>BSDF01000001.1:16978521-17373629 GCA_027925045.1 Hypotaenidia okinawae | reverse complement strand
TGCTGATTCTGTTTTGCTGGCTTTTGCGCCCTCGGCTGCCCCGCCGGGCGCTGCGGGCCAGAACCAGTCTGCAGGGTGGAGCTGGGGACTGTCAGGGGCATGCCCCCCCTGCCCCCTTGGGTGCTGCCGATGGGAAGCCACTCTGAGCTGAGTCGGGCTGTGTTCCCTTTGGTCCCAATGTGCAGTGTGAGAAGGCTGAGGGGAAGGCCCTGTCTACAGCTCCCCAGGAGCAAAGTGGGACAGTAGGGAGGGTGTCCATTGCCACAGCACTGAGGATGGAGGGAAGAGAGCCTGGAGTGGGCTACGTATCTGCTGTGTTGGTGGCCTGTGGAGCTGGTAGGAGGCCCCTGAAAGCCGTGGGGGAAAAGAAAGGGGGCACTTGCTTCTCCCGGTGTGTGCTGGGTTGGGTGGGATTAAGTTAGGTCCTGTTTTTGTTTGGCCTCTCAGACCAAGGACACTTGGGTTTGTGTGAGTGTGCCTTTGGTGGGCCGGTGTTGGGATGTGAGGGCAGTAGAAAATTGGAGGCCCATCAGGGTCTTTGCTGGCTCTGCAGAGCTGGGTAATCATGGTTCAGCTTTGGGACTTCCTTGCGGCCCCTCTGTGACAGCTGTGTCACAGGAACACAATGCTCTGTGTAAGGAAGGGATGAGGATGGCTCAGTGTCCTCTTCTCAGCCCGAAGTGGCATCTTCTCTATGTCTCCACCGGCTCCATCCAGCGTGGAGCCTCTCCAGTGGCTGCAGGTGTGGTCTCGGCCTTCTCCCGTGGGTTCCTCCACGGGCTGCAGGGGCATCTTGCTCTGGGGCAGCTGGGGCGGCTCCTCCTACCCCAGCCTTCCCGGCCTGTTCTGTCTGCCAACTGCTTACATTTCTATGCAAATATATCACAGTGCCCTTCATGGGCCAACACTGGGGTCTTCCTGGCACTCCGTTCTCTGCTGGCAAAATGCAGCTACTTCCCAGTCTTTGTCTCCTACATGTGATTCTCCGAGGCGCTGTCAGCAGGCTGGCAGAGGATTCCAGCAGGCATTTTGTGCAGCCCCTGGTCCTCTCTCTCTCAGCACCCAACTCTGCACAGCCGTGAGGTGTAAGGAGCCGCTAGAAGCTCTCTGCAGGCCCCGAAGTGTACCCATGGGCCGATTCAAGGCCAGAGTTGGTGCTGACTAGGGCCGAGCCAATGGGCAGTGCTCACAGCGCCCCTGTGAATCGCATATAGGAGAAAAAACCCGCAAGCTGCTGCGTTTTGCCACTGGAGAAGGGAGTGAGAAGATGTAACGATCTGTGCAGGCTCCAAGGCCAGGGAGGGGATGGAGGAGGCGCCCCAGATACAGGAGAGAATGATGCCCCTGCAGCCTGTGGAGAAACCCATGGTGGAGTGTGTGGCCCCCTGTAGCCCATGGGAAAGGCCGAGACCCCACCTGCAGCCAGTGGAGAGGCCCGTGCTGGATGGAGCAGGTGGAGAGAGACAGGAGATTGCTGTGCCCCGTGTTGGAGCAAGCCCCTGCCAGCACTTGCAGCCCATGGGAAGAGAGAGAGAGAGACAGACAGACAGACACTGAGATGAGCAAGGGAGAGATTTGCGCTCAAACAGGTTTTCTGGGGGGAGGCTTGTGGCCCCGTGGAAGACTGGGACTGCGAGACATTGTGATTCATTGCTGCCTGCCATAGCAGCGACCCACGGTGGGGCAGCTGGTGAAGAGCTGGAGCCCTGTGGGAAAGGACTCAGGTTGGAGAAGTTCACAGAATCACAAGGCTGGAAAAGACCTTTGAAGACCATCAAGCCCCACCATTCCTGTCCTAAGCTAAACCATATCCCTAAGTACCTTCTCTACCCTTTTTTTTAAACGCCTGCAGGGAAGGTGACTCAACCCTGGGCAGGTGAGATGGGGCACCCTGCCCTAGGGAAGGTGTCCCTGTCTGTGGCAGAGGGCTGGGACTACATGGGCTTTGAGGTCCCTTCCAACCCAAAGCATTCTATGATTCTATGAACCGATGTGCTGCAGAGGAAACCAGTAGGAAACCTTTACAGATGACACTGACTTTCTGGGCCAAAGGGAAGGGAATCAAGGTGTTTGACTTAAATTGCACCTGGAGAAGAGTGAGAAAATATGTTTCCTGAGGTGGTTGTTGATTGTGTTCTCTTTGTCCAACCTCAAAACACAAACCAGTGATCAGAAGTCTCTGTTAACTGGCAATAAGCTAAGCAAGCGTTCCCAACGTTGAGGCTAGTTTGCCTACAAACTCCCCAGGTTTTCCATGGATAATGGAGACAACCACAGTATCACAGAATGACTGAGGCTGCAGGGATCTCTGGAAGTCATCTGGTCCAACCCCCCTCCTCAAGCAGGGCTGTCCAGTGCCAGCTGCCCAGGACCTGGGAGTATCTTCAAGGATGGAGACTCCACAACCTCCCTGGCCAAGCTGTGCCAGTGCTCAGTCACCCTCACAGTAACCAAAGCGTTTCCTGGTGTTCAGAGGGAAACTCCTGTGTGCCAGTTTGTACCCATGGCCACCAGTGAACACAGCCTGTCTTCATCATCCCTGCACCCTCCCTTCAGGTATTTATATACACTGGTACAGTCCCCTTGAGCCTTCTCTTCTCCAGGCTGAGCAGTCCCAGACAGATGCTCCAGACAGCAGGAGACTATTTAGTCCTTTGAGGCTCCACTGATGGAAACGTGTAATGAGTATCCTGCTCTTAAAGTGCATTTCTAGTGGTTCATGAGAAGCTTGACCTAAGTCGTATCAAGTAAACCTGTATTCTACCTGTAAGTTTGTTCACTGTTTTGGTTACAAGGTGAATTTGGATGAAGCTGAAAAGTTATGGAAGTGCCTTTGAGGGCAGCACATCTGACTGATGGGACACATGGAAAACCTCACCCAAGCTGCACTTCTGAAATGCAACGATTGGGAACAGTCTGCTACCAAGTCGCTACAGGTCAGTGTACAGCACAGTGTGAACTGGTACTGGGCACAGCTAGCTAAGATGACCCTGACCTCCAGGAACACCCAGATGGCCACCTAGATGTGATGCAGGGCACACAAGGCAGAGATGGCTATTGCTGAGTGTCACTCCCTCCTTCCTTTGACCTTATCCCCACCTATGAGCTTATCACTGCCAGGTGGGTTGGGGGTGCACAAGGAGTTGGGAGGGGACACAGCCAGGACAGCTGACCCCAACTGATGCAAGGCATGTTTCATACCATTAGGACATTACGCTCAGGACATAAAGCTGGGGGAAGGAGGAGGAAGGGAGTCTCACAAAGGTGAGACTGACAGGCCTGTGATTCCCTGGGTCTTCCTTTTTTTTCCCCTTTTGAAAAGTGAGGGTTACTTTTACCCCTTTTGTGATTATGAGACAAGCAAGGAATTCACTGAACAGATAAGGAGTTGGTCACACCCATGGGGGGGCTGGGACTCGTCAAAGAAACCCTTTTATTTCCACAGAGCACACAGCCCTGGAGTGCATCATTTACTCAGAATATGGTGTCAGGCTCAACCTTATGTCTCCATTGATGTTTCTTCCTTCCCAGTCCTGGGTTCAAGACTAACTAGGAGTCGTTCCTGTTGGCAGGTCTTCCTTAACCCTTTACAAGCGTCTTATTAGCAAGTCCCCTTTATCACAAACAGCAGGAAGAGCGAGAGGTGCAGTATTTCAGCAACCTTGAGACATATTCCTTGAGGGACTCGGCACCTCACGGCATCCCTGGGGCTCAGGATATTTATTCCCAATCTCATGCAGCAATAAACTGACAGGTGAAAACCCCTGCTGTAATTCCTGTTCTAAAGCAGCCTGCTCCAAGCCTGGACTGGAATGTTCTGTGAAACCATCAGATTGCAAGCCACTGGGCATGTAAGACTCCCCTGGGTGTAATGACCACACATGCCACTACAGCTATTGGTGTCGAACATACAGCTCTTGACTTCTTCAAACCAGTCACTGAGAGCTCTGTCCATGGAGAAGATGGTGGCTGTGCCAGTCCAGATGTTTTCTCCAACAGGAGTAAAGGTGGGATGCCCTTTCCTTGGCGTTTTAAGGTAGACATTGTGCTTCAACTTGCACTGCTTTGCCCGTGCTTTTGCGCTCTTGGCTAAAGCAGCATCCCAGGACTGTAGAAAAGGCAGAAAACATAATATATCCTGAACTTCAGTGACTTAGCTGAATTAAACCATTTTTAAGCAGAAATGTGTGAAGGGTTATTCTCCCCTTTCCTGCCTCCCGTCCCAGAAATCAGTTTACTTCTCTGACGTGACATTCCTTTTCCCACAGCGATTTTCTATTCTTCTTTCTCTCTTCCTAACTACTGCAGGACATGAATATCTGTCTGCTGTCGTGGGGTATCTGACTTGGTAACATCTTTAGAGCTGGGTTGCTCTCTTTAAGCTTCTATGCCTGAGGAAGTAATTGGGTGAAGCCCCTGGCCATAGAGGGGCTTGAGGGACATTATGCCTTTGAGCTGTTGGCTGTCCAGAGATCTGCACTTTGCAATTGTCACCAGAGCAGAGAGGAATTACGTTCTGCTGGCCAGAATGGAGAGGCGAGGAGTCACAGCTTCTCCCTTCCCCTGCCCCTTCTGCCTCTTTGCCCTCCTCAGCCCGTAGCCAAAGCAAGTAAAAGGCTCCTTCATCTCTGCAGGGCTGAGGAGGAACTGTTCCCATCCTGAGTGGTGCAAGTGATCGTTTGAGCAACCAGCCTGTGAGGCTTGTGAGAAGACTTGTCACAGAATGACCAGGCAGTAAAATGGCAAGTAAAATGGAGTATGGAGAAAGGCAAGTTAAGATATCTGAGGGGGAAAATAAATTTAAAGTGACAGGTCAGAGATGGTTATTACCCCATGTAAATCCATGTATAGTAGTAGCCTAAAAAGCAAATAAATTCGAAATCCCTTGTTAGAAATTCCTTGAGAAGGATTGGAGAAGAATGCTGTATATTTAATAGTGGATGTCCTGTTAAATGCTGTGTGCAGCACCCCTGCTTAAGAAGAGGACACCAGAGCTGCAAAGAAAAGATAGAACATGGAGGAGGATGTTTATCCTCAACCATAGAGGGCTGCCATAAAGCAACAGAGTTGCAAGAAAAATTAAATCCATCAAGAGCTTATAAATTCAATGCAACACCTTTGATTCAAGAGTTTTCTGCACATTTGTCCTCCTCTTACTCCAGGCTTGCTGGATCTTCAGTCTGAGCAGCTAGTTTTGCTCTTGTGCATTGGCATGTTGAATTTAACATTGTTGGGTTTGTGTGTGGTTTGATGGGTTTTATTTTTTAAGGGCAAGGAATTAAAATCCTGAGTTTTTAATCATGAGGAATTAAAATCTAGATTTTACCTCTTTACTGTGAACTTCCTTTAGATAAATGATTCATATAGTGCATGTGGTTATACATTTGACTTCCTTTCCAGCTAGGTGTCCAGCCATTGCCAGGACATCAGGGCTCCATCACATGTAATGGTTACTTGTGAATAAACACCATTACTTCAAATGTGTGCTTCCCCTTCCTTCCCCTCCCCCCATCTTTATATGCTGATCATGACATCGAATGGGTATGGGATACCCCTGGTGGTCAGTTTGGCTCAGCTGTCCTGGCTGTGTCCCCTCCCAATTCCTTGTGCACCCCTAGGCATCCCACTGGTGGGGTGGGGTGAGGAGCAGAGAAGTCCCTGGCTGTCTGTAAGCGCTGCTCAGCAGTAACGAAAACATCCCTGTGTTATCAACGCTGTTTCCAGCACAAATCCAGACCTCAGCCCTGTACCAGCTACTGTGAAGATAACAAACTCTGTGACAGCCAAAACCAGGACACCACAGTACAGCTTAGTCACACCAGCTCGTTTAAAACTCTTTTGTGGGACTCTGCATCCATTTCAAATTACTTTAGGAATAAACAGAATTAGGAAAACTGCATATATTGAAATCTGACTTCAACACAAGGAAAAAAACACATTTCCTGAACAGCAGCTTGCTGCAGAACAGACCTTCTGACCTGGTTTGGTGTGCAATGAAAGTACAACTTGGATATCCCAAGCTTGAATATGATTCTCTCCTTCCTTAGCCATTTGCCATTAAGGGAGAGCTGGAAATCACTGGAGGAGTTTCTTGTGCTCCTGGACAGACAGTGGCTGTGGGATTAGCACTCCCTGTGTGAAATTCCAAGCCTGATCACTGCTTGGGGAGGTGAAATGAGCTGTGTTGGGATTTATATCCCCTCACCAACTGTTCTACAAGCTGGTTGAATTTTTTCAAATTTAAACCAAACTGTATAAACATACAAGAGAATAAGGACAACCATATGTTTTAAGACACAAGGTCTTACAACTCAGATTTTGGTAGGTTTACAGAGAAAAATATGTTGTAGATTGAAAACAGTATTAGTGGCTCTGATTGCCTGCTCAGTTTTTCAGGTCGGCCTTATCCTGCCAAACACTGGTGGGAATTGTCATTCAGGTCTTGTCTTCTCCAAGTACCCTTGATTTGCTCCAGAGAGTCTTGTGTCAATCTGTAGGCCTAATTCAGAAAGGCTGCAGGAGCTGTAGCTCTCCAGCACCATCACAGCGCTACCTGACAGAGGGCACAGAACTAGGTATTTGTGTACGGCTGCCTGTGCATTTCTAACTCTCACACCCTTTTCCTAACCCTGCCACGATTTCTGAAACGACTTCAGGAAGGTAAGGGCAACTGCAGGAGGCAACAGAGTGGGTGAGGGACCTCCTGGTGTTTGGTAGAGGAACAAAAAGTGGGGCTACAATTATTCTTCTTGAACAGGCTTAACACAGCCCTTACCAATGAAAAGCCCTTGGAGGCACAAGAGACCTGGACAGAGAGGGAACTGAACAGGTATTTCCTTTTTATCCTCTAAAACAAACGAACAAACAAATGTGCTTCCCAGTAAAATCACCGACCTTTTTTCCTATGATAAATGATTTCTGTTTAAAAGAGACCAAGCCAAAGCAGTCAGTGGAAGGAGACCAGCCACTCTCCCTTTCTCCGTGGGCACAGCAGGTTGGGTGCAGGACGCTTTTGGTCCTGTCATATCCTCGATGAAAAGATGCACGAAGCACTACCAGTCATCTCAAACCCTCACCTCCCCAAACACGTAGGTGCTTCACTGGAGGTGAAGCAGCCCCTGACACAACCCCAGCCCAAGGCAGCAGTCACACCTGCAGCCCAGCCATTGGCTTTTAGCTCTAATCGTTATACCTGTTCCGCTGCCAGAAGTTGGCTGTGGCTCCATCTGCCCCCAAAACATGTATGCAATGGGCAAGACCTCACCCACAATTACTGGATTTAACTGCTGACTGTGCCTCCTGGTGTGCCACCAACAGTGCCAAGGTCCCTTGTCTGGCAGACGTAGTCTGTTCTCTTCCACTCTCATGCTCTATCCCAGAAACTGTGTGTGGGCACTGGCAAAAGTGATGGGTTCTCAGCTGTGGTGGGATATTTTAAAAGGTTGGGTAGGATGGTCTCAGGCTGGCATTGATGACTGCTGGGGTGGTGAAGGGGATCTTAGGACTGAGGTTTCATCTGTGGGTGCTGTTGCCTTCTGTCTGACCACAGGACAGAGGTTACTCTCTCCTATCAGCTGCTTGCTTGTGGGTTACAAAGACCCTCCAATCCACCATGTGCACTCCTGAAGCCCACAAGGTACCATCCAGGTGCCACTGTCAGTATGGTATGTGTGTGGAGCATCAGGTAACAGATCCTTCAATCAAATCATGACAGTTTAGATCATTATGGTGAATGGCCCCCTCCTCTCCTCCTAAACTGAATATCGAAGGACTGTCCACCACTTTGTTCCTTCCAGTCATTTGCCTCTCTTCTAAACTTGGGCCAACTGCATTCAGCTTACAGCCAGTTATTCTTTCTGGATATTACCTTGAAACTAGAAAGCAAGCATGTTTTCTCTTTCCTTTCTAATAATGCCCATGCAATCTATGAGAATCTAAAGCCTTTGGCCTGCTAGGCTTAATGCAAACCCAGGATTATAATACAACCACATGCCATTTGTGCAGAAGTCATCGTCACACTACAAACTGCTCCACTAATTTAGCAGTGATCTTGCAGTCACATATGCAGGTGGCTGAAATTCTGTGCTTGGATCTGAGATCTTTAGGAAGTAGGGATTTATGACAGGTTGGGGATAGCCCAGGTTGTAAGATGCTTTCCTGCAGGCATGACTCTGGCTCCATCTAGTGATTCTGCCTATAAAGCCAAAGTCCAGCCTGTCCTCAAGCATCTGTAACGGATGTTGTCACAAAAAGGAGAGTTATCATTCTTTGTGGGCATTAATCAGGACATCTTGTAAAAAAGTTCAGCTTTGGGATTTGGGTGTCACATTGTATTTGTCTGGGCAATACAAGCATTGCCTGTCCCTGCAGAGCTCTCGAGTGAAATTTGGCACAGTGACCTGGGTACGGGCGGGAAGCTGTACAGCACAATGATTCTGAAAGAAATCCCCACATTAACATTTCCCCTTCTCATGTCCCACCTGTTCTCAGGTTTAAATGGCTGCAAACAGCAGACCTAAGTTTCCTAGCTTTACCCCTCACGTACAATTCTGTCAGGACTAAAAGCTGGTGGATTACAGGCTGTTGCCTCATCCTGGGCTGCACCAAAAGAAATGTGGCCAGCAGACTGAGAGAGGGGATTCTGCCCCTCTGCTCTGGTGAGACCTCACCTGCAGAACTCTGTCCAGCTTTGGAGCCCTCAGCACAAGGAGGACATAGACCTGTTGGAGCCCATCCAGAGGAGGGCCACAGAAAGGATCCAAGGGCTGGAGCACCTCTCCTATGAAGACAGGCTGAGAGAGTTGGGCTTGTTCAGCCCAGAGAAGAGAAGGCTCTAGGGGAAACTTACAGTGGCCTTGCAGTACTTGAAAGGTGCCTGTAAGAAAGCTGGGGAAGAACTGTTCACGAGGGCGTGTAGCACTAGGACGAGGGGTAGTTTTAAACTAGGAAAGGGGACATTTAGATTGGATATTAGGAAAAAGTTCTTCAATATGGGGGTGGTAGATCACTGGAACAGGTTGCCCAGAGAGGTAGTGGAGGCCCCATCCCTGGAGATATTCAAGGTCAGGCTTGATGGGGCTCTGAGCAACCTGATCCAGTGAAGATGTCCCTGCTTACTGCAGGGGGTTGGACTGGATGGCCTTTAAAGGCCCCTTCCAACCCAAAACATTCCATGAGTCTGATTTTGTGAAGCCAATGGAAACAGCTGTTGCTCAGAAACATTCATACTGCACAATTTTGCATGTAGGAGCCACCTATTCATGGGTTCAGGTATAGAATATTAGCCTCCTAGATATAAGCATTAAATCCAAGTTTTAAATAACAAAATTGGTACTTCAAAAATTCTGTTCTGTATTTTAGTAATTTCATTACAGAACACTTAGAGAAGAAATAGCTAGTGCAAGCCTATTTTTAAATTATACTACAATAAAAGCCTATCTTCTTTGAGACTTATAATAATATGAATTCTAAGCATGAAGAAAATTGCAGAATTTGCAGGGGTTTTATTTGTGCATTTTACAGTAAGGGTGAAACATTACCTAATAATAGTAGTAATAAAGAACTTTCATAGAGTCATATTGGCATTCACTGGAAAAGACTAAGATACCTTTAAGAGAAAATCTAGTTTGCTATACTGGTAAGAAAACAAAGGCTTCAGATTCTGGTATACATTTCATCTGCCTTTTGGAGGAAGTGGAATTAAAGCATGTTAATGAAAGATTTCATGTCTCGGAGGTAGAAAAAATCTGTTTTGATTAAATGGACTTGAGCAAGTTTCAAGATAAAATAGAATTTATTATTAGAACTTTAGAACATTTAAAAAACAGTAAATACGTTATGTGCCATTAACAGGAATAAAAAAACAAAGCACAAGGTTTAGTGAGAGGAACAAAATACTTCATAATAAATCTAAAGTTTCACATTTTGAATGAGGAACAATAAATGCATTAGCTTACAAATGTACTAACTTCACAAACATCAAGACTGCTAAAGAGAACTTCTATAAAATCTTCTTGCTTTATACATTTTATTCAGAAGACAGTGTTGCTCTAGGAAGCTGGACTGAGTACACAATATGATGATAGCTCTCTCTCAGTACCTAATTTAAGGGATTGTGATTTCATATATTGTATTGGTATGAATGCTAAGAGCCGCTTATTTGACACGTACTTTTCTCCTTCAGTTCCAGGAATGGAGTATGTCACAATTTGGGGAAGTCTGGTACTTAAAAATAAGGCTCTGAATCTTACCAGACACCATCTTAGGTTTAATATTCTCCCAATATGGGTTTTACCCACGTATCACTGCACTTTTTTTGGCATGTCAGCTTTCTCTAAGGAGCATAACATAACAAAACAAAATTATTGTCAAAGAAAGTTGTCTTTAAAGTCACAAGAGTATGACTGTTTTGCTTAATTCATTAGCCAGTATCTTCAGAAGACTGTATGTATTTCAAATCCAGTTAGGTGGATACATGCATGTTTGTGAAGTGTTCTTTGATGAAGTGAACAGCTACGAAAGCGAGAAACATCAGCGATGGTCTCAGAACTACAAGAGCGATACAGGCCTCATCGCACACAATCCTGAACTCCCAAGGGGGTTTCCATCTGGAATAATCTACAAATAAGCATATAAACATAAGATTTATTTGGAGTACATACATTTGAAGTAAGTGAGGAATATAAGCAGCAATGTAAAATTGTAATACATACAGATAGTTTTATCACGTTCTGGGTTTCCTGGAAAAAGAGGAAAAAAAAGTTTTAGCAGCCAGCCATGACTTCTCTCACCCTGAATCTTTTATAGCTATCTAAAACAAAGTGATCAGATTTAAAATCAACAGGCTTCGAAAAAAACTGAGAATTCCCACTGGTAAAGTTTACAAATAACACAAAAGCTAAAATGTTTTGATAAAAACTAAGAACAATGCTTCACAGTATAAATCTCTCCATAAAGCTATTGTTTATAACAATGACATGGATGAGAGAGGGATGCATTATACAGACCCTTTCTTTTCAATTTGAACCTTTCTCTTTCTCAAAAGAATACACACTGTTTAATATTCAGAATATACACATGAGCTAGGAAATAGAATTTTATGGATGAGAATGGGAGAGACTGTTTCCTAAGTGGAGCCTAACCCTGGGATCAAGTATCAACTTGCATTCCTTCGGCTTTTTAGAAGTGCCTGCTACCTAAAAATGAAGACCTACTGGGTTGCTGAATGTTTTTAAAGCTATACTAACATATATATTGAGCAAATATAATAACTGTTAAACAGAAACCACAAGCCTTACTCCCAGTTTATTAAATGAAACTTAAAAACTTATGTCCTAACTTTAACCACAGGAGATTTCCAGCTTGTGACCTCCCAGCTGCCAGGTCTAGAGTGTTCTGAAGAGAGATGACCTATAGTCCCTTGATGTTTCAGTCCACCAAACCATGAGGCATACTTGGCAATTCATGACTCTAATTCATTTCTTTTGACAAGAACAGAATTAAAAGAATTACCCGGTTTAAAGAATGCATCCTATTCACCACAGGGAAAATACTTCATAGCTAGAGAGTTACATTAGTCTGTAACCCTCAGGTGAGAAAGCCAATGTCAGTCTCTGCATAATTTCTTTTCTAGCTCCAGTGCAAATTACAGACCCAGGATGACTTTCCCACCGGTACTGTGACTTCACCGAGTGTTTAAGCATCAGCTATACTGATGCTCAAATGCAGTTTTGCTGTAGCTGTGCAAAACAGTCACAAGAGATCCAGTAACTGCAATTTAAACATTTTAGTCTAAATACAACTGCTCAGGACCTTTGCAGTTTCTGAAGGCCTATGAGACTACTCCAATGCTGCTGCTAAACGCTGCTTTCTCGATGTAGCTAGATGCTGATTTCTTTGGGATCATTTCTGAAGGCAGCAAGTATCAGAGTGCAACTGAAACAGCAATACATCTAACTACCATCATGAATTATACCTGTTATTAACCATATGAAGAGTTCATAATGATCACTGAGGGACAGATTCAGTAAAACACGATCAATTTGTTTCCTGAATGTAAACTGCCTTTAAGAATAGTTTGAAACTACAAATGAATAGGTCCTGAGAGAACACCATTAGGGAAGGAAAAAAAAAAAAGCTCACAACATCCTTTATCAGGTAGGTGGTTGCATTGTTTCTTTTCATGTGCTGCATTTTACATTTGCTTTTACTTACTGCACAGGTTTTTTTCACAGGTGTCCCCTTTTGAACAATTACTGCAGGATTGTCCTTCTATGTATGGTCTTCTTTGAAAAGTACCACTACAAAGGAGAAAGTTTAATATCCAATTTTAAATGATTTGCTAAATGCCTTGAATCATCTGTTAGAAGTAAATACCTTGAAAATACAGTAAATTGCTGACAATTAGTTAAAAACATCAAAATAATTTTCCTTCTTTTGATTTTTCATTGTTCTGTCTCTGTGAAAGAAAAGAATCTAAAAAAGCTATTCTTTTTCTTACTGGAAAATACTCAGGGGAACATGGGGAACATGATTAATCTAATCCTGGGAACATGGGGAACAGATTTAGCCCCCTCAAAGAACTGTGGGCTATTACAGTTGTGTTTGTCACTCTACTCCCCTCCACAGGGGCACCTTCAAAGCAGATAGCTTGCACCAAGACCTGTGCCATTTTTGGAGGGGGGATTTTAAGTCAGTATTTATGCTTATATCTCTATACCTAAGAGCTTCCCACCAGACAGATATGTAAGAGTTGGTATAATGCTGTTGCACCAAATAGATGAACAAGAATACCACAAAAGATTACCTGCAATTAATTCCTACCATTCTTCTTTTACACAGTGAGGGCGACAGAGCCCTGGGACAGGCTGCCCAGGGGGGTTGTGGAGTCTCCTTCTCTGGAAATATTCAAGACCCATCTGGACATCTCCCTGTGCAATATTAGCTAGTCCCTAGCTAATATTGCACAGGGAGTTGTCCAGATGGATGGGTTGGACCCGATGATCTCTTGAGGTCCCTTCCAACCCCTATGATTCTGTGACTCTCTGAAATGTCTTCTATATACATTTGCCCACAGGTGTAGTGTGGGCCTGCGTTATCCCAGCAGTATCTAGTGGCATACTGCAACCACATATGCCCTGACATGCAGTCCAACCAGTAATAAAATGCAAGGGGAAACTTACGATTCTGTTTTGAACTTGTCAGAGAAGAGCAGGAAAGAGAGTTGTTAAACTATAGATGTGTATTTGAGTATCTCAAAAAAAAAGGAAAAAAGTTACAGGTTATGTTACATATCTTTCAGGTGACTGTCCACGTATACATCCAGAGCAAGGGTGATTCCAAACACTAACCCACACAGTTACACTTCCCAGAATAACTGAAGGGCAAAGCATTGCTTCTGGAAGCTCTGACTAGAACAGAATGCCTCATAAAGGTGCAAGCCCACTTGGTGACTGGGCATGTCTCAGTTGCAGGAATGCAATTCAAAGAAGCCACTGATGTTGCCTCAGCTGCAATTCAGCAAATCTTTCTTGGTATCAAAGGCTTCTACTGCAAGTGATAATTAGACTATTCCTTCACGCAGTTCATAATCCACTGTGAAATCCTCTTTGAGAAGACTGATGTAATTCCCAGCCACAGATCCAGAAAGATGAAAGACCTTGCCACTTTCTCTGAGGCACTTTATCATGTTATTACAATTAAGTGAATCTATCTATGTATCTGTCTACAGACTGGTTAACACCTAGGTTGTAGAATGATACTTCATTGAGAAGGCGTAAGGAATGGGAAAAAAAGGCACAAATGAACTTCTGAAGGGAGGAAAAAAGTCACTCTCAGGAGGAACTTTGGTTGGCTTCTGACCACTACACTACTTAAATAGAACAGAATATATGGGAGACTATCATACTGGCTTTAATTTCACTTGTCTTGCTGGTATAAGCCATAGAAACGAAATGGTTACCTCTGTGAAAAATGACATTACTGTGGCTTATGTTTTACTTGTTAAAAATAATTTAATTAATCATTACTGCTTTATAATTTGTTTCTGACCACTAGGGAATGTTGAGCATATATTTGCCATGTTTACAGATAACTACCTTTTCCCCTGCCTATCACTTCATATTTACCTACAGGGATTTTCATTTACCACTTTATTGACCAGACAATGAGGTCCTCTAACGTTGTAATTTCCACAGCTTCTTCAGGAGAAAATGAGCCCACAAAATGGCAAACACAGCCACCTATGAGGGACATTACTCATCTTTCTAAAGAGGTGGTGGAGACCTGGAAGGTCCTAATCACGAAAAGATACAACAGCAAAAACGTAATGAGCTGTTATCTGTATTCCAAACAGCACAGAAGCATCATGGATTATCATTCTTTCATATGACAGAAGAACTGAGAAGCATCAGTGAAGATTGGACAAGGAGGCAGTTTTACACATCTGTGGAAAGCTGTGGCACATCTCTTGTTCTGAGGATGCCATGACTGCTGAATAGGAAAATAGGGATACCCTGTCCCTGCTGATATCCAGGCCCTCAGCGAACCCTCTTTTGATGTGAAAAGGTAAAGCGACAGCATTTGGATTGGCAGCACTTAAAACTCACTAAATACAGGTACTACTTGTAGGATGGACTTACAGGGATATGGAAGAACACATCTTGCTCTTTAAAGACATCTTACTCTTTCTAACTGTGTTGGGATAACCTCAACCACTACAAATCCTAATGTGAAACTGTAAATACAGCTGTTCTGATTCTATAAGATCAGCATGTGTCATCATCACCTCACAACAGAAAGCAGTTATGAAGCCCTTTGCTCTGAAGCAAGAGGAAACTTATAGCTCCAAAACCAGGAGAGGTTTCCCCTTCTGCTAAAATAAGGTTAAGATATAAACGTCCCTAAAGAGCTTCCATTTTACACAGAAACACAAATGAAAGCAACAGTCTGTCTGTCTGTGTGGTATATGGCACTTCTAACAACCTTGTACTGTAGTGACCCTGGTAATTCTGATACACCATTTCCAAATGTGTGAGAGAAAACTAAGCATGAAGATAAAGGCTTTCAGCCGGGATATGCGATTTGCGTGCATTAAGCTAGTTTGCCTAGAAGTGGATGTATGATTAACCACTATCTCCTCCTGTGAAAGGCAAATGAAATGAGCAAACTTAAGCATGCAAAGAAAAATATTAGAAAAGGCTTTGGAATAGAAGCAGAGCTGCTGTGGTAGCATCTGAGAAGGCATTTTTTAAATGTCTCCACGGAGACTTCCTTCGTAGCACAGAGGAGAAACTATGTGATTTCAGAAATGACTTGAGCATCATAAATACGTGGGTATTGCTTAGTTTGGAATGAGCTCTAAGTCTGGTGAGTGCAAACTCTACCTGGAACATAGGAAACAATGCCAGCCTCCAACCGTGAGACACCAGTGACTGATTCACTGGATCCACTGAATCTAATTTTGTGGCTCTCCTGGTAACATAGCCAGCCATCATCTTCTTTGATCGCATTTACAGGATGACCAGTCAACAAAACCCCCAATTTACCTTCAGCTGAATGCCATTACACTTGCTTTCATCCTTTTAAACGTTTAAACCAGCAACTTACCCTGGTGAATAGTTGCAAACAAAATTTGCTGCATCTTGTATTCCTACAAGTTTCTTACAAAGAGTAACAGCACAGCCTATTTTATATGAAGAGTCCCAAACAACCTAAAAGAAAAAGGTATTAAAATAAATGGAAAACTACACTCAACTGTAACCTAGTCTAGTATCTCAAAAACTTCTGTTATTTTCCAAGATTTTACATATTTTCATTTCACAACATCTGATGCTTTTATGCATTTAAAACAAACTTTTTAAGATTAACTTCTAAATATTCACCCCTCAAAATGAGGTGATCTATGCTGCAAGTTTCCAGAATCTTCTACGCAATTTCAGTAAGGCTCACTGACTTCATGATCCAGGGATAGACTCCATCAAACAAAAGGGAAATTAGCGGCAATTACCCAACAGCTCCTGTAATTAATTTCAACATTCATAGCTTGGGCCTGCCAGAAGGGCTTCTCCTGTCTGCTAGAAGTGGTCTGGCTGATAACTACTGTAAACTTAAGCTTACAGTAACCACCTTGTAATATAGTGACCCTGGTAATTCTGACACACACTTTCCAAACATGAGAGAAAACCGAGCATGAAGATGACACAAGTGTCATCTGCCATACTTGAGTGAGGATGGTTTGCTATCACTCACGGTTTGGGCATCTGCTTTTTCTTGGGAGACTCTTGCTCTACCTTCTGCATATGACTAACCAAACAGTACTGAATTCAGGTAAAAATGGTTAACATTAACAATCATCTGGGTGACCATACATTGCATTTCTGGACACAGTGGACTACTTTGAGTATCTCCTCTGTGTAACAAGTACAGGCCTCAGACTGACAAACTGATTTGAACAGCTCTAAAAGTCCCATCTCTTCAGTTGTAACTGCAAGAAGTGGTTATATTCAACAGACATAACCTTTCACTGAAAAAGATCTTACTGTGGTGTCACCTGAATCCTGGATTAAGTACAGAGTGTTTCAGGAGTCTTTGTGTAACAGCTTCCCCCCCCCCCCTTTTTTTTTTTTGAGATTTCCACCATTTTGAGATTTCTGTGCTATGGTTCTCACAGGTCTACATGTCCTATCCATTTATGGTTTGCAAATTTTACCCATTTTCAATTTTGTGTCTGAGCTTTCAAGACCGTGATGGCTCCTGGAACATGTGGGGTCTTTGTTTATCAATTTTGATGACATATCACTGGTGTTTAACCCATGTATTCTGCTTCTAAAATTACCATCTGGTTTAGATCAGTGAAATATTATGTGTTTGCTCATAGATAAAACTAATTTTACTGCAAAGCTTATTTTTTAAACATGGAAATGAAAAAATCAATTTAAAGTATTAAGCGCTCAAATAAAAGCTTTACTTTCTCAGAAGAATTAACTTTGTCAGGATTACCACTGAGAAATCAGAAATACATCATAACTTGCCTCTTTTGTTGTTGATGGTTGATTTTTTAATTTATTATTTTTAAAAACAAGATTTGTAGAGAATACAATGTACTTTGGCTGGATTTTCTTCTGCTAACGTTTCTACTAAGGAGTACCCACAGACGCTCTGCAGTTACTGGGATTATTTCAAACAGCACCTCCAAACATACAGAATTCAGAACAGTGTGGCTTCACAGCCAAGGAATTAGAAATTATTATTTTATAAAGTTCACTGATACAATGAATTTGTGAGTAAGGCTTTCAGTGAGGCAAATATTGTGAAGAAGAAGAAGAATGGATTATTTTACACAACAAGATGGAGCAGTGCAGGGGCAACCAGCAGTACAACTACTGCTTAAGATTACAAAAAACAGAAAGCTGTCAGTGACTGCAAACCATATCTACAAATCTGTATCATTCACAGCCCCTACTGATTCATCTGGTGCTACACAAGGCATTTTACCAAAGGTAACTTACCTGAAGGTAATGGCCGCAAACCTTAGTACATTTGTGCCCTGCAAAAATATAGAATCTGTCCTCATCATACCATGACTGAATGGCATTAGCAACAGAGAATGCTTGATGACTTCCAACCCAAATATTCTCTCCAACAGATGTGAAATTAGGATGGCACTGATGTTTCTTACTTAAGTATACATTATGCTTAAAAACGCATTTATTTGCCCATGCCCTTGCAGTCTTTGCCAAAGCTGAATCCCAGGTCTGCAAAACATGAAACAGTTGTGCAATGTTAAGTTACAGTTGGACCTTAAACAATGAGATAAATCCAGTCAGGCAATAAATTACAGATAGATATCATATGATGGAGTTTCATATTTCCCTTATTTAGACAAGTACCCGTGTTTTATTTTCAATGATGTTTCCTGTAGCAGTGCAGAAATATGAACTAATTTGTTTTTCCCCCATCACAGTTGAAAATTAACTTTGTAAGAGCACTTGCTAGCAACTGAAAAGATATTTGAAATGCACTTTTGTCTTTAGATAATAAACGACTGTCACATTAACTAAACATGACTTTTTTGTGGGTTTCTTTTGTTGCTGTTCTTGAACAGGTCATTAAGGACTTCTGTTTGGTACACAAAAATTAATTCCAAGTAAAAATGTACAGCTACTGTAGATTCCGATGTATAAATATTTCAAATATTTTAAAGAGTGCCTCCAGAAACAAGTATTTACTTCTCCTGTGGTAAACCTTTAAATACACATTGGAGTACTTTTACAAAGACAGCTTCACAATGTAATGTTGATGTATGGGCACTAACTCATTCTGCTACTTTTTTTGCAGTTTGACACTGTTAACAAATCTTACAATTCCTGAATCTGAACAATCTTTGGTACCTGTCTTCCAGTCATTACTGCTTTTCAGCAAGTTCCCTCTGCTATTAAAATACCTAGTTTTATGACTTATGTACAAGATCCAGTGTTTTATTGCCTACGTATCTTGGAATTCATACTTTTCAGTTCACTCTTGGTCTCTATGTGGATCGCACGGTAACTCCACTGGTTGCCAATACTGTTTTCTTCCTGAGGCTTTTAATTTTTCCTAACCATATTTCTACTTGCATACCTTTATTCATATTTTTTCCTGGTTTTCCAAATCCTGAATACTAAAACCAGGTGCAGTGTCTTTCACAAGCTTCTTTGCTTCCAAGGCTATACTCTCTTATCTGCCATTCTGGCTTCAAGCCTAGCCAAATGGCATTCTTTGCCATCAGTACCAGCATATGTGTGTTCCCAAGCCTTGCTCAGGATACTCTTCCTTCAGCTGCTCCTTTGCTCATAGCCATTTTCCTCTTGTGGTACTAAGTGCACTACACATCAAACTTCCACTTTTTCTGTACCTTCCTCAGTTTTGTTTAACCCTTTCCAGCAAAAAATTCTCAGGCACAATTTGTTTTGGTGATGACAAGCAAAGAGTCTTTGATACCACAGAAATCCCTTTCAGCCCAAATATCAGTTCATATCCTTGCTTTCGATGAAGAGCCTAACTCATCTGGATCTGCCTGGCTGCTGGAACATCGCTTCTTTCTCCTTAAGGTATGATGTACAGTAACTATACCTGTACATCAGGTACAATTGCTTAGGGTGAAACGTGAACATCTTCAGCTGGCCTGTGTTTTTGCATCCTCATCCTGCATGCCTCTTGTTTCTAGACTCACCTGTCTACAACTGACCCAACGCACTAAAATGTTTCCTACCAAATAAACACAATGATGTTCTAACTCAAACCAGTGCTGCCATCTCTGTCACCAGGGGCTCTGAGAAGCCCCTAGCCTAATGCCCCAACCCCCCCAGGTGCTCTCTGGAGCCATTAATGCACCGACAGGCCTGTCCCTACCATGTACAGCATGTTGCTGGCAGCTGGCTGGACCTCTGCACGGAGATCATTGTGGCCACGCACACAGGCCTCGATGAAGGTCTTGTCCATGATGCTTGGTAAGGCAGGCAGCTGCCTAGCTGCCGCCCTCAGCACCGGCCACAAGGCCAGCAGCACAGCCCAAAGCTTCATGGCCCCAGCAACGGTGGCCTCGCATCAGACACACCCCCTCCCTCATCTGCCGCCCGCCTTTCCCCGCCTTCTTCCAGAACCTTCTTCACCTGGGAACAGCCGCCGAGCCCTGGAGCGGCGTGGCGCGAGGAGCCCGCCGGGTGGCGCTGTGGCGCCGGGAGGGGAGCGGCGGGCGCCTCTCCTTCGCGCAGGGCGGTGGCTCGTTGGCAGGAAGGCGGCGGTCATGGTGCTGTCCGTGTTGCAGCAGGTGGTGGTCTCGGTGGTGCTGGTGCTCTGCCTCTTCGTCGTCATGCCCAGGATGTTCGGAGGAGGAGGCGGGCGGGCCGGCAGGTCCCCGCGGGGCGGCAAGGCCGGTCCCGGCCATTACGATCCTCGCCAGCACCGCAGAGGTAGGAGGCGCGGCGGTGCCGGAGGCCGCGCCGCGGTTGGCGTTCGGTGCGGGAGCTGCTCGGCGCTGGTCCCTGCCTCGGGCGGGCTTGAGGGGAGCCCCCGGGAAGCGCAGGGCCGTGCCCCGGCCTGGTGGGCGGCGCTGGGAGTTGTACGCGGCCCGGGAAGGGGAGGCCGTGGCGGGCGGCCCCGAGCGGCAGCGTGCGCTCCTCACCTTAACTGCCCACCTCCCCTAGCCCCCTGTCCGCTTGGTTTACCCACGGGTTGTGTTAAGAAAACTACCTTTCAGTGCAGGGAACACCCTGTTGCTGGAAGCGTGCCTGGCAGGGGCGCTGTAGCGGGTAATGCCTGCAGGGGCACAGCTGTTGCGGGCGGATGAGTAGCTGCGAGGTGTCACGGAGAGAGCAGGCGGTGCCCTGCGCCTCTTGGAACCGCCGCAAGGAATTCCGCTGAGCGCTCCTGTTAGTAAGCGTCAGCGCAGAGTCGTGTGAGATTTGTCAGGTGCCGTGTGGGAAAGGGGCCGAGGTGCTTGTTTGGGGAAGGTATCCTGGGGCAGGGAGCTAAAGTGCTTGTTAAAGCTTGAGTGCTGTAAATGTATGCTCTGTGGCAGCGTACGTTGGCCGAGGGCTTTGCTCTAGGTCCAAAGGTTCACTTTCGTTTTGGAAAATAACAAAAAGCCTGGGTTTTTTTGGGGGTGGCTCTGTGGTTCATTAATGATGCTTTCCAAGGCATTGTAAATAGATGGACAGATAATTGCTGTAATCCTGCAAATTATGTGCCTGCAGTTCCTCAGCAGTACCTTTGAGAAGCAGAAAATGCGAGGCCTGAGCAGCTACCGTGTTCTTCCCAGCTGATGTCAAACTTGATGTGCTTCATAAGCTCAAGCCTGGCCTGTTTTGCTTGCTAACTTTTAATTTATATGGTAGCTGTCATTTCCTGTAGATCAAGCTATTTTAAAAGCAGACCTCAAAAAAGCAATGCTTCACCTGCCTCTGATTGTACTGATGTAAAATAACTTTCAGGCAGATCTGCTGCTCTCACCTGTCTGGGTGCTTTTCTCCTGTTTGGCCAGTAACTGACCCTGCTGTTTCTTTTGTGAGATAGATTTGATTGCAGGACACTGGACTCCATTAGGATTCAGCATCCCTCCTCTGTGTTTCTCTTGACCCACAGTCTTACTTGTATGCCTTGTGGAAAAGTTTTTACCCCTGCTGTTAGGTATTTTAGTAAATCTCATTTGCATTAAAAACAAATAGAGCTATGGAACAAGGCAGCAAATGTGAAACTAGTAATCTGTGCAAAACATTCTGAAAGGAGGAAAACTGTACGTAAGCTAAAACGTTTTCCAGATTTAGTGCAGTTTTATTAAGTCTAAACCTGCTTATGTTGAAAGGAGAATGTCTACTTGAATTTTCATTAAATGATGAAGGAAGCTTGAGTTCTGCCTGTACTGGTTTGAGCATTTAATTTTTTGTTTAACTGTCCAGTTCCATTTCGAGTTCCATGGAGCAAACATACAGATAAAAGGTCTGCTCTTATCACACAAACCAAACCAGATATTATGTTGCAGACTGATCAATGACACCTGGAGGCACCTTCAGTAAATGCCAGGCAGGACTTGGGCTGCAGACCTGACAGTAAACATTGCTACGGTCACTGTCATCACTGGAAGTCTGAACCACTTGTTTGGCTAACCCATTTTAGACAATTCTAAAACATTGTTCGAGATCTCTTATTATGAAATACTGGCTTAGGTTAGCAGAATTAGATTCCTTTTTCTCTTGTATTTGGAAGAAGCTGTAGCCAAACAGTTGTTTCACTGAGAGTTTTAAGTTCTCTACCTGATTGTGGCGGTCTCTTGCACGCTCAAGTTCTGTTACTGTAACTTCTTGAAATGCCACTGTTTCAGTATTAATTGACAAGGAGTGATTTACATAGCGGTCCTTTGTTTGGGAGGTTTTATAAAATGTGACTCTTGTTTTACCTATACTCAGTTCTGACATATTAAATTATAATAAGCGAAGTGTTCAGAGGAATTTGAAAGTATTAGTCTAGGCATTCAGTTGAGACATCAGTGTAAAGCTTCACACCCCTATCAGTCACCTGCTGTCTGTCTCTGCAAGCATCTGCAGTCTTTAGCTGATAGCACTGTTCCTCACATGCATGTCCCACAAACCCCGGATTTAACTAACAAATAACCAGATTCCCAAGTTGAGCAAAGATGTTGGCTGTGGTTTCATCTACTCCCTGTTCTGGCAGGCAAATTACATGCAAAAATACTTTGGAAGTTGCATCTTTTTGCTATTGTGTAATCTTTTTCCTGCCAAATACTTGGTTTGCAGCAGTACAGCACTTCTACATTTGTGGGAATATCCACATAACACTGAATTTACCATCAGAATAATGTTGCAGCAGCAGCACAGAACTTATGTTGGTGTATTTCAACAATTTTTTTTTTTCCCATGGGACTAGTCAATTCAGTTTCTGCTTCCTTTGTTACAGAGGAAATATACTAATTTTTAACTGTTCTCAGTATTATCAGTAGTTTCTCTGAGGATGCTTTTATTTCATGATGTAAGTTGTTTCTTGTTTCATCTACATGTCTGGGCTTTGCAATGTCGTTGTGAAGGAAGGAAATTAAAACTCATATATGAAAGAAATACAGGAACTTAGTATGACAGTCTTTCCTACCTCGATTTAACTTTGTGTTCTATTCATGAAAGAATGTTTCTTAATTTAAATTTTTTTAAGTAGCTTTATTTGGATGCAGGGCTGACCACACCATCTTAGAGTGATGAGCAGAGATTATCACACAAGAAAAAAACAGTTCCTTTCCAGTTGTGAAACTAAATGGACTCTTACTTCCTTTCCAACCTTGTCTTCTTTCTCTCTATTTTTAAGGTAGTCCTCAGACAGTTCATCACATGCATCTGAACCCAGGAAATTCTGACAGTAATACTTACCAGAGTATTCAGCAGATGAGAAATGCAATGGAAAAGGAGATAAAGAATGAGAGAAGAAGAGGAAATGGGAGAGAGTTAGCATTCACTCTCATGCCATTATATGCTCTTGGAGTGGGAGTGTTTGCAGCATACAAATTTCTTAAGGTAAGCCTTAGGAGAAGCATTAAGTTACTGAAGTTAGAAAGAAATATAGTTGGCTTGGGGTTTTTCTTCCCAATTCTGGTCCTATGTGTATGGCTGTCCAAAAGCCATTTCTTTCTTTGAATGTGAGTTCCAAAGTTAAACTTACAGCATATCTGTTTCTTCCTTATACAGGCATCTGTCTTCTCTTTTTGGAAGTGAGAATCTTACACTCCCCCAAATAAGAATCTGAGAACCTAAACAGTCATGTTACCTGAGACTGTAACCTAAGCCTTTTCATTCTTCAGAATGAGATTGAGTGTGGGAAGGAGATGGACGACTCCTGCAGAATAATGGGTTTAGATTAGCAATTGGAATAGGGAGTAGTCTAGAGTTTTTATTTGGACTTCTCATTTGGTCATGCAGCTGTAACATAGACTTCTATCCATGAAACGTGATAACCTTTTCTACCACTAAGAAATTAAGGAAGGAGAACACATGATCTGCTGTGGTGTTTTGTTTTGTTTTTTTAAAATATCGGTCATGATTTGTATTCTTTAAACGAAGGGTTATTACAGCATTTGCAATGATGAGAGTGCACCTGGAACATTGTTGCTTTCCTTCAGGGAAAAAAAAAAAAATCCACCTGAACAGGACCAGAAGCAGAATCCTAATTTCCATAGTCAGTTTCTTATCATCTCCTATGCAAGAAAAATGCATCAGTTTAGCAATATGAGCAGAAAGGCTGGACAGTTTAATTTTAAAAATAAATTTAATTAGGTTGTAAATAAGATTTGAAAGTCTTAAAAAGAATAGGTATTACAAGCACCAAGTATAAAGAGTTGTGGGATTGAAATGTAAATATTTTTTTATAACAGCATCTTTGTAACTTTAAGAAAAGTTTTACTTTCTAGCTAATGGTAGGAGACTGTGTCAGGTAACCCAGAAGGTTCCTTCTGTTAATTTTTGAAAACTGGAGTTGAAATAACAACTGCTTTCTTCTACAGCTTTTGTTAGTCGTGTTGTCTTTGCTTAAAGTTAGAAGTGTTACTTTAAGATAAGAAGGGGGTATGGCAGAAAAGTTCCATGGAGTAGATTTTCAAAGTTGTTGTTTAATTTCAGTAAATTTCTAAATGTATTTTTATTTTTAATATACAAATAATAATCAAGTCTTCTAAAATTTATTTATTAAAGATGAAGTCACAGGAAGAAAGTCTCTCCAAAAAGGAAAAAAATACAGAAGACAAGGCAAAAGAAACAGGTAAGATAGTATTTGCAATGCATATGTTCACCAAAAATACAAATTTCATAGAATCATAGAAGCATAGAATGGTTTGGGTTGGAAGAGACATTGAAGATCATGAAGTTCCAACCCCCTGCCATGGGCAGGAACACCTCTCACTAGACCAGGCTGCTCAAGGCCCCAGCTGACAACAAGTTCCCATAAAACTGCTGAGCACTTCTGAGCTTCAGATATTCTGGACTTCTGCACCCAGTCTAGAGATGAGTAGGACTACACATTCTGACTCATTTCATCACTAGTGGAATGAGATTTTGGATGCCAACAGCTACACCTTCTAAAGACCTTGTTAAAAACTCACAACTGCTACCACATCTAAGCTGTGTAACACAGAAGCAGATTTTGGGTCACACAGAATCACAGAATTATCAAGGTTGGAAAAGACCTAAAAGATCATCCAGTCCAACCATTCACCTATTACTACTAGCTCCCACTAAACCATATCCCTCAATACAACATCCAGTCTTTCCTTGAACACCCCCAGGGTCGGTGACTCCACCACCTCCCTGGGCAGTGCATTCCAGTGCCTGACTACCCTTTCCGAGAAGTAGTGCTTCCTAATGTCCAGCCTGAATCTCCCCTGGCGCAGCTTGATACCATTCCCTCTAGTTCTGTCACTGCCTACATGGGTCATGAACAAGTTGCCAGTTCAACTTTTGTGTAGGCAGCGTTTATTCTTCCTCTTGCCCCTGGGTGGTTTTCAAGGCAAGGCCTGGCTACTGTTTGCTCATCTCCTGCTTTTATTAATGAAACTGGTAACGCTCAGCAGATATGTAACATGTACACACTGATTTCCTGCTGGAATAAGCTACCTGTTTTCATTGATCCAGTCTAGCTAAATGAGAGCAACCTTTTTTACCTACCTAAAGTTAGGAACCTACAAAAAAGCACTGTGTTTCAAATATACAGAATAACACAGTGCTGGAGTTTTGTTTGTAAAGTCTGGGTGGTAATGTTCTTTAAAACAGGTATAGCAATACGGCGTGGCGCTCTGCCTTTCAATGTCTGTGTTTCTCACTTAGGACCTGTTCAGTTTTCTTTGGTACATTAGCATGTTTAAATAGGATACAACACTTTAGAATTAATAGAGTATTAAGAAGGATATAGTGGAACTATATTGATAAACAGTTATAATAGAGACTGTTGAATTTCTGGGCCAAATTAAAGACCTGTCAAAAACATTAACTGTTAGAAAAGAGACAGAGTAAATGATACCATCTTCATCATATGAAGTACTCTTGACTGTCTTGATTAAATCTATTCTGTGTGTGCCAAGAAAGGAGCTTTTCTTTGGAGAAAAAGTCATGGCACATCAAAGTAGAGCTGTTTTGATTTTTTTTTTTCCCCCTTTTTAACTAAACGGTTTAATTAAACAACTAGCAGCCTCTTTCAGTGTCTCTGTACACCAGATCTGTAATCGGGATCAGCAGTGATACTCTACACTGCTGGCCTTCCGTCCTTGTGGGTTGCATTCTGCATTCTTTAAAGTAAAGTGTTATTTTAGGAGTTACACCTCTCAACTTCAGTGCGTTGTGTTGAATATATTTGCAAGGTGTGAGTGGGCAAATTCATGGTGGTATATTAAGTATAAATAAAGTACTTGGGCAGTTCCAAGACTTCCTGGGATATAGGGTTTTTTTGAGGCTGGGAAGGTGAGCACCACATTCTCAATCAGTTTCTACCAAGGTGTCCTCTGTTTCGACACTGAGACAGGTTATTGAATGAGAAGGACATCTGGTCACACATAGCAGGGCTTCTGTTCTTACCCCCACCACTCCCTTTTCATATTCTGGAATTTTATAAACAAAAAACATTTCTGTTTTTGAATCTGACCAAAAGTATAAATTAATATCCATTTTGAATTTTAAATAGATTTCTTTATAATGTGTGCGCTTGCGCGCGCTCTCTCTCTCTCTCTCTCTCTCCTCTGTGTCTTTTCTTTTTTGATAGAGCATCAGCTTTTAGAACTGGAGCAGCACCTAGCACAGACAGAGAAGATGTTAAATTCTTTATTGACTCAGTTGGATCCACTGTCAAATTGGTGAGTGCTTCTAAAACAGTGAGTATTGTTCTCTGTGAAATGAATGTCTCTAAGATGTTAGAAAAAAAGAGTTCTTAAAATGTTCCTTATATAAAGGTAGGGAACAATGTTTAGGAACCTACTTCTATTACTTACTGTTTCACAGGTAATACCTCTTCTGCAGTTTGTGACCTTTTCCACTTTTGCTTCTCACTAAACATAAAGGCAAAAGCTCAGACTTTGTGATAATGTCACTGGCTTAACAAGTCTGACTTCATTGTTGAACAAGGAAACAAATACTGAAAAACGGTTTTAAGCTCCAGAATCATTTGGAAGCTGTTGTGGGAATTAGATTTCTGGTAGCAGTAAGGGTTTCTTTCCTTTGATATAATTCTATTAACATATAGCTGCTTATTTTTATGCTTTGAAATGAACCCGATATATTTCCCTGGAACACACACAATCACATAACTTCTGTGTTGTAGTGTAGCAAGGGAATGATTAATGTAAACTCCTTGTAGTTTTAGAGATGTTATTTTCTGAAGAAGCTAGGGTCTTACCCATCTGCTGGGAATAAGGATATCCATGAGGTCCATTTTGTGTAGACTGACATCCTTTGTGAAGCCTAGTTTAAAACATGCAGAATTTCATGATTGTTCCTTAGTGTAATTCTGAACTTAGTATGTGCTGAAACTATTAAGCATCAAATTCACTGACCAGTGTGCCTAACAAACTTTTAGTAATGATGGGGAGAGAGTAAACGAAATCTGAAATAAATGAGAAAAGCCAGTAAACTGTGAAGTTCTGTATTAGGAATTTCTGTATTAAAAGTAAAATTAGTTTGGATAACTGTTTCTTTCAGTAGTCTCTTCTAAACCTTGTCCATTTGGGCTCTGATGTTAGAATTCAGTGACTAAGTAATTGAGTGGGTGCATGTGATGGGCTCCCCGTTTCTCAAGAGACAGTTCTTAAAGAACAGCTTGACATAAACATTTTGCAAACTTCCCTCTGGGAAGGAGATAGTTCAGTCTTGTGCATTATGATCAAGCACTTGCTTCCAAGGTAATCTTTCAGCTGTTGACATCTGTCTCTTTTTTTCCCTAGTGTTAATGCTTTAGCATGTGAGCAGAAAGATGAAATAATGATACAGCTCCAATCAATTAGACGACTGATGAAGGAAAGTGGATTGGATAAATCAGAAAACACAATGAAAGGTACCTAGATTTCTATCAGGGTAGATAACTACGTAGTTTATCTTTTGAAAGAGTAAACAGATCCTACTGTAGTAATGTTCAGCTCCTGCATCTTAGGTATTGTGTGTGGAATTAATATTGTGTAGGAGTACCATTCTTCCTGTTTGAGCTGTATCTAATTCCAAATTTTCAATACATCATGGGTTTTTTGAAGCATGTGTACTAAAAGACATTGAGCTAGAATAGAACACAGTTGCATTCTGCTTTGTTAAAATGGGCTTCTTGAATTTGAGTTTCTGAGCAGTCTGTTAGTATTAGACTAGCTTTAGTCTGAGAATTCCCAGATGGGGACCTCTTGAGGCTGTGGGTGATGTTACTAAATAGCTAAGTGGATATTAGTTTCAGCTGGAGATTTCCAAGAAGTGTACAGTAGTCCAAGAGAAATCTTGAATGTTAATAATAGTTCACTAGAAATTTGTGGAACTCTTGCATTAGTTAAGTCTTGATAAAAAAGAGAAAAGAAAAAATAATTCTGCTTCTAAACAAGCTTTGACATTTGGAGTCTTTTTAATGAATTTTGATTTTTTTTTTGTGAATTATAAGATGTCAGCCATATTTGTAATGAGAAACTTGAAGATCTCATTCAGTCATTTGCTGAACATTCTCAAGAGAAAGAAATGGATGACAGAGAAGATGACAGTAATGAAGACTTCCTTGAGGATGTTGATCGTGATTACAAAATAGAAGAGCACGAATTATACGATGAATGTGAAGTGCATCAGTTTGAGCCAGATACAGAAGAGCAAGAAATCATAAACAGAGATGCCGTTGAACCAGAGGAGATGGGATTGAGGAGACGTAATAGATATGAATAAGATACAGATATGTAACACTTTTGAAAGCTTATGAAATATTTTTTTATAATGTATGCACTTTAAACTGTTTGAATGAAGTTATGTGCACTGCTGTATGCTTTAAAAAGTGAAATACTGCCTGTGCTCATCTCTCGGATGTTTCTGTAACTGACTTCAGTGGCAGGAGAATTTCATTCAGGATGTTTACATTTTTTTCCTATTTATTTTTCTTCTATAAAAATATTTCTGTACTCTGTATATAATGCACTGTAACTATATCTGATGCTTCACAAAAATACTAGAATGTCTTGTAATTAAGACTGTAAAGGATAGATGTTTCAAAAATGTTTTGTTACTAGTAAGCATGGTGCCACTTGAACTGTGACTTTCTTGAGTTCATTAAAGAGCATGCACTGAGAAATTTAGTTCTTTGTGGAAAACCTTTCTCTCGGGATGTGGGGGATGAAAAGCAGTGTTGGTTAAGTCTTAGAGATGCATATGTAATAAAATTTCTTTATGTGGAGAGAGAAACTTGGCCACAGACACTATTTTCAAGTAAGTAAGTTTGTCGTCTTCTCAGGAATTATGTAATTTTCTGTGTCAGTGACCTTAATGCTTTATTTTTAATCACTTAATTTCTTCCCACCTGTCACTGGTTAAACTCATCTGCTGCCTGATAATTGATTGATTACCCCTTAGTACCATACCCCTGTTTAATATTTATTTTAATGCAATAAAATCTGGCCTTTTGATTAATTGTAATACTTTTTTTTTTTTCTTAAATCAGTATTAACAGGTGTATTATGTACTGCCTCACCTCTGTGCCTGGGAAGATCATGGAACAGATCCTCCTAGAAGCTGTGCTGAGGCACATGGAGGACAGGGAGGTGATTTGTGACAGCCAGCATGCGTTTACTAGGGGCAAGTCCTGCCTGACCAATCTAGTGGCTTTCTACAGTGGAGTAACTGCATCAGTAGACAAGGAAAGAGCTATGGATGTCATCTATCTGGATTTCTGCAAGACCTTTGACGTGGTCCCCCACAACATCCTTCTCTGAGTTGGTGAGATACGGATTTGATGGGTGGACTGTAGAGTGGATAAGAAATTGGCTGGATGGTTGCATCCAGAGGGTGGTGGTCAGTGGCTCCAAGTCCAGATGGAAGATGGTGACAAACAGAGTTCCTCAAGGGTCTGTGCTGGGATTGATACTGTTTAGTATCTTTATTAATGATCTTGACCGTGGGATTTGGTGCACCCTCAGCAAATTTCCTGATAGCACCAAGCTGAGTGGTGAAGCTCACGTGCTTGAGGGATGGGGTGCCATTCAGAGGGACCTGGACAGGCTGGAGAAGTGGGCCCCACATGAAGCTCATGAGGTTCAGCAAAGCCAGTCTGTCCTGCACCTGGGTCAGGACAATCCCCATTATCCATACAGGTTAGGAGATGATGTGCTTGAAAGCAGCCCTGAGGTCAGGAACTTTGGAGTATTCATGGATGAAAAGCTGGACATGAACCACCAATGTGCATCTGCAATCTAGAGGGCCAACCACATCCTGGGCTGCATCAAAAGAAGTCTGGCCAGCAGATAGAGGGATTCTGCTTCTCTGCTCTGGTGAGACCTCATCTGAAGAACTCTGTCCAGTTTTGGACCCCTTAACACAAGGAGTATCTGTCCCACCTGTTCTCAGGTTTAAATGGCTGCAAACAGCAGACCTAAGTTTCCTAGCTTTACCCCTCACGTACAATTCTGTCAGGACTAAAAGCTGGTGGATTACAGGCTGTTGCCTCATCCTGGGCTGCACCAAAAGAAATGTGGCCAGCAGACTGAGAGAGGGGATTCTGCCCCTCTGCTCTGGTGAGACCTCACCTGCAGAACTCTGTCCAGCTTTGGAGCCCTCAACACAAGGAGGACATAGACCTGTTGGAGCCCATCCAGAGGAGGGCCACAGAAAGGATCCAAGGGCTGGAGCACCTCTCCTATGAAGACAGGCTGAGAGAGTTGGGCTTGTTCAGCCCAGAGAAGAGAAGGCTCTAGGGGAAACTTATAGTGGCCTTGCAGTACTTGAAAGGTGCCTGTAAGAAAGCTAGGGAAGAACTGTTCACGAGGGCGTGTAGCACTAGGACGAGGGGTAATGGTTTTAAAGTAGAAGATGGAAAAAGTTCTACAAATATGAGGGTGGTAGATCACTGGAACAGGTTGCCCCATCCCTGGAGATATTCAAGGTCAGGCTTGATGGGGCTCTGAGCAACCTGATCCAGTGAAGATGTCCCTGCTTACTGCAGGGGGTTGGACTAGATGGCTTTTAAAGGCCCCTTCCAACCCAACACATTATGTGATTCTATGTATCATTCAAGAACTGTGGGGCTTGGTGGGGAGGTCCAACTTGATTTTTAGGTCAGTGTTAAGCATTTTCTTCCTTTGCCAGAATAATTTTTTGTCCATACCTTTATTTTCTATTAATTTCCTGTTCACTTAATGCACATAGCAATGGAATTGCTACCCTTTAATGTCAGGAATTACAACTCTGACAGTGCATTGCTGTTAAAATTTCTGTTGTGTAATTGCACAGCTTTTAAGTAGGCCGGTTAGAATGCCTGAACTCTTTTGCCATCTTTATTCTTGCAGGAAAATGACATGTGGGTATGTTTTTTTATGGAGGAAATGTACTGTAGTTAAAGACTTCAAAGCTATTAACCGTGTCACTGACCGAAACAGTATGAATTGTTCAGTCTTGTGTAGAAATGTGATATGTCATTGGTTATAAAGAAGTGGATCACATGGGCTTGGAAGTAGCAGCATGTGGAAATGTATTCTTAGCATCTGTTTATTGGTAGCTTGGCAGTAAGTGAGATTTTTGCCTAACATTGCCAGATTGACCAAGAAGTCAGGGTTTCTCAAGAGGCGATAGAATTTTTCCCTGCCAGAATGGATGAATTTGAACTGGTACTTGGATACAATGTAATTTTTAAAATAACTGATGTAGTTCTGGTCAGTGAGGACAACTGGAACAGTTTAAAAAAATCACATAGAGGCAATGCTCTGCAATGACTAGTAAGTCTAATCAAAGTGAACTGATCAGAGGAAATGATGGAATGGGAACCAAGCGTGCTGCTCTGCTGTGGAGTTTGCTGTTTGTGTCTGCATTGCTCGCTCAGCTGTGAGAGCTGGTGTGGCAGCAGGTCAGTATTGCTGCCTTCCACACGCCACTATTGCTGGTGACCTTCTTCCCTGCAGGATTTCACTGCCTTGGGCAGTGTTTGAATCATCAGTACTGTGGCATTCGTGACTGCTACTGGCAGCATTTGTCCATAAAGCTTTGAGCTACTTTGAGGTGCTTGCTGTATTTCTGACCCTGGGCTACAGACATTCACCGCGAGCCCTTTTGCTGCTATTTTGAGGGCTCTGATTCCAGCTGTCTGGGTTTGTTGAGGACACAGATCCATGCCACATGTAAGTGGCCTGGCTTTCCTAGCAGGTGGTTGTGGAGGCTGCGGAGAAGGCTGGAGAGGACCTGTTTGCAAGGGCATACAGTACACAGGACAAGGGATAATGGCTTTAAACTGAAGGAGGGTAGATTTAGATTAGATACAAGGAAAGTATTCTGCACTCTGAGGGCAGTGAGGCCCTGGCACAGGTTGCCCAGAGAAGCTGTGGCTGCCCCTCCCTGGCAGTGTTCAAGGCCAGGCTGGGTGGGGCTTTGGGCAACCTGGTGCAGTGGAGGGTGTCCTTGCCCACGGCAGGGGCTTGGGACCAGATGGTCTCTGAGGTCCCTTCCAACCCAAAGCATTCTAAAAACCGGAGAGCACTGGCTGCCAGGTCACGGCTGGCAGCCTTTGCAGGTGAGGGCAGGGATGGACGTTCAGGCTGGCAGCCATATCCCATGTAAAGAATTTCCTCGGGGTAGACAGAGAATTCGCCTTCCCCCCTCAGCTGAGGTGGTAACCGGCGAAACCTTCCTTCCGAGGCTGGCCCTTCCGCGCTGCTGAATCAGGCAAGACCCTGAGGCGGCCGCCCGCTCGCAGGCGGAGGCAGGGGCGGTGCCGCGGGGCGCAGGCGCGGCCGGCCGGCGGGGGGCAGGTGGGGCGAGGACGGGAGGCGCTGGTGCCTCTCAGGCAGCGGGCAGGTAGGGCGCGGGCGGCAGCCGTGGCGATGGCGACGGGGCTGCGGCGGGGGACTCTCGTCGGGCCGGCGGCGGGTTGCGGTTGCCAAGGAGCCGCACGGCGGCGGGGCCTTCCTGTCAGCCGTGCGGGGCCCTCCAGTGGGACCCCTCTGGGACCCGGGCGGGACCCTCGGCCCTGGCGCCTGCGTTAGTGCGCTCCCGGGAACATGCATCCATTCTGTGGAGCTGCCTGGGCCCGTAGTGTTTATTTCACCTTCTACAGCACTGTGTCTCACGTGTTACCAACGTTCCCTTCCCCCTGTGCCTCTGACTGGGAGGAATCTACATTTAGTAGGAGCCTTGAGCTTGTGCACGGACAGCAGGTCCTCATGTTAACCCCCTGGCAAAGGGCATGGTGAGAAGGCCAAACGGTTGGGCAGCAGCTGTGTGGCCATCTCCGAGTAGGCCCCACAGCAGTGCTTCTGCTTGGTAAAGGAAAGGATATTTGGGAGTTAAAACGTGATCAGTAGGTTGAAATGGGGTCAGGTTTTGTGGATGGTGATTTGAAAATGGAGTGTCTGATTTCTAGGCACTAGCGGATAGGCTTTTGGTTCCAAAATTGGCTGTGTGGAAGGAGAAACCAGCAGAGTGGCAGATAACATGCTGATAAAACATTACCCTGGAGCTGATGGAGGGTGGTGGTGTAGCAGGAGGGCCCTTGTGTCTTCCTGAAAGTACTTCGTCCCACACCACAGTGCAGTTGAGAGCCAGAAGCAGCTAGTAAGCGAGATGTTACCAAGGAGTAGCACATCAATAATGCAGGTATGGGAAGGTATCATGAAAAGGATAAGGGAAAGGAGGAGTTAAATTTGAGGTAAATTTGACCAGGAATCTGGTTAAGCATTAGTAAGGAAAGATTTAAATTAAGAGGTGGTGAAAAAGGGAACCCAGAAACATTTCGTATATTGCTGAAGACAATACCCAAATTATTGCTGACAATATTATTGCAATAATAGTGATTTGAAGAAAGTAAAAAGCAGACATTATTTTCTTAATATTTTTTCTGGGTTTTTTTTTCAGTTTATTCTGAAGGCTGTCATTTAATTTGCATGGATTTGGAAGTTAAAGGAGTTGCTGCATCCCCTCAAAGGCAGACTCAGCTGTCATTGAAGGGGAAGAAATGTCAGGTATGTTAATAGAAGACTTGTTTTCCTTTCCTATTTTGACAAATATTTTAATTGTACTTCAGAAGGGTTTTGGTTTAAGGTTATGATACATTCTGCAGAGAAGGAAACTTTTAAAGAAATTATTTTTGTTCAGAAAGTGATAGTTCAGTGCAGCAGCTTCTCAGATGAAGGAGCGAATTTTCATAAAAACAGCTGTACTGAAATAGCTCATGTTCTGGGGGCTTAGTTAGTATGTGGAGAACTCCAGAACAAACTAGTGCTTGCAACTAAGTACAGCTGAGGCTTGAACCTGTTCTGTGTGCTCTCTCAGGCTGTTAGTGAAACTGGTAACAGGGATGTCTATGTTTTTGTTTGCAAGACAGCAAGAAACTCCCAAAACATAATTTGGGTAGCCATGACTTCAGGTTAATATGTAAAATGAATCTCAGCATTTTACGTTCATTATGAAGGGGAATTCTGTTCTCCAGACAATTCCTAATAGTCTGTGTTTTGAGACAAGGTAGGTGTGCAGCCATTGCAAGATCACTGTAGCAGAAACTTTCAGGCTAACTTCTGAAAGCTTGATTAGTAAAAATACCATCTTGGATTCTGAGGGCTTTTCTTTTTATTATAGTTAAGGTAAACATTAATATTTTTAATAACAGTTAATTTTTCACACAGATACAGTGTATTTTATGCCCATGACGTAAAGTTAGTTGGTGATCTTCCCTCAGCCCCCAAGCACCCATTTAACTTCCTTATTCGTTTGATGACCACATGAGGAGTTTTTGGAATTTGACTGCCAAGTTGGTGTTTTCCTTCCTTGTTTGGTTTGGAATGAAAAGGACCTTTTGTGAACGATAACACATCAGTTTTGTAATGTTACTTTTTAGCCAGTCTTTTGGGTGCTAAATACCTGTATACAAGAAGAACATTTGGGGCATCTAGTGTAAGGTTGTGAAAGAAATTTCTTTAATCTCTCACAGCTTTGGGTTTTTTCCTTCTCTTTCTCTGTGCCCCTCAGTTTCTAAATTTAGACTTCCTGGTCCATCTGATTCTTGATGCCTTGCAAAAAAGAACATACTGTGTGCTTCATCCCCTAAATGGGAGCAGCCTCCAGGTTTTCCTGGTTCAGTGACTTCTGGAGAAAGAATTATGTTAGAACTTTAACGTTTAGAATGTGCTATGTTCTTTATCTTATCGTAGTTGAAGTGGTACAGGAAAAAATAGATACTTGTGATTTAATGGATGACATTTAGTCTTACTCATAAGACTAAATTGTGTTCGATTTTTAAATTTTTTTTTTAACATGTTTGACCACAAGGTGGTGGTGTTTATTATGTGTGACCATACTGGGGAGAAACTTTTTTCCTTTTCTAAATCTGAACACTTTCTTTTGAAATCACTAGAGGGTAGTATTGCTGAACTTCGAGCGTCTTTTCCAGGAGCAGGCTACAAAGGGTGTGTGGCAGGAAGGGACTTAGGAGTTTTGTGACTGCTCTCAAATCATGAAAGGTGTTAGGGCACAGCTGAAACTTGATGTCTGCTCGGTTCAGACTGATGCTGAGATCTCTGAGCAGCAGAGTATGAAAACAAAGATGCTGGCCCTGGTTCAGAACAACCCTGCACCCCATTTTTTTCCAGACTGGGAGGTCAGTAGGGGTTATTGTTACTGTGTGCTTGCTGCAGTCAAACCGTCTTCCCTAGGGATTTGCTGTTGGCTGTTTTCAGAAAACCATAGTGGGATAGATGGGGCTTTGGCTTCTGTCTTTGCTGCTTGCTGTGCTCTTGCTCCTTTGAGTTTAGAGATCTGTGTGGGATGCAGCCATGCAACATAAACAGTGTGAGTACATGAGCTGCCAGGTGGTCGTCTTGCACTGCTGTACTAAAGCTGAGGAGAGTTACACCAAATATCAGGGCTTCTTTGGGGTGTGAGCTAGCCCCAAGTGAGCCAGCTGGCTGTCGGTGTTGTGGTTTTGGTGTAAGCGCTGGCTGAGGGGTTGATTCCCAGCAAAGGACCACGTGATCCCAAACCTTTTGAAGAGTGATTGTACAGAGTCTCACAAACAAGGATTATTTTTAATGCATTATTAATAGCCTACATGGATACTAGCTGGATTCTTAATGGCTGGAAGACTTTCTGACATGATGAATATTCAGTCTTTTAGTCTCAAGATCTGTAAGAATCAGCTTTCAATGAAAAGCTGCTTTTTTTTCCCTTTTGCTGGTAGCATCTAGGTCAAATATGTTAGATACTATGAGAAGGCATTGATGTAAAATATTCTAGGGGATTTTGAAAAAGACAACTATGCATTTTAACCCTGATCCCTGTAGGTATGTAATAAAGTGTCATTCTTTTAGGGCTGGAGACCGGATACACGGGCCAGTCACGGCCCTCGCCCACCAGAGTAAGTCTGCTTCTATTTCTGATCAGCTTGTGTAATTGTGCATTATTAACACAATGCATTTGTATTGGTATGCAACTCAGTGTTCCATGAAATCTATCATCATAGGTTTGTTTTCTATGATTTATATTTAGACTAGAATTCTTGATGCATTATTTACATTGGCATTAAGTAGATTTACATCTGGTTGAGTAACGGTAGAATTGTGCTAAGGGCTTTCATATTTATACCTAGTGTTTCTTGAATATTTTTAATACAGTAGTCAGCCAGAAAAGAAAAAACTTTTGAGAATTATAGAATCATAGAATGCATTAGGTTGGAAAGGACCTTTAAAGGCCACCTAGTCCAACCCCCTGCAGTCAGCAGGGACATCTTCACAAGATCAGGTTGCTCAGAGCCTCATCAAGCCTGACCTTGATTGAATGCCTCCAGGGATGGGGCCTCCACTACCCCTCTGGGCAACCTGTTCCAGTGATCTACCACCCTCATACTGAAGAACTCTTTCAATTTGTCTAAGTATTATACTAATATATATAGTAATAATATTATTATACTATTATATAATAATATATACTGTTATATAATATTATTATATTATTGTATACTACTAATATTATTGCTATTAAGCATTAACCTTCTTTGCCAGTATTACAGTAAAAGTTACAGAGAAACTAGTGAAGGGTTTTTACAAGCAAAGGGAAACTTTGTACAGTAACTATAAAATTTTAAACCTTATAGTGCCCTTAGCAGATAAGCACCATCTGTTATTCCAAGGATCATGTTTGATAGCTTAGGGTTTTGGTTTTTTACTGAAATGCCTTACAGCAAATGTATGTGTCTACATTATTTTACAAGGATGTGTGACCATGGCCTTGGTTTATTCATACTAGAGTCAAAGAACTTCAGTTTCTGTGTACTGTCAGTCATTCTCTAAGGAAAAAAAAAAGAGAAATTAAGGAGCTCTCTTATTCCACAGCGTAATCTGGTTATAATTTCAGAGTACACTTGGAGTAAAGGCAGAAGACACAGAGATGAATTGGGAGATGTTTTCATTTCTTCAGCACAGTGGAAGCCAACTATACTGCAGTATAGCTCCTTCCCAAGGAGCTGTTGCTTCCCTGTTGCCTCTCTGTTGACTGACTGTGGGTGGGATATTGCCACAGGCCTGCTGTGGAAGACAGGAAGAAGGAATCTCTGATTTATTATCCAAACAGGATGGCCATGCTGGGAGTGTGGAATGGTCTTGCAGGGGCCTTTTTTGGCTGCCAGGGTACTCTGCTAGTGGGGAAGAGGAAAAACTCATGAGCCAGTCCTGGAGCTGAAGCAAGAGTGGCTAATAGGGATTTGCCAAGTAGACCATCTCCAGTTGTAGTGAAACTGCTCATAGCAGGGAAATTTTTTGTGAATGAGCTAATAATAACAACAACTAATAGGCAGTTTCCTTTTATTGTAATTGAAAAATAAGAGAAAGTACTGCTATTAAAATTGTTTTACCTTCCTGCAGGGTGCCATGCCTAGATCTAGGGAGGCTGGGAGATTCTGATGAGGAGGTAATTATAAATTAATTTTGTCCTGAGTAGTTTTTTAGAATTCATGCATTGCAGCATTTTATAAAAATATCACTCAATATAACACAATTACAATTGCTTTACTTTCCCCCCGCCATAATTTTAGGATGGAGACTCTTACATACCATACAGTGGAAGTTATCCTCATACATGTCCTCTGGATCCACGTTCAGATTGGAGAACATCATTGCAAACACCGTATGCACAGCATCATCAGGCTCAAGAGGTCGGTCTGTGACTATGAGTATCTTTAAAAGGTTCCTTTAAAAGGTGCCCCTTTACCAGTAATTTAGAAAAGCATAATTAGCTTTATTGTAAATGTTCTCTATATCTCTTTTGGTTAAAGTTCTATCTCAAAGTGCTGCTGGTCTAAAATTGTTTTGGTACTTTTTCATGAGAAACCTCTGGAATATTTAAAAAAGCCACCCTTTTTCTTAAATACTTTAGCTCTTCTTTGTTAATTTGTAGACCCATCCATTTCATTGTACTTATTTTTCAAGAGATAGATTCGTAGCTAGCTTTATTAGCAGTTTGTCAAAGCAACTGCTTTTGAGATAGTGTGTGATTTTGGTTTATCTTTCTAAATAAAGTGGAACTTTGAAAAATAGTAAGGATAAGATCCATACTAGTCACTAAATGTCTGAAGGAAAAAAAAGTTACAAACAGTAAGTATTTGTGTGGAAGAATACTTACTTTTGATGAAAAGGGGACTTTTGAAATTACTTGCTTCAATTTCATAGGGTTTTTCTCACCTTCTGTCTTTGAAACAGAATTGTGATGTTAACTTTGGTATTATGTTCAGTTTGTCAGTGCACTTCTATTATAAAAATTCCTGATCACATATGAACATTTTTTTCCCTGAAAAATTAAGAAAAATTAATCACCACTAATCTTAGGTGCTTTATAAGGAAAATTGGTAGACCAGATGCTAATGTTCTGGTTTATAGTACAGTACAAGCACTGTTTAGGATCACTATCCAGCATAACAAGTGTGAGAATTAATTTAATTGCTCACTTATTACAGTTGTTCCCTTAATGCAGGAAAAAAACTTCTTCTGAACTGTTACATCTGAATTAAATGTGAAGAATTAAACGTGATGATTTTTTGTTTGACCATTGGTATGTAATTAATTTCTCTCTTGCTTTAAACAGGTGTTTAGAAAATCTTCTCAGAAAAAAACAGAGGTAAAGTATCTGAAACAATACACACAGACAAAATAACAGTTCAGTAGTAGAATGCTACAGTATATGTTTTCACTGTTTTAACTTTTGTGTGACAGAAACTAGCTTATTGGAGAGACTGTTTTTAACTGCTGTAATTCCATCAGTATTCTGAATGTTTTAAAAGTTATGATTAAAGGGAAAATATTGAAGTACTCTCTGTAGTTCCTATACATTCAAGAGGCTGGTTATCCAGAGTTTTAAACTAATTCCAGGATGCTACCTACATGATTGTTTTCTGTCATAATCATTTTCCATATATATAATCATGGTAAAAATCTTAGTAGTATGGTTTTATATGGTAAGGGTGCAGGAAATAGCCTAATTTATCAGTATTATCTCTTTTTGGAAGAATTGGAAAATATACTGCTTAAAAATCCATTATTTCAAAAATATTTAACATGCAAACCTAAGAAATACTCTAATGAGTGTATTTAAGACAGAAGCATAGTTAGAGGGAAAAACAATTATTAATTAATTTGTACATAACCTATGCCCCTTGAAATGAATAATATAGCAGCTTGGCAGGACTCCAAACTGGCTGGAGCTCAAGGTGAATCTGCCAAGATCAGTTTTGTATGTTTCCCCATATAACCAGATTTTTTTCTCAATTAAAAAAACCCCACAAAAAGCAAGCATTTAAATAAAAAATTAAATGGTTAAGAGGGTATTTTTTTTTAAATGGACAAGTAATATACTACTACTTAGAACATCTGTGTGCCCAACATAGGTGTTTATGCATGTTGTCAGATAAGATTGGAAACATGTACCTGTGGATAGGTTATTCTCTGTGCCTCAGTGTGTGCAGTGCAAGCATGTTTAGGTTGCTATAGTCTCTTTAGATCTGGATGCCTATAATTTCACTGCTTGCTTTACCTTTTTTTTTTTTTAAAATAGAAAGTTTGTACCTATAATCCTGTCTGGCTGCAGGAAGGCTAATGGAAAGTTGGTATGGCTTTGTCTGCTTCTTAGGGTCTTTCTTCCTTTCGTCTTTGGTCTCTGCTTTCCTTTATCTTTTGTCGCTTCCTTTGTGCCTTCACTGTGTCTTAAATACTAAAGTGCTGAAGAGGCAGGAGTGTATCTTCTGTTCACTTACCCTCTTTTGCTCTCCCTCTCTCTCTCTCTTTTCTTTGCCTGACTTTGGGTTTTTTCCACCTTTTTTGTGGAGAAGATTTTCAAGCAGTTGTAAAATATTTTAATGTATTCCTCTGAGCGGCCTTTACTTCTGCACTGCTTGCTTCTGGGGTCCTGACTGTGCATTCCTTTAGCAAGATATATTCCACCTTCTTCAATAACAGACTCTGTAAGTAAATTTCCCAAAATAGGTCATTTTTGGAAGAGTAATTCAAACATAGTTCTGTAATTCAGGAATTAACCAGTGAAGGGATGTGGATCCTCCTTTGAAAGAGAAAGGTGTCTTTTGGGGTTTTGAGAAATGGTTTTCTAGAGCATGACTGTTAACCTGGTATTGTAGGATGTGATGTGCCAAGTAGAGATACTAGATGAGGCTGTCTTAGCTTTGTTAGCATTGAAGGAATATTGCTAGTTATTCAAGGAGAGAAAGATGAGTGGAGCCTTGGCCTTCTGTCATTACTGCTGTTTTTACTGGCCCAGCCTCCACTGTGTTGAGCACTGAAGTGGATGCAAAATTAGGAAGGTACTTAGCCAGCTTCACAGCCTTTTCAGCTGAAGTTGTTCTAGGGAAGGAAGTGCTAGGACTAATACTTATCTGCCATCCAAGAATCTTAGCATTTCTGACTGGAGAAATCCAGCAGCATGTTTTCTGCCATCCAAAATCAAATGTCAGAATTCCCATTTTAGTGTCTGTGACATTAACATATAGGACAGAACCACTGAATCTTGCCTTAAAAGTGATGTAAAATCATTTGGCTGTGTACTTTTCAGATGAAAACATGGCAGAATATGAAAAACTCAATGAACATTTAGCCTGAATATGCATTCATACATGTGTTTTTTTCTTAATGTGAAGCGTGGTGTCAAGAAGTTTCAGTAGTTATACTGGATGGAAACTATAATGATGTTCTCATTCAATTGATCAGCCAGAGGCTTTCATATCGATTACTCTTTGCTTTAGCGTTCGGTTTTGGAGCAGAAGACAATACCAGAAAATCTGCCATCCCCAACAGACAGATATAAACTGAAGTATCGCCAGTATGAAGCAGACATGAAGGAGGAATATAAGCAGTATTCTCAGAGAATTGCAGAAAAAAAAAAAGACCACCTCTGGTGTCCAGAAGCTTCCATAAAGGTCATTGACAAAGAATTAATTGCATTTTAAAATTGCAAATGTATTGTTGGTGTTGGCATGTGTTTCAAGAGGTTTACATCTGTGTGTCATTAATTTCTTGTATGTTTTTATCATAAAGAAATAAAAATGTGTAGTTTCAGCATGTAATGTTGAGTAGGGAATAAAATATAGGAAGCTTGTTTGAGTTGTTCCAGAGCAAGAAGCTGCGGTGCTCCGAGACTTAAGTATGCTTGTATTCTCTGTTAGAAGTGTAACATATGCCCTCATAATGCACCTCTAGCCTAGGCATGATGATTAGCATGAATGGTAGGGAAGAGTTTGGAGCCAAAGATAGTAGAATCATAGAATCTTTAAGGTTGGAAAAGACCTCTAAGATCAAGTCCAACAGTCTGTCCAGTAACACCATGTCACCTAGACCATGTCCTGGAGACGTAAGACAGCAGGAAGATCTTGGTGAAGTATTATTTCCAAATATAGAAATAAATTCCAAGTTTTAAAATTTTTTTAATATAGAAGTATATTAACTATTATTCTATTAATTTATGCTATATATATGACTTCAAAAAGGAGAAGTGGAAAGATGCTGTCTGTACTTTTTGCTTTGACATTGTATAAGTTCACAGGTTCACAGAATTGTAGGGGTTGGAAGGGACCTCAAGAGATCATCAAGTCTGACCCCCCCCGCCAAAACAGGTTCCCTAGGAAAGATCCAGTACAGTTGCACTGCAAGCAACTGCTAGGTTCCTTTTTGTTTTTTGTTTTTTAAATTAAAACAGTTCCTGCAAACAAGGGAAGATCAGTGGAGAGAAATTGGAAAAAAAAAGGGGTGAAAAAACCCAACTTTCCTCTTCTTCTGGAAGAGACAGTGGAGAAGGGTAAGATACATCATTGTAGGTGTAAGGAAACAGGAGACAAAAGCAACAGCTGTCAGGACCAGTGAGACTCTGCTGAGGGCTGATGACCGTTTAAGAATCTTAATGAAAAGTTAAGTATGCAGATGTTGAGGGAACATACTGTGCTTGTTGCTTTTCAGAGAAAAGGTTTGTGATGAATAACAATGAGTTTACTGATCTTCACCTGCTTTATGTTCAGTGGAATGAAAAGGGGAGATCTTACATAAGGCCAAGATTGTATTTCATATATGCTGTTGCTGTTTTACCTTTACCTTTGATAGTTTTAAGGGGGCTTTCTCCTCTTATAATCATGCTTCCAGTGGTCAGATAAAACTAGGACCTGTAAGTACCTATAAGTAATCCTGTAAGTAACCATTTTGTGAGTAAAAGAGTTGAGCGAAAAAAAATCTGTTATTAAGTTTAGTTTTATGTTTGGTGACATCTGTCTAGTTAACAGCATCTCTTACTGATGGCAAAGTAGTGCATGAGTCAAATTCAAATCTCATTAGGATAGGCTACATAGTTTTAGCAGAACATAAATTACCGTTCAACTTTAGCAAGGTGGATGAAGAACTAATAGCAATAAAATGAAGTTAAACAGTGGAAAAAAATATGATTTCACTATTAGTTGAACAACAATGTATTTTTAAAAGATGAGGCAAACCAGGCAAACCTGAAAAGGGGAAAAAATATGAATCCACTTGATGTTTTGGTATCACATGCATGAAGCAACACAGTTTTGGAACTGACAAAAAATTCACTTGGGAAGATTGTCAGTTCTGGGGATTTCTTATTTGTAGTATAACTTTTTTTTGAATTTATATACCATTCCACACCAGTGTGACATGGTCCTGTTGTCTGTTTTCCAAGGAGTGACTCCTTTACATGCTGTACTGCAAGCTCATCAAAAGGGTATTTACAGGAGTAGCCAAGTTAATCCGAAACAGAATGGGAGACAAAAAGCAGGCCTGGTTTATTCTGGTGATTTTGGGTTCCGGAGAGATACTGGCTAAGCACTAGAAACTAGTTCAGTCAGTTCTTATGGCAAAGTTAAATATATGTACCATAACAGTTTTCTGTGTTAGATATTATTGCTACCTGATTGAATTAATAAATCTAAACATCCTTAGATTCCAGTATAATTATTATTTTATCTGATTAGTGGAACTTCTAATAACTTCTCCGAAAAGAGGCTGCTCCTATATGAGCATAACTAACAAATCTTACTCTTGATTTCCCCCATGTCCCCCACTGCCTGACTTCTGTCAAACAGCCTCCTTTGTTAGTTTTGTTCATATCCTCCATGTAGGAGATACAGCTGCAAAACCCTTGGGCTGATTAGCAAGTCTCTTAGACCCAGTTCAGCAGAACGCTTTGGCTTTTCCCTGCCTAGACTGTATCTAACATTTCTGCTGGTCAAAAAGCAGCATCTCTGCAGTGTGAACTTTGAACTATATGCATAAAGGCAAATCCACTGCTTCCTCTTGGCTGTTGTTGGGCAGAATAGGGAAAGGATGAGCTCTTGTCTCCTTCAGGGAGGTGCTAACAGTCTGCCTTTTGTTACTGCACAGAGTTTGTAGGAACACAGTATTTTTAGGCTTCTGTTTTATTTCAATGTTGTTGAAAGCTGGTGAGTATTCAAAAGCTGTAAGGAAAAACTAGATTTGTCCATTCAGTTTCTATAGAAAGCTAGGCTTAAAAAATCCCTTCCTTTTTGTAATTAGTGTGAAGTTGAAGAAGTAGACACTTCAAAAAAATAAAGAAGAAAGAAAGAAAAATACTTTTAAATAAATTGTTGAAGCAAAGGGGTAGTTGGGGGTTTTTGTTTGTTTTTCTTATTGTTAATTAAATTTGATTTATGGAAATAATTATTTTTTGTGTAGGATACACAGCCTGAAGGTGGACATAATGATGATCTTACAACCCTTGATGAGAAAGCTCTCCTGCAACAACGGTACACGAGCAAGCCCTATAATATTCAACACAGTGTAAAGAAATCAGAAGCTGTGAGTGTTTTGGCTGATACTATTCTGTTAACTGCCTAGAATGACTTTGTAGGTGTTCATCAGAAGTTAGGCCTTTGATGATTTGGTCCTAGTATGTAATTGCACCCATTGAAGTTTAAACATTTGTTTCAAGGAGAAGCCAAACTGAGCAATCCAGTGAGCATTTTAAAAATATCTGCAATGGTTGCATTTTATGCAGCAATGTATGTAAATATATATAAATGTGTATATATAATGCATATAAAGGGAGAATGCAGATTATGAGTAATAAACACAAATATATACATACAACTAAGATTACATGAGTGACTTAGCCAGCTATACATGAGTATAGTGTTACATTTCATCTGCTCTGTAGCTTGTACCTGAGCCTTTATTCCATGATCCATGGATTCCCTGATTCCTTCAGCTCTTACTCTGACTTGTTTCTAGAGTAAACATGCTGTTTACCCTCATTAACTCCTGAAATGGAGTATGTGATGAGAACTGTCTTTGTAAGCTGCGTGGGTTCTGCTGTGGATATTAGATCAGGTCAGCTACAGCTTTTTCTGAGTCTTCCAGCTCCAAGGATGAAGCTTTGACAGCATCTCTAGGCCACATCTTCCTGTGATTCCTGACTCTGAAGAAGCTCTTGCTGTTGTCCATACCGAGCCTCCCAAGACTCAGTTTGTAACTTTGGCCTCCTGTTATGTTGCTTGCCAGTAGCAAAAAAAAGTTAGTTTCTGTCTTCTTTGCAACTTCACTTTGGTTGTAGGATGTTTTCAGAATGCCTCATAGCAGCTGCTTCTGTAAAGTAACCAAACCCAAGCTCCCCTAGCCTCTCCTTCAGGTGCCTTGACTCTGATCCTCTGTTAGATCCTTTCCAGATTCCTCTCATTCCCATTGATCTTGGGAAGGACTGAGCCTAGAAAACTGCAAACACATATGGCCTCACTAGCATGCTTAGAGGGGAATGAAAACTTTTTGTATATTGATGTGCCAAATATGTTTCCTTGATTATTTTTTTTTACATAGACATAATTTTTACTCTTTTTAGGACTGAACAATAGGAGTCTTGCCCATCTAAGGGTAAGCCTTGAATTTAAGATTATTCACAACTATGCCCCACCTTGTGATTTGATACTGCAGGATTCATTATTTGTATATGTTATGTGATGGCTTTCAAAACTGGGTTTTGAAGGTGTTTCTGAACAGAGATAATACTCTTTCTTGTGGAATACTAAGCCATGAGAAATTTCATGAGATTGCAAAAGTAAATAATTTAAATTTTATATCATTGCAGGTATTTATTCTGTTTCTAGTCTTGTCAAAGTGAATGTGGATGTTGCACTACTGAGGTCACTATTAATTTCCATGAGAAACTATTTTTCAGAAAGTACTTTTCTGAAGAACTTGAAGAACATCCTGTTATTTTTAGGATAAATTTAAAAATCTATACTGTAGGGTGAAATTAATGGAAAAAAGTTCTGAAGTATCATTAGAGTAACACCTTAAAGCTAAATCAAATAAGCTGAAAACAGCGAGAAAGGGAGCAGTGCAGGACCACAGAACAACAGGTACACTGCAGCTTTAAAAGGAAGCCAGCAGGCATCTATCTGAGCAAGGTGTCCTGGGGACCTTCAGAAGCACTTCTGTTATTGATCAGCACTCATGGTGACACAGGCTGGCTGTCTCTCTCTCTCTAGGAGTCTCTGGTTCAAGCTTCTACTAGAGATAGCAATAACAGAAAAATAGGAGGTAGTAACTGAAACATATTCACTCAGCTGGGTATATCAATTCCTCAACTGTAGGCATTTGATTTTAAGGTGTTTTAAAAGTTTGCTTAAGAATACATATTTAAATTCCCTGTTACTGTAATCATTACCAAAACAGAGCTCTAGTGTTATAGTAGAATTGCTTGTAATTTTTCTGTAGCTTGGAATGAAAGTGTGTGTGTTCAGGACAGAATTGTAGTATCTTTGTGACTGCCAATAGATGATGTGTGTAGTAAAATTAGTCTTTTTTTGGAAGAAGGTTGGTTTTCTCTGAATAATCATATTTTGTGAACAAAAGTTACTACTTTTTAAAGTGAGAGCTGCTGCAAGTTCAATGTTTGCCTCAGCAATTTTAAAAATTCATAGTAGCTCCTTTTGTGAAGAACTGAATGGAAGATGTTCCATGGAAGAGTGCAGTTAGTGACCTAGTGTTCAACTGAAATTCACTGTGTAAGGTTTCTTTTTTAAAAAAACCTCAGGTTCTTTTGAGCATGCTAGCTGGTTTGGCTCTATAAACTGGGGTCTGTAGAATATGTTGCCTTTCAATACCAACTCTGTATTATCACTGTGTCCTCCTTTACATAATGTTTTGTAATAATTGGTTGTGACAGTTAAGGGGCAAAGTTTCAGTAACTTTGAATAAAGCACCCATAGTTCTGATAGGTGCTGAAATGAAATACAAAAGCAAACTAAGAGGTTCCTGGTCTCCTATAATTCAGGAATCTTTTAAGCTTAAAATCAGTTCAGAATAAACACCAGGGGGTCTCATGTTACATGACTGAATTGGGGGTTTTGGTTGGTGTTGCTTTGTGGAGATTTTTGTTTTAGGGGCTTTGAGGGATTTGGGGTTTTTTTGGTTTGTTTTTTTTTTTTGCTGTTGCCAATTGGTATTTACTTGAAGGTTGTAAATCACACTGATAACATCTCTGTGGTATTAGGGAGTATACAGTTACCTGATTTCTGGAAACCAACTTTCTTTTTCAGCCATTGGAAGTCTTGATCTCTATGGAATTCAGTTTACAAATGAGAATTGTGTGGAAAAAAATAACAAATCAGAAAAAATACATTAATTCTTTAGTTTCAGAAGACCTATAGAGTTATCCAAAAATTGTATTAACCACCTTGGTAGCAATAATATCTGTTTTCTTAGATATAAATATATATATATATATATTAAGGCAAATTTAAATGCAGTGGAAAAGTTCAGAAATCTGGAAGATAAAGTGAAGAGAGATGCTGGGACCTGGTTGTTGCCAGTGGCCTCTGTGCTGGCCTGGGGCATTCCCTTGTGCTTTGGTTTCGCTGTCTGTAAAACAAATGATGATCAATGCCTGAGCATTTTACAGTGAATAGCACAAGGTTATGGTTCAGTGTTGCTCTAAAAATAATAATAATATCATGTTAAATCCCCTTCCCCTGTAGGATGATCTTTTCTGAAAGGTTTTTCAGATTGGCCTGTCTCAGCAGAAAATTATTGTGGCATGCAGCAAATAAAAACTGTGCACTGCGACTCAGTCTTAAAAGAATTTTTTTGACTAAATATTGCCAGGGGTAAAGTTTCATTCTCTGAGTTGGAGTCTGTGTCAACCATGAAACCTAGAATATTGTGAGTCTCCTCAGGCCCTATTGTACTTACAGAATTTATTGGAAACATTACAGAGATTAGGATGCTGTCTTCCAGCAGATATACTAGAATTCCCGTATTCATTGACAACTAATATGCATAGACAATTTGAGTGTGTAGCAGAGAATATTATTCGTCTATTTGTTATGCAAATATAACTTAATTAATATTTTTTCACATTTTTGAATAATGACACGATAAGATTATGACCTCTGAAGGCTATCTTAAAGGGTAATTTATTTTCTGAAGTGTCTGGTGTTATATATTTGATCTTTCTCTTAGTCAGTTTTTCATTGCAGGAGGATGTTGCTGCAGAAAGGAGAAAACAGGCTGTAGTAGAACAAGTGATGGTGGATCAGTTATCTAGGTAAGTGAATTCATAATGTAAAACTGCAGGTTTTCATACAGAAGAATTCTGATTTGTGAGCATGTGGCTTTTCTTACCTAGGAGGGGTTTTGGTCATCTCATTCCAAGACATAAGCATACTTATGTAGTGTCTTGATTTGCAAAAATCCTTTAAATTAAAATTATTTCTAATTTATATGAAAAGATCCATTTAAAGTCTTATGTACCACTGTTTTTATTCTGAGAATAGTATTTAATTTTATACTTGAACCTAATTTAAGGGCTTTACAATAGCACTAGTTCTCATAAACAACCCTTTTGGACCTCAGCAAAATATATGGTTGCCTGCTGTTACAAATTACACTTCTTCAGTATTCACTTTATTTTTTTAAGAATCTTAGTTTTATTAATTTTCCTTTATTAATATTGACACAACATCCCTCTGTAGTCAAGGAGTGTTATACCGGTGTTGGGCAGATAGGAAAAAAAGGCACAATGATAAATCAAACCAATCAAAGCTGTACAGGAAAGCTCTCCAATCTTTGTTGCTATCCCTTTAGCTCAGAGAAAGCATTACTTCTATGTAGAAAGATCCCTTTGCATGTTAAAGGGGAAAAAAGTAACTTCAAGGTAAACATTAGTATAGTAAAAATGTTTTTTCCTTGTTATTATTCCCATAAACTTCTTCTCATTTTTAAGCGTTCTTTAATAATGCAGGGCTGTATCAGAGGTGTCTGGTTAAAACAATACAAGATGCTGCAGGCTAATTTAACAGTTCCATGTTACTTTACACCTGTTAAAAATTATTTGTGAGTAGCTCTACAGTATGTTGTGTTCTGTGCTTAGTTTTGAATCTCTGTAGTCATCTGCACAGATATCATAGCCCATCAGATCTTAAGATTTTGAGATTGAAATGTTGTTGCACTTCACCTTTCTATTTTTCTTGGTTTCCATTCCAAGTGCAGTTTAAGTGATCTATGTTGTTAAAGGTCTGTGAATCCTTTTACACTCTTTAAAAGCTGTGATAGGCAGAAAGTTACATGAAGGAAGCAAGATTGTACCTGAAACACAATGTTAAATTCCAAGTGTCATTGTAGAGGGATTAAAAATACTGAAACGTTCAGTGCAGAAATCCTCAATTTTCATTTGCCCATGTTACAGCTCTAAAAAGGTAAAGCAGGTGATGACAGAGATTATCTTTAAAATGTGCAGGTTGTGTTAAAGTGTTTCAATCCTACTGATGTTGGATTAAACATAAAGGTTTGTGCATCTTTGGTCATGGATGTTTGTTGTGTGCTTAACCTTCTCCAGCTGCTTTGCCTTATTTTTTCCATGTATTCCTTCTCCAACTCTGGATCCATCAGTTGACAATGTCAAACCAATATTCAGTAGTGCTGCAGCTGCATCAGGATGAACTTTTCATTAAAAAAAAAATAAAAATCTCTGTTTATGTTCCAAATATAACTGTGCCAGTACTGCCAAACAAATTGGTATCAGAGAGCAGGATGTTAATTGGGGAAGATTAGTTCAAAACTGTTGCATGAAAAAAAAAAATCTATTAAAGGAAACATAAAGGTTTTTTGAGTTATTTTTGTTTTCAGGAGATCCAGTCTTGCAGTTAAATCGGTGTAACTGGTGTGTGCAAAGGTGTGTCTGAATAGAACAGAGGCCAAGCGTATCAAACTCTATTAGCTATGCAGAATTTTTTTTTCCCTCTGATTATGAACCATTTCAGTAATATAAAAAGAATAATGTATTTTTAAAGGTCTCTTGTTTACTTGTGGAACTGATAGAGAGAATATAAAAATGTTATTAAACCAGTTCATCTATTTCTTATCTGCTTGATGGGACTTTGAGATCCTATGGGATGTGTAGTCAGTGCTTTGGGAGGGGAAGTGCCAGTGTTTTTGTTGAATGATGTCACTGGCTAGTACCAGTAACTGCTGTCACCGATTTGGGCATCAGCCATAGATGAAGAACATCAGTGATGGAATATATACAGAAGTAGTGAAAATGAGAGAAAAAACCTTCACAATCCTAAGATTTATTTTATAGAGAGATATAAATATCCTTCAAATGCTACATATAAATGTGACAAGTTACTACGTAGAACTGCACCACCAGAATATCATTGCATATATTTGGTTTTGAGTAATCAACTACAGAATCTTTAAAAAACACCAACAGAAAAGTCCCCAAATGTATGCAGGTTTAACGGACAGCTCCAGTATTTTATTACTGTGTTATTCTGGGGTGTTTTTCTGAGTAAGAACATGCAAGGTCTGAAATTCAGGTGTAGTTAATAGAGGGAATTTCCTCCCTCTCTTTCTGGCCAGGGCTGTCATAAGTGACCCAGAGCAATCCACGCGTGAGGATGTTGGCAAGGAAGCTCACGGACTTCTGGGACTTGGGACAGCACCAATGCGTTTTAGGAAAAGAATGCTGCATGAGACAAAGTAGGTTTTCTCTAGTGGTTATTTTTTTAAGAAATACATTCTCTGCTGTATTTTTTATTACTGTGGGCACTACGAAATCTCTGCCTTTCCAGGTGTTTTATTTCTGTCTTGGATCCACTAGCTTCATGTGAGGCCTTTTTTGTAGCCTCCCCATGCTCATGATTTTCTAGTGGGACCTTTTTACTTGGATTCTCTGTGTGCAATGATTCATTCATAGAACTTAATAAACCTGGGAGAACATTCTTAAGCTTATGTTAATGTTGTTCATAGCAGAGTTTTGCCAGCCTTTTCTGAGCTGATGAATGCTTGCAATCTTGTCAAATCCTTTTAGAGATTCCTATCGTGAGGTGCATAAAATATACATCCATGCATGAATATACATCCATAAATGCTAATGTAGATCTTCACAATATAATCATACTTTTCTTTCATGTTTTGATTTCTGCTGTGATAATTAACCATATTGACATTTTAAGTATCATTTCCAGGCTGTGAGCATTGAAATAGTAACTCTCAGGGCTTAAGAAAAACTGAGAAAATATTGTGATCCATAAAACTAAATGAATTTACAGGTCCAAGTGTGGTTATTTCTCACCATGCAGGCAGATCTCCCTGCTTTGTGCATTTTAACATCCTGCTCTAAAGTCTTTCTCAGAAGATGCCATCTTTGTATTCTTAAAAAAAAAAGGCAACAAAACCAGTCTCAATCTCTTACACCGTCACATGGACAACTCCCCATTTCTGGAACTAGCAATATAGAAGATATAGGTGGGTAAAGAAGGCCCAACCTAGCTATTTTTGCAAGAAAACACATTGATTTGCAGACTTCTGGTGAGTGGTAGAGATTGAATTCTTGATATACAAGTATATGTAAACAAAATATCCCATTCACATCTGTGCCTTCTGTGAATGTAGTCTCATATTATATAATTACAGAACACCTTCCACATCACAACTGTGACTTGCTTTCTAATTCAACTCTGAGGGATCATCTCCTCAGCCAGTTGCCAAGGATACCGTATTTCCCATTTTTTGGTGTTTTGAAACAGTTGATTTTTATGTAACATTCCTCTGTGAGCACAGAGGTATAATAATGCTGCATTCTTTTCACAGAATAAGGACCAAATCAGGATTAACTGAAAACATGCTCTCTAACAAGCTACGCTTTGATAGTAGGATTATATCGAGGTAACCACAAATTCTGTGAAGCTTTTCAATTCTATGGATTTATGAATTATGATCTTTACTGTCTTGAAATAATTTAATTCCACTGAACCTTGCTGTTCCCTATGTTTCGAAAAAAGCACATGCTGTGTGGGTATACACACACATACATGTGTAATATAAACTTTGACATGGCTGATGGATAGTGCCTTTAAAGTCCCATTGTACTATGTTAAGATCATAGAATCACAGAATTGTAGGAATTGGAAGGGACCTCGAGAGATCATCAGGTCCAACCCCCTGCCAAAGCAGCTCCCTAGGACATTTCACTGAGATAGGCATCCAGACGGGTCTTGAATATCTCCAGAGAAGGAGACTCCACCACCTCCCTGGGCAGCCTGTCCCAGGGCTCTGTCACCCTCACTGGTAAAAAGTTCTTCCGCATGTTGGTGCGGAACTTCCTATGCTCCAACTTGCAGCCATTGCCCCTTGTCCTGTCTCCACAGACCACTGAAAAGGGGCTGGCTGATTGCCCCTGCATCCCCTGCTTAAGATAAATATAAACATTAATTAGGTCCCCCCTTAGTCTTCTCTTCTTAAGGCTGAACAGTCCCAATTTTCTCAGCCTTTCCTCATAGGGGAGATGCTCCAGGCCCTTAATCATCTTCGTAGCCCTTCTTTGGACTCCTGCTGTGCAGGACTGTTTGCACGGGGGCTGTGTAAAATAATGCTCTTAGCCATCGCCCCTCATGTGATTAAGCCTTGTCTTTGTATGTGGTAACCACTGTGGATGGTAAAGATATCTTTGTGTCTTGTTTGTAGCTACTTATTTGTTAAACTTGCGGGTTTAGGGCACCTTTGAAATTGTCCTGAGTTGAATAGCATTGACATAAACACACTCTTCAGCTCTGAAAGGTGTGCTTTTCTGAAGCAGTGAGATGTGTACTTGTTAAATATAGCTGACGATTCAGCCACATGGCTTAATATACCATAATGAATGTAGTAGTCCTGCTGTAAGTAGTACTTTAGTTAATGAGTGAGAAACACATCGGTACACTAAAGCATGAAGCCTTGACAGGTGTTTTTAACATTATGGAGAATGGAATATTGCATAAAAGTATGTGTCCAGATCCAGAACTTGAATTCCATAGTGATTTAAAGAAAACAGTCTGATACCTCTTTCAAAGGAAACGATTTTACAGTATGCAACACTGAAATAAAATGCATATTCCAAAATAGAAATATTCTTTATGTTTGAGTTGAATTGGATTTATATGGATGCAGAAGCAGAAAGATGCTTTTCAATTTTCCTCCTAGAAATGGTCGTGATGCTTGTAGGGAGTTGATTGGATTTTTTTTTGCGTGTGACAGATCCCTCACTGTGTACCAATTCCGACAGTTTGGAAATAACAGGTAGGATAAATTGCTTTTTAAAAAGGCTTTAAAAAAACCATCTTCTACTGTGTCTAAGAAACCTAAGTAAGTTTAATTGTTTTAATGTAAACTTTGAATAATTTCACAGAAAAAATGCCTTGCCTTTCATTCAGAAGGGAGTTTATCAACATGAACGTGGACAAAAGAAGGGAAAAGCTTATGATCTTAGTGACTTCTATATTGTAAGTATTCTTCTATAGAATTTAAGGCTCTTTCGTGGGTGATCTGGAAGTAATATTTAGATATTTAAGTTGAAAATTGTGATCTGGCTTTCAGGGAAGACCAAAAGCCTTTCCCTTCAGAAACGTTTTCAAATTAAAGATCTTCAGGATTATTTTGCAGTCCCACGTTTTAGAGATCATTTTTGATCATTTTTGGCTTCAGATTAAGCTGTAGTTTGTAATTTTCCCACTAGAGAGCACAAGACTGCAGACAGTGTAGACCACCTCATCAGCAAACAACAGCTCGGGAAGGAGTCCTGAAGATGAACTAAAGTACTTGCTAAAAATTAAGAATCTTTCCAAAGTCTGCTGGCATGTTTGACACGAGGCAATGATTAATTATTTTTAAACATGAGGAAAATGCAGGTTAATTGGTAAACTTCATCCAGCAGGTAGTCTGACGAATGACTACAAGTCATACTGCATCTTCTGTACTGCTGTGCTTGGGAACTGGGTTAAGTGTTCCTGGTTTATAAATACTTGAGCAGTTTTTCAAGTACTGAGTTTTCACTGAGTTCTCCACATCCTCCTGCAAATCTTCAAGTTTAGAGCAAAAGCCATGTTTGGACGAAGTACTGAAAGTAGAAGAGGACATTAGTTTTTGGAGTATTTTGTCTAATCACCTGCCTAATCCTAACTGGATTTACATCTGGCCATGATATAAGACTTTCCAAGATTAAATAGATTATTTATGATATGCATGTTGAAGCTATTTTTAGAGTTTTGGGGATGTTTTTATTATTGTCCTGTATCTTTGCAACCTGCACGTGGAAATGTGTTCTCCATAAAGATGCGTCTAAAGCCATCCAGAACATGTACTGAGCTCAGTAGCTCTTTGGGATGATGTCATATCTGTTACTTTCTGTATCTGCAAACTGGGTTTCTGGGCTGACATTTAGATACACAGTCTCTCAAAAAGTCCAAATGTTTGAGACATTTGCATGATAACAGTTTCTCTGTCTCCTTCCTAATTTATGAGTTTTGGAGGCTTTATAACTCAGCCCTGCATAGATATTACACTTAGGGCTGCTACTGCTTTTTTTGATTCTTCTCTGAATTCTTTGCTGCTTTTCTTTCTTTCCCTTTCCCTCTTCTCCCAAATCAAAAAGCATCTTTAATTTTGCAGAATACATGAGTTGTGTGCTTTGTTCCCGACTTGGAGGAAAGGGGAATTTATAGTACTCAGAAGAGACCATGCTGGGTAATAGAACTCTGTGCTACTAAGAGCATGTTTTTATTCCATATTTACTAGTAAAAGCTAGCAATTTAAAAGCCCCAAACTCCATAGTTAAACTTTGCAGGAAAAATTTGAACTTTGAGAAGGCTACTTTTTAGTTCTTTACCTCAAGTATGGTTTTAGGTTATTAACAATAACTTTAGAGAGGTTTTTTTCTAGTCTGCATTTGCTCTCGTGGAATCAGTGTGGCACCTCCTGTGACTCTCTTCTGTGGTCCAGTGAGTTTTCCATCCCGTAAAAATGAAGGGAGAAGAAAAATAGAAAAGTAGAGCCTGGCTGAGGGAACAACAGTCTGTAGACTCACGTTTCTTAATTGTAGATTAGGCAGTGGTGGGCTCTCTTATTAGACCAATTTCCACATTAGGGGATAAAGGGTCATCTTAGAGGCTGAAGCTGATTTTATTTAGTACTAGAAGGGCTTCATTAAGAAGGTTAAGCGATCTTAGCTACATCTTTTTAGCATTTCATGCCAAGGCTTTTAACAATCACACTTCTTGAAAGTCTTGTGGAGTGTATTTGACAAAATACACAACCTGTTTGTAAATCGTGTGCTTTGCCAACAGGGAGCTAACCTAACTTTCCGCAGCGTTGATCATAACCTTCCAGAAAGCATTAAGCAGAACCCAATTCTCACTCTTCGTGTGATGAGTATTGATGAAGCAGCTATGGATTTTCTAAAGTAAGTGCAGCTAACTGTTTTTCAAATTACCCTTCCCTTCCTTAAGCAAAAAGATTCTTTAACTCTCAATCTTCAAAAAGATTCTCAATCTGTATTTAGGCTGTTAGAAGAAATTAGTAATATATGTTAGTGCATGTTCTGTAACTCAGTAACTTTCTAAGGAGTAATTTAAAAGTAAAAATTAATGTGCTTTGTCTGAAGTAAGATTTTTTTATATACTGAAACTTTTCTTATGTGACAGACTAAAATACTACATTTGGGGGAAAAATTATAATGATGATGATTATTATTATTATTATTATTATTACTATTATTATAAAATCTTTTGTGAAGCATATATGAATGATCTGGGTTGGAAGGGACCCCAAGGATCATAGAGTTCCAACCCCCTGCCACAGGCAGGGCCACCAACCTCCAGGCCTGGATCTACACAAGGTTGCCCAGGGCCCCATCCAACCTGTCCTTGAACACCTCCAGGGATGGGGCATCCACCACCTCTCTGGGCAGCCTGTTCCAGCACCTCACCACTCTCTCTGTACAGAACTTCCCCCTAATATCTAATCTAAACCTTCCCTCCTTTAGCTTTAGTCCATTCCCCCTTGTCCTGCCAAAGCTGATTCTCCTCCTGTTTCTCTGCTCCCTTCAGGTACTGGAAGGCTGCAATGAGGTCCCCCCGCAGCCTTCTCTTCTCTAGGCTGAACAAGCCCAACTCCCTCAGCTTCTCTTCATAGGGGAGGTGCTCCAGCCCTCTAATCATCTTCGTGGCCTCTGAACCCTCTCCAACAGTTCCACATCCTTCTTGTATTGGGGACCCCAGATCTGGACACAGTTATGTTAGAAGCTTGTATCATTCATGATAGTGCAAGTGTTTGAACACAGGCAGGGGAAGGATTGGAGGTTTCTCTCTTCGTTTTTTGTTTTGTTTTCTTTTCCCTTCATTTTCCTATCCCTTTATTCTTCCAGATGTTGCCACATGATGAAGACTTCAGGCACTGGGAGAGAATTTTTTTCACTTATTCTTTCAAAATAGGTTTTAGTAAACTACATTGTTTCATAATCTGAAAGACAGAAACTTCTTAGAACTTCTTAAAACAGATGAATGGCTAATCTTTGAGTATGCATTACTTTTGAAGGTAATATTCTCATCTGAGTATCTATACAGAAGTAAACTGACTAGGGACTGAAGCATCCTTCTTGGAGGTTTCTGGTTTTATTGTGACTACATTGGTTCTTAGCACAAATAAAATCTTGGTATAAAATTTACCTCACTGCTGCATTGCCTGAACATGGATGTTAGTTAAAAATGTTGGAAATACAGAGTTTGATTACTAAAATTTTGTTGAGGAATGTTAACTGATAGCAGATGTTACAAGGTAGAAATTTTCATAAAGCCATGGAATCATAGAAGGGAACCTCAAGAGGGTGTCTAGTCTAAGCCCCTACTCAGAGCAGTGTTTATCACAACAAGTTGCTCAGGGCTGCATCTAGTTGGTTTTTTAAACATCTACAAGGACAAAGACTCTGTGACCTCTGTGGGCAAGCTCTTCTGGCGTTTGGTCACTCTCATGGTACAGAACTGTCTGCCAGCCTCTCCTCATGTATCAGATGCTTCAATTCCTTCTTGACTAGCAACAGCAGTAACAGAATCTCAGCTAAATACCTTCACAATCTAAAGATGAGGTTTTTTAGTACAAGTTACCTGACTATCATTTTTATTTCTGCAAGTGTTCAGACACATGAAGCTTGTTTTCAGTTATGGTAATTTTCACTTTAAAAGTCCCTTTACACTGAAGGCTTTGTGAAGGAGCCTTAGTGAGCTAACAGTACATAAACCAGTAAATTCAAATGTAATTGATTATAGAAAGATATAGCAGTGTGATGCTTAGTGCTAATTGTTCCCTCTCTGCCAGGTTTCCATGAAATAAAACACAATGTAGTTTAATTTCACATAGCTTATTCCAGACATTTTACCTCTCAGAAAGCCCATCATTCTATTTTAACAGCTTTGTCTTTCAGTTGTTGCTAGTCTTATACTTGTGGAATTTGGAGTTGATCCAATGTTATCTCTGAAGGCTTCAGAAAGAAGATTTGCTCGCTGGGTTATAAGTTTGGATTTTCTGCTACCTGTGGTGGAACAGATTGTTTATTTTTTATACTCTCTGTATTCTTTCCATTAGTGACTAAATTTCAGATTGTGAAGTTGGTCTTTTTCTTCTGAATGGGAGTGTTGCTGAACTCAGTATTTTCTGGTGCTAAACGCTTGAATTTAGTTGTTTTACCTCTGTCACTGTATTTGAGGCGAATCCTGTTTAGGTACAGTCTGAAAGGCCTATTGCAGGTTTTCAGGAGCAGCTACGTCCTGCTGTCACAAGCCATGAATCTTGCATGTGTTTTAGACAGGGTACATTGTCCTCTCTAGGTAGTTGTTGAGCTTCCAGTTTAGGTGGTTTGATACAGACAAGCTTTTAGGGATTTCAGAATGGGAAATGTTCAAAGTCCTAATAGACAGCAGAGAAGTAAGTTTTTGGCATCAGAAAGAGTGCTTCGTGGCAAAGCCATGGGTAAGCAAGCAGCTCACAGTTGACAGTTCTGCTTTTGCATTTGCTTTCCCATTTGGATTAAAGTAATTTTTGGACCTTTTTCTTTCCCCCAATAGTTTCTTCCATAGTACTTTTTATTAACATCTATAGTAATTTCTGATAGGCATTTTCCCTTCCCAGAAGGGAATCACTTGCTAGACAAAACAAAATTTAACCAAAATTCTTGAAAAATACTTAAAATATGCTGATCCATATTTTGGTCTACAGCCTTACTGTTTCTCTTCTGGAGAGAGATTTATAGCTACTTCATTTTATTTTCCTATTGGTAACTAAATGTGGTTGTTTTGACAAACTCTTCCAGTGGCCTGAACTGAATATTAGGACTGTCTTGAAATAAATTTTTGGAGATTTTATGCACGGGAAGAATTATCCACGATTAATGCATTTGTAGAGGAGCTGCTAATGGAATATTGTCACAAAGGGATTTCTGCAGCTATTCAGCAAGGACTATTTGTGCCATCTCAAACTCTAGCATTTGGGTACTATGCTTATAAGGGTAGTATAAGAATTAAAGTTATGTATGTTTTTGCTACAGCTGTTTTGAATTCAGTAACATTACATGTAGTTTCACTGTTCAAGATTAATTTTTATTACTTTAGAGCTTCTTCTGTGGAATTCAAGCAAGAGCATTCCAAGCAAGTGGTTGACGACAGCAAAGTTTTCAAGAAGGTTCAAGGTTTGTGTCTATAAGAACCCATTCAACTTTGATTTCTGTATCTTCATCTTTACAGCTCATGCAAAGAACAATAGCATCATTATAAATTAGATTAAACAAAAGTCAGACATTTATCAGTGTTCCTAGAATCCGGTACCAGAATAAATCAATCATAAGAATACTTTCTTCTCTCCTTTAAACAAACAGTCTAGCTAAAGATTATGGAGACGGTACAGAATAAGTGTGAATGCAATGAACAAAATGTTAATCTCTCTGTAGACATAATCTCTGAAAAAATGCTGAAGCATAATTCTGATCCTACATCAAACCAGTTACTAGCAAAATGTATAAACACTGTCTTATTTCTTCAGTTAATTTGTTCTTGATACTTCTTTGGGCCACTCTTTCTAATACATTAATAAGTTGTGGTTTTCAATACTCTTTTAATGTTATTAAAATACATGAGTTGTGCTGAGTAGAATATTGTGGAATATGTAATTAAATTTTGCCAGGTTCCTACCTACAGTCTTCAGGACAGAGGCATAGTTCTGTGTTTAAAATTATGGAGAGACGTTTATGCCGTTCTGTGTATTATCTTTGTAACTGGTGGTCAACAAAGAATGTTGAGCTGAACAACAAGCTTCCAGCTTGTAAAATCTCCACTATGTACTGTCACTAGAGGAACCCCTTTTAAGTCGGCACTCTGGTTACTAAGATCTGCTTGGGCATTTACATTTAGAAAAATTGTTGGATAAATAATTTCAGAGTCATTTAAAATCTTTGAGTTATTCCATGTTTTCCCTTGCATAATAGACATGAGTTTATTTCTCAATTATCTGATGGCACCTAAAGTTTGCTGGTGTGTCTTTTGAAGAAAGTTCTGTTTATACTCTGGGTTTGACCTTTACTGGGAAAAAACTTTCTCTTTTTTATCACCTCCCCTATTTTCTTTTAAAATGGTAGATACAAGTAATTTAAAGATGTAATACAACAATAGCAGATGACCTCTGTTAGCAGAGTGTGTGGAAAAACTCAGACATCCCTAAAGTAAACCTGCTATCAGAGATTTTGATAAAGCTGCCATTTGGCCATAGAAACTGTTCTCCCTATATCGTTCTGGAACAATTCTGCAGAATTACTTATATTTGGTATATTTAATATACATATATGATGAAGGAGGAACAGTGTGTCCTGTAGTGGAATGTTTGTATTGCCAAAAGTAGTGTTCTGCATTTGCTTTGTATGTTAAACCATGGTATACAATCAATCCTAGCAGAAGCAAGCAGTTTTGCAATCTGAGCACACAGAAGGTGATATCTGTTCTTCCTTCCCTTCTGTGAGCTCCTTAAATGTTTTGTTACACGTCAGTTGCTGCTTTGTATGAGTTCTACTCAACTGTTAAGTGATAGTTCTATCTGACATGCTTTCTTCAAAGTTAAGGGAGCCAGGATGTGGGGTGTGGCATATTAACCAGCAGTGTCTTAAGTAGTTGGGGTTTACTTCTGCACCAGCTCCCTAGCATGTGGCAACTTCAGTTAAACATTGTGTCCTTTTTTTCCTCTAAATCCTCAGGTATGTTCAGAGACACACTAAGGAAGAGAGGAGTTCGGGTTATAACAGGCTTAGGGAAGCATTTCCGACACGTAGACAAGAACAGAGATGGGTTTCTCTCTCAGGCAGACTTTAAAGAAGCTCTAAAAGTATTCCATTTGGATATACCTGAAGGGGTAAGTCTAGATGAAACTGTAATCACGGGTATTGTCTTAACTTTAATTTATGAAATCACTTCCTTTCCTTGCTTATATCTATACTTCAACAATTATTTTTTGCAAGGGTTTTTTTTTCTCCCCATGCATATTGGCATTTCTACACTCAGTCATATGAGAAATTCTCAAAAATATAAAAAATTAAGATGTCCAATCTTTTTATATCATGAAGTGGGATTGCAATTTCTTTCCCCTGTTTTGCTTTTTAAAAGTAATGTATAGGATGATATTTACTTATATTTTTCTTGGTTTTTTATGTTACGTTTTAAAAACAGCTATCAAAGCTGCAAATAATGTGAATTACAGTCATCAGTGACCCATGATGACCTGCATTATTTTGATGAGTTGAGTCAGTTTTTTATTTGGAAGTTTGGGGGTTTTGTGAGAATGCTATAGTTTCCTGTTAGAGCAACTGTTTCATTCTAGGCCATAGTAAAGAACTTTGGCAAAATATGTTTGAATTGCAGGACTTTGAATCCTTATGGCTTATTCTTGCTGATGACAGGAGCGATAAGGTTGACTATGGAGAATTTACTCGTGCCATATTTGGAGAAATGAATGAACATCGGAAGGCATTTGTAAGAAAAGTAAGTTTTGTTGCAGATATTCTAGGTGTAGATACTTTGCATTCTAATTTTGAAGTTGGTTTTTTGTCATGTTCTGGTGGTTGTTTTGGTGCTGCTGCTTGTTCTTGAGTTGTGCATCTGGTAATTCACTTTTAAACTTCCAGATCAGTTTAATAAAATAAATGTAAAATCAAAGAGTGCATGCAGTCCCTTTGTTGAATTAGTTGATTTTGAACTCTAGAGTTAATCACTTTATTATTTTGAATTTATGCATATGTGTGCTATTCTTATAGCTCAGTCCAGTGCATAAAGCATCTGGCACCCTGAAATGATCACTTCCAGAAGTCTGTTTCCTTACTTTGGCAGATCACTGTATCTGTGTGTCTGCCTCCTTGGAGGCCTACAGGGAGTTTCAGTATATTTGTGAAAGTTCTCATATTTGAAATTCCATTTGTTACATGTCTGTAATGTAATGTGGAGCTGTCTGCAGTATCAAACACTGATTGCAAACCAGTTGATAGTGTAGCAACTGGATATTGAGATCAAGCAAAATGACATGTACTTCCATACTTTTAATCCTGGAAGATCTGCTTCTCCTGGCCTTACGGATCAAGTATGTGGATTTGAGTAAACTGGAGTGAAAACGACCCCTGCTGTAAGCTGTGCTGAAGAGGCTGCGTTGAGGCCTGTCAGAATGACATAGGAATCTTAGTAATTAGAAGAGGCAGAAGGGAAGCAGTTTAACTTCTGATTCTAAGGATGGACTAGAAATTTTGGAGAGCAAACAGTTTTGGTTTGAGTTGGTGAGGGGACCACATTTAATGAGATAAAATAATAATGAAATCACATAATCTAGAATAATTTTCTTGTATCTGATGCCTTAAATGAAATAGGTAAATTGACATAATTCATTGCCCACTATCTAAAAAGATGTGCTACATAGGAAAGTACATTTGATATTTATGTCTTCCTACTTGTGGGGTTGTGTTTTCTTCTTTTATGCTCATATGATTTTTTTTTTCTCTTTATAGGCTTATATGAAACTAGATTTCAACAAAACTGGGAGTGTGCCTATGGTAGATATCAGAAAATGTTACTGTGCAAAGAAACATCCTCTAGTATTGGCAGGTAATTCATACAAACTAAAAAAAAAAAAAAAAAGAAAAATCTGTAACTACTGAAGTCATCTTGCTGGCAGAGATACCAGATCCAGAAACTACTTCTAAGTGCAAACTGTTTTCATATAGGCTTAGACTTGAGCTGTTAGGTATCTTTTTTCTTCCCTCTTAGACCTATAATGTGTCTGTCTATGAACACCATTAATAGTTATGTCCATGTTCCATACACAATTTTAATACTTGCTTTTTATCCAGCTGCAAATACTGCGTAGGTGCAGAGTAGTTCCTTTCGCTACCTGTGTAGGACTCCGTTTAAGCAGTTATTCCTCAGCTTTAGTGTGCAAGTTATCAGTGACACATAATGATATCAGGAATTTTCACTTAGGATACCCTCATATTCATATTACTGTTTTCCATCAAAATATGCAAGATTTCCAGCTGACATTAAATGCACTCAGCACTTGGAGTTCCTCCTGAATAAATTACTCCTTTATTTCTGGGATGGGATTGTCATCCTTTACAGAGGAAATACTGATATCTTCTTCTTTTTTTTCATAATCCTCAAAAATGTTTAACCTCTGCCATTGAAAAAGTCGGAGTTTAAATCTTTTTATGTCAGTTTCTAAAATAACACATCCACGTACCAAACTAGTTGCTGTGAAAGTCTCCCTTGTGTCCTTACCCCTTCTGGTTTTACCTGTAGAAGACAAGATGTTTGTTTGTACTGCCAGTGGTTTTAGTGGTAACACATGAAGATACGTGGTGCTACAGGGATGTTTCACTTGCAATTGTTGCCAATGCTGTAATATTATATTTTTTCCATTTTTTTCCCCAATGCCATGGAATCACCTTGAGTATACTCTTTATGAGGTCACTAGAAGACTTCAAATGTGAACTTGCATCTTAACATTTTCCTTGAGCTTTGAACTTGCCATAACACATATGTTTAATGTAATACAAGACAACTTCTGAATCACCAAGATTTGACTACAAATATATTATTTAGTTTCTGCAGTCACTTAAAGTTAAAAAGTCCTCCTGATCTCATAATTGATTTAAATTGATTGAGGCCTTATGCTTCTGTTGATACTCGATGCTATCATTGTACTATCCAAGTCAGATGATTTCTGCAGCTGGTATTAAGTGAGCTGACGCCATAATTCTGAAATCAGAATATGTAAATCTTTTTTCAAGAAAAAAAAAATATTTGCAAGTTAAAATTTGAAAGTTGCCTGCCTGAAATATATTAAATGCTATATATTCATGGTGCTTCAAAATATGTTTAATGGCAAAAAATATACTTTCACAGGCAAAGCTACCGCAGATGAAATTCAGTCATCATTTCTAGAAACATTAGGAGAGTCCTGCAGCAGTCCCAGTGAAGTGGCCTACTCTGAGTTTGAAGATTACTATGAAGGATTAAGTGTTGGAATCACGGATGACGATGATTTTGTTAACATCTTGAGGAATTCTTGGGGAATTTAGAGTGGAAGATGACAAAAATGAAGGAGAACTATTCTAACCAAGGAGTGAGCTAAATAAGGGAGGATTTAATCTTGATGTGCATTACTTCGTAATTAGTGTCTTAAAGTGGTCTCAGGGACTGAGAAGTTTTGATGCTTTCAGAATATTACACAGCATGCATCTTAGAGTGTCGTCTAAGCTATGCTAACCACTTTTAAAATATAAATCCTGTTTATTCCCTTTCATTGGAAATAATACTGTTCCCCATACTAAAAGCCATCGTTTACTTGATATCAAAGTGGCCTATTTTGAAATAAGAGGGAATTAGAAGACTAAAAATGCATGAAGGAGTGTATGCAAGATGAAATTTAGGTTTACGATGCGTTGTGAAAAGCTTCAGAGTCGGTGGTGTAAGTATCAGCGGTAGCTTTTCCTCAGAGCTTTCTTCTTGTAAAAATGATACGTGTATTCTTATAACAGTCTTTGCCTCGTGTCTTAGCCTGGTACTTAGCCTGAAAGAGAGCAGGTCATCCATTTTCAGGTTTGAGGATGTCTGTGGTACTGCAGGTATGCAGATGTTCACACCAATTACCCTTTGAACTGGTACATGGCCCACACTGGCTGATCTTATTTTTCCATCTTGGCCAGGTGTCTGAAGCTAAGCATTGAATCCTAAATGTTTTAATAAGCACACACATTTTTTTAATGCACTTCTTCCTTTCCTGTATTTTACTAAGTGGTTTTCAAAATGAATAATTGATATTTAAATACCTGATTTTTGTACTTTCTGTTGCTATGTTGTTGTTGGGTGTTTTTTTACTAAAGCTTAGCAATGGTATTCTTTGTCAAACTGATACATGGCGTTTCCTGACTGCTCCAAAATTATATAACAGAAAAGAGTAAAAAAACCAAACCAAAACAAGCTAATATTCCTTGCTCCTTCAAATATTCATCCAGATATGCTTTTCAATGTAACACATCTTACTAGTTCTGTAAAATTCTTTGTGTTAAGAAATTAAAAATGCATTAGTGTATATATCTATAGAGAGAGAGAGAGATAGCCTTTGGTTTCAATATACCTGTCACCAAAATTAACTGAATGTTGAGCCATGTTTCTTACGCCTATGCAATTAAAATACACTAGTTTCCTCTGTGCTTGCCTGCCTGGTTTTGAATGTACAGTCTGTGGTTAACAGAACCTTCCTCTGAGGCAGAATTTTTATCTTGTAGGAATTTGAGGACAGTGCTGAAATGAGGGACTTGGTCCCTCAGTGACTGGCTGGTTTATTCTACACTTAACACTTCTGTGTTCTAACAGCTTGTGCACTGATGTGTTTTGATTGTTTGTACCCTGTCCTCACTATTAACTAGAATCGCAGTCTCTGCTCTTAATCCTCAATGGAGGGGCTTTGAGGGGTTCTTTAGAAGCTGCAAAAGTCCGTATGTCTTGGTTTGCAGAGCGACGCTGGGTCGTCTGTTGCTCATTCTAAGAGTCCCGACGTGGCTCATCACGATTTTCTTGTTCCTCATTCCTGCTGGAATTTCTCCTGCTGGAAAGATTTTGTTAATTAGTGTTCTTGGAATTAGCGATTCTGAGAAGGGCAACTTCATCTGTTCTTACAGGGATCTGCTTGTTAATGCCTCTGTTCAAATCACTGAAAAATGCCATGTGGTATTTTTATTAGTTTTACAAAGAATCACCTCCTCTCTTTAGACTTCTTCACTTAGGAGAGGTGTACCAATGTGTAATAAAATTGTAGCTCCATTTAATCAACATGACAGTGATTGCCAAATGAGGTGTTGACATATTCCTTTTCTCCCATGCTTATGCTTTTTGCCCTGCTTTTAGGCAGATTATTCCACATTATGCTATGGAATGGAAAAATTGATGACAATGATCCTTAGCAGGCCTGCTTATCAGCAGAAGCTGTAGGTCACAAACGCTGCAAATTGTTTCTTTATTTTGCTCTGATCACTAAAATGAGATGCTGTTATAAGAACGCTATGTCCATAACTTTGGTAGTCATGCCTTTTTCTTTTCTTTTTTTTTTTTTTCCCCTCTTTTTTTTTTTTTTCTTTTCCCCCTTAGTCTGAAGACAGTTCCTTAACAGTGCTATCTACGATAAATAAATTCTGAAGGTCAGACAGTTCCTGAAAGTAGAAGTAGGTACCCCAGCAATTACGTAAAACCTGCTGGGTATATAATCTCTGTTAACTATAAGGTGAGTTATGCATCAGGAGCTGCCTCAAAACATCAGGTATGATATCGATGGTGAATTTTTAGTGGAGTTCACAAAAGTAGTTTTCTATCTGCCTGCTGGTTTTTATTCTCTAAACTTAGAGACTGTAACAAATAATTCACAGCAACTTCTACCTGAGGGTGGCCCACTGTGCTTACTTTTAGTAGAAAAACACAGAAGTTGTATTCAATCATCTCTATTCAACTCTCTGTAGGTGTTGTGTCTGACTTCATTTCATTAACAATGGTAACAATACCCTGATGTGATTGCATTCTGATTAGTTCTTAGTTACATGAAAACCTTTAATGTATTTGGATCCTTTTTTTTTGATAACTTCATAGCTTTACAAGTTTCTGGAGGTGTCTACTGGAGTTTGGTACCTTTTAAAGTGTTTCAAAGAAAACATTTTCAATATTTGCTATCTTTCTCAGAATTGCCCATGTTTTCTGAGTGACGATGTGTTGGTAGTTAGAAATGGTGCTCTCAGAGAAGCTGGCTGGCTTCTTTCCTGAAAATCAGTGCTTAATAAAACTAATTGTCTTCATGCCACCTTGATTTACGTTTCTGCTTAGAAGTCTTAGCAACCTCCCATAATTGAATTAGAGGTGCGTGATGCTACAAACATGTTTTGTCCTATTAGATACGCACGGTCCAGAATCAGTATCACAGAATGGTTTGGGTCAGAAGGGACCTCAACGGTCCTCTAGTTCCAACTTCCCTGCCATGGACAGGGACACCCTCCACTAGACCAGGGTGCCCAAAGCCCCACCCAACCTGGCCTTGGACACTGCCAGGGAGGGAGCAGCCACAGCTTCTCTGGGCAACATGTGCCAGTGCCTCACCACCCTCACAAGGAAGAGTTTCTTCCTAATATAAATCTACCATACTTTAATTTAAAATCATTAGCCCTTGTCCCATCATTCCATGTCCTTGTAAACAGTCCCTCTCCAGCTTTCCTGTAGGCCCCTTCAAGTACTGGAAGGCCACTATAAGGTCTCTCCAGAGCCTTCTCTTTTCCAGTCTGAACAACCCCAACTCTCTCAGCCTGTCTTCATAGGAGAAGTGCTCCAGCCCTCAGATCATCTTTGTGGCCCTCCTCTGGGCTTGCTCCAACAGCTCCATGTCTTTCTTGTACTGGGAGCTCTAGGTGGTGTCTCAGCAGAGTGGAGTTGAGGGGCAGAATCACCTCCCTTGACCTGCTGGTCACGCTGCTTTTGATGCAGCCCAGGACATGGTTGACTTTTTGGGCTACGAGTGCACATTGCTGGCTCATGTTGAGCTTCTCATCAACCAACACCCCCAAGTCTTTCTCCTCAGGGCTGCTCTCAATCCGTTCTCTGCCCAGCTTGTAGGTGTGCATGGGATTGCCCCAGTACAGGTGCAGGACCTTGCACTTGGCCTTGTTGAACTTCATGCAGTTCAGATGTGTCCACCTTCCAAAACTGTCAGGGGACCCTTTGGATGGCATCCCTTCCCTCCAGTGTGTCCACCGCACCCACACAGCGTGGTGTGGCCAGCAGACTTGCTGAGGGTGCACACAATCCCACTGTCCACATTGCAAACAAAGACGTTAAACAGCGCCGGTCCCAATACCAGCCTCTGAGGAACGCCACTCTTCACTGGCCTCAATTTGGACATTCCACCTTTGACCACAACTCTTTGAGTGCGACTGTCCAGCCAATTCCTTATCCACTAAGTGGTCTGTCTACCCGTCAAATTCTTACCTCACAGCAATAGTGTGGCTAAAACACTTGACGGTGAAAGCTGAGGCAAAACACAGGCATGCGTGTAAATCTTCAGCAGTGTCAGCTTGTCAGCTGATGGAAGTATGGCATCCTCACCTGGGATAGCTTTGTTGCTGAGAGGAGGTGTCCTTATTGATTCATACCCGTGAGCATTTCTGTAAGACTCACTGCCAGCTGATCAAATTGTGTGAGTTTTTGGGGCCAGAAGACCAAAAATACTAGAAATGTACCTACCGCTATGTTTGTATGAAGGTGCTGCTTGGTTTGGGGATTTTTGATCTTGTGGTTTTTTTGGAGACAGTTCTGTTATTAGGTTGGTTGGTTGGTTTTTTGGGAGGTGTATGTGGGGTGTTTGTTTTTTTTTTAAGCGTGCTACCTCTAGATAGAGAAAGAGAAAACCTAGAATTGAGTTCTTGTTGGTCTGCTAAGTCCATAGACAAACAAAGCAGGTAAGTTTCTGTGGCAGAAAAAGTTGAGGTAAAAAAATCATGGTTTTGTTCTGGTTATTACCCTCACACCGAATAATTTATCATTCCTCTCCTTTATACTCATCAATTAGAGACTGAGATAATTCTTTACTTGTTTTTCATGTCATGAACCATGTTGTACTTTGAGATGCTGTCAAGAGGACTCTTGTAAGTCATATCCAGTAATGAAAGAGGCAAGTAGTATTTCCTTCCAGGCCCATTTAGGCTATTTTTTCCATGGAGAACTTTTCAAAATATTACCTGAAATGGAAAGTTCTCAGAAAGGAAATGCAGTGAGATGGTATCTACATGATGACCCAATGAAATATTTTGGATTGTGGCTCTTATACTTCTGTTGCACTTCCTTTCTGACTGTGGGGAACTAGGGCCCAAAGATGTTAAGGTATCCTTCAGGGAAAAAAAAAAAGAATTGTTTATTTCAGGTTTCGTAATGTTTATTGTAGTATTTGTTGTGCTTATCTGGAATTTATAGTATCTGGGTACCCGTTCCCTGGCTTTTTGTCTCCTCACTCATGTTGTGGTTTGGATGGAATTAATTGGATTTATATGTGGAAACTCTGTGTTTGTTGCTACCGGCAGAATTCTGTGTGTCCAGCATCCCCAGAGAAACAGCTTCAAAATAAGAAAAGTAATAGCTATTTCTTTGCAGTTTGATTTTTGCAGGCTGCATTCTCATAAAAGATGTTTAATATTTTAGGATCTTTTGCTTGGTTGTGTATTTTTTTAGCTTGTGTCTTCTGACCTTTTCTGTCATTTTCCCTCCCAGTTTTAGGAGGAAAGAGCAACCTGAGAGACTCTGGAAAAGGAAGAAAACATGGTATTTAAGAAGGTGGCTGCCTAGGTATCTGGCTAATGAGTGTTCTCCCTGTACAAACTAGACATTGCTTTCAAACTGTCCTTTTGAGTAGTCTCAAAGAACCTCTTTGGTGGACTCCTTCGCAGTAGACAAAGACCTGAGAGGTTCTCTTGGGCAGCCCTTCACAAGCACTGGTGAGAGGGCTGACCTTGTGGCTGGGAGAGGCTGAAGTCTCTGCTTCAGTCCCACTGCTGATGTCTGCCTAGCTTGCTTCTGGGCCCTTTCGGTGGGTGGTCAGCACTCTGTGGCAGTGCTGGGCTTCTTTCATAACCCTTGTTGGGAGAGGCCTGAGGGAAGGAGACTTCTTGAAGACATTTAGCTACCTGCCAAGCTAGAACACAAGGAAGACTGTCCCTCGCATGGAAAAGCTGCTCTTTATAGCAGCCTTTCAAAATGTCAGCCACGGAAGTCCATCTAGCTACCCGTGAGTGTCGTGAAGAGGGGAGGGCTGGATGGAGGCAAACTAGAGAGAGAAGATACGAAGAAAGGACAGGCAGAAGTTATAAAATGGTAGCACTTAGGGAGAGTGGGGGAGATGAAAATGTAGGGAATGGCAAAGAGCTGCTTTGCAACAGGGATTTGTGGAGCCTCTTCCCTATCTTTTCCCCATATTTCTGTTTTATGCCATGTCTCCCATTTGGTTGCAAATTGGAAGCAAAACTTGACAGGAACCTGTTACTTAAGGTTCAAGAAGGTTCTGTTCCAAGAATACCTCCTGGTGTTCTGGTGTCCTGTTTTTATCCATCCCATTTCTAGGGTGGCTCTTGGAAATTCTTATGCTGTTCTTATTGTGAGAGTTTTGGCCGAGGCCCTCACAAAGCGTACTTTGGGAGGAGCATAATGTGGGTGACACCTGCTTTACGCTGCTTTTGCACTTCGTGTGGGGAAACCCCAGGCTGTTATAGGGAAGCACTGGCTGAAATCAGGGGAAGTTAAAATAGCAGCTTTGGGGATGGATCTTAAAGCAATATTCCCTTTCCTTACAACCTCTGTCAAGTGAACACTTAATGACTCCTGTGACTAATTCTGGGATCCTATGATTTGTCTTGGCATGAATTAAATCCTGCGCTCACGCTGGTAAAATCATTCCCCTGAAGTGATTTCTTTTGACAGTAGTATTTGCCTTGCAGATGCTGGTGATTAACTGCAGGTTTCAGTTGTGAATACTGCAGTTGTTTTCATCCACTAGACATTCTTAAATTCTTTTTTTTTTTTTTTTTTTGGTCTCAGTATTTCATGACCAAAGGGAACAGCAGCACAGGTCAAAGCAATGGTACAATTTAATCCTTGCAGGTTTTGTTTTCATTTGGTTTGGATTTTAAGCAGCGTTTTGGAAGTACCCAATATAGCAACACAGTGTAAAGCATGTTATAATATTCTGCTTTTTATGGGTTTAATAATCTTTTGAGAAATGTCTGTTCCAGATATTATTGTTGCATAGATTTGAGTAACCATAGGGAGATAAGCACCCAGAAAATTTAGAAAGTTTGTTTGTTTATTAAAACCAAGACAGTGAGAAGAGAATTGGTTTTCAGTGCCAGATAATTATCCTTGGTGTTTCTTTTTGGATATTTACCCCTTCTTTTCTCCACTATCTGTTTTATAAGTTCTTTTTCCAATTTTATCTTGATTTGCCTCCAAGCTCACTTCTTTTGGGAGCATCCTTCTTGGAAATGAGCTTCTCCAGTAACAGTCGTAATCCTAAAGATTTTTCTGAAATAAAATATGAAGTAAGATCGACAAACAGGAATCCCTGGGGAATAGGGTAGGAAATGGGGTGGGTAAATGAAATAGTTGCCCTGATGACATCACTACTCAGGAATATTGTTTGTTCATTCATATCTTTTGAGTCTTCCCCACTGAGCACCCACCATGAATTAAAGTGTAACCACTTTTCCTTCACATACAGTCAGAAGAAATCAGTGTGGAAGAGATTTCATTGAGTTTGTCTATTCCATTTTCCTGTATTTCCTGGAAAAAATACTGTGTCTGTCTGCCCTCTTTTAATCTGTGATGGAGACTCCACTGTATTCCCAGGTAATTTGTTCCTTTGCTTCACGACACTTCATGTTAGAAGTAGCTCCCTCCTGATTAACCTGAATCTTTCTTGCTGCAGTTTAAGCTGATCCCTGGTTTTGCTATCCGATCCTTTCCCTGTGCTGCAGCTTTGAGAACTGTTACCACATCCCCTTCGATCCAAAGTCTGTTAAATATGACTGTTTGGGAAAATTACATTAACTGGACATGTTTAGTCCATTCTTGTTATACTAAATCAAGCGCCTGCTGGTGTCTTTCTTGTGCTGAGTGTGATGCCCTGCGCTAGGCACCACGCTCAGGTTAAGGTCTTGCCAGCGAGACACTTGTTTCACGGGTTTCATTTCTCAGTGCGCTCTTCCTTTCATTTTTCCTTTTTCCTTGGAAACAACCCAATGTTATTAAATATTGCTGAGGCTGTGATGAGTTTTAACCCACAAATTTTCTTCTCAGGAACTGCTTTTTTCTTGCATCTTTTCACTTGAGGAATGGTGAAGTCCTTCCACACCATGAGACATGGTTCTCCTTCTGGAAAACCTGGCTTGAGTGTCTTGGGTGGGAGCTTTGTGCTTACTCTTCAGGTAGCTAACATGCTCTCATCAGCTTTACCTGTGACTGGAGGTATTATTTTTTCTTGCTGGTTTTGCTTTGGAGGATATATCCCAATGAGATCCATAGCATTGACATGGAATCATATAGTGGAAAATAAAGAAATTCTGTTTTATTACTATTCCTTTTAAGAGCAGGGGGAGAGTAAAGCATGCAAGCCGTTTAACAGCTGCTCTTTCCAGACACTGTATGTAAATGGTCTCATGCACTTAATAAGTGTAATGTAATACAATAACGCATGCAGTCCTTTATTAGAATAGATTTTTATCATTGGGGTTTTTTATGTCATATAGAAAAATCCTTTGTTTCAGCTATAACATATCTTTATTAGATTTTGATATGTGTATTAATTTCTGCTACTGTTATGATATGGAGAATTCCTGGTAGAGCAAATTCAGTCTGTGGTTACTTTGCTGTAATTCACAGAATCACAGGATGGCAGGGATTGAAAGGGACCTCTGGAGATCATCCAGTCCAAACCCCTGCTAAAGCAGGGTCACCTACAGCAGGCTGCACAGGATTGCATCCAGGTGGGTTTTGAATATCTCCAGAGAAGGAGATTCCACAGCCTCTATGGGCAGCCTGTCCCAGTGCTCTGCCACTCTCACAGTGAAGGAGTTTTTCGTCATGTTCAGATGAAACTTCTCATGTTCCAGTTTGTGCCCATTGCCCCTCGTCCTGTCACTGGGCACAACTGAAAAGAGCCTGACCCCATCCTCTTGCCATCCCAAGTCAAACCTTACCTCTCTTCAACAATGTTCCAGATGCAGGACTTCTAATATTTCCTGCTGCTCTGGATTTTTATCTCCTTGTACTTGAATTAGGCTTTCTAACCTGCTGAACTGAAAGGTTTTATTCATTAAACACACTGAAAGAACACTGTTACCAGGTGAGATATTTCTTCAGCCCCCTTGTTAACTTACTGCTGTTTTAATTCCTGCAGTGCCTTCCTTATCCTCCCCCTGTGAATTAACTAGCATGAATAATACATAAAATTATGATCTGCCTCTCTCCCTGAAGGAGCAGATCACAAGGTTGTTTTAGGCACTAGTCAGGATTACATCAAGTTTACTAACTAGTTAGTATTACCTTTTGGGCTTAATTGTGTTTTTCTCTCACTAACATGATAGGAGTACTAAAACCAGTAGCTGTACTGGTTCCAAATAATCACAGAGTTCACACCGTGCACTTTTACTTCAAAGACAGGCTTTTTGATAACTGGTTACACCGACTTGTTCTCCTGTGCTGTAGAGGGTATTGGATGGCAGCAGTTAATGTTGATTGTGCATTCATAACTCATACCTGTGAGCAGTTCAAAGGTGGAAAAAGGTGGTTAAAAAGTACTTTAAAAACCAACCCACTGAGGTAACAACATAGCAATGCTCAGTTTAGACTGTTTTAATTGCCAGTTCCTAATACCTACCCTGATAGAACATGCTCAGAAGCATCAAAGAAAGATTGGCCTGGTAGATATCAATGTAGTAATCTAATAAAATGTAAGCGGTGGCTGGTGACGTGACTTTGCGCTGCTGGAAGTGCATTATGTCAATTATGTACTGTGGAGCTGAGTGTCCTGTTGACAAAACAAGACACGGTGATGCTCTTCCTTTAGGAGAAGCAATCTGCCAGAGCCTTTTATACCCATCTGTATCCTTGAAAGTGTTTTACCCCAGGAAAGGGCTGGGTGGCTGTAGGGCGTGAGCTGACACATGGAGCCTCCTAAGCAATTTTTGAAATTAGTATTAAAAGGCTAAGCCAAGGAGTTATTAAAAAATGTAAATGAACCTGATAAGTAGTGGCATTTTTTTCCCAAGATTAGTGTAATAGTCACATTAATTATGATACTGCTAGATTTTAAACTAGAGCTAGCTTCATTTTCAGGGAGAAGGGGTAGCAGTCTTTCAGTCACAACAGTGGGAGAAGCATAAAGGTACTTCTAAGACAGCAGCTTTGTTCTCAGAGCATCTCTTTTTGCATTTTGATTTTCACTGTGCTTCTCCTTTTGATGCTGAAGCTTTCTGAGCTGGGACGTATGTCAGTCACTGTTTCGCTAATGTGTATTCTGGCTTTGAAGTTCCTACAAATTAACTGAGCCATGGGCTGAGCTGGGCACTGTGTGAACAATTACTTTGGGATACAGTTCTTGCCTCAGAAAATGTATAATCTGAGTTGGAAAAGGTGCAAGAGAAGACATGAGGACAGGAGATGGAATATTATGTTAACGTTCAAGCAGCTAACATTTAATGTACCAACAAACATCTTGGGTTGCCTTTTGCTTAACAAATATCAATGATTATGATTTGTAGAATGAAGAGATTATTGAAAAGTCAGAGTAAATCTTCATCTTTGCATTGGTCAGCAGGAACACTGAAGTAGAGCTCTAGATAGGCAGGGGTTTAAAATATTACAGGGATTTTCTTAGGCAAGTCCCACATAGGAGAGCTGTAGAATCCACACTTTTCTAGAAGGGCCCTTTGAGTCTCCCATGTGATACTTCTTGACCTCAGAAGGGTTTATAAAAGAATTGTTATGTGATACTGGAATGCTTCTTCTGTCTTGACAGTTGACATTTACTGAAAAATAATAGGAAAGATTTTATTGTTGGAGGTGGTTCTGTGTGCGTGTGTTGCTGTTGTTAACCTCCATCTTGGGGAAAAGCCAATGGGAGCCTGAGTGGAACGAAGCGGCAGCAAGGGACTTCCCGTGCGTGCCTTGCCAGTCACTGTCTTGCATACTGAAATGGCTTTCCTCGCTATGGAAACGACAGATTGACTTCTGTCTGTCTGCCAGGTCCGCCAACTGCTGAATTGCAAGCTAAGAAGAAGGGTGAAGGTTAGAAAACCACCACCTTGAATCCCCAGCGGAGGCTGGCAGTAAGCTTGTACTCTGGCTTTGGCACGCGTGCTGTGATCTCTGAAGTGAAAATACCTTCTTAAAAGGGATATAAAGCTCTCTGGTCAAACTAGGCTATGTGCTTTCCAGGTGTAGGGGAATGAAGGAAGTGTTACTGCCACGCAATCTCAAGAAGCGGAGCCATGAGTGGTTGTGGCAAGTTCTCAGTCAGTCACTCACATGAGTACGCTGCTTAACTTTCGGCAGCTGCTTTAGGCGTGTCTGTGGGGCTCCTTACAGCCTTTAGGTTGTCTGCTTATCCTGTAGAAGAAGCAGGGTCTTCCAGACCTTGAGAAGCATGTGTCTTCCTCTCGCTGAATATATAAAAGCTTGGGGAAGTTACCAGGCATTAACTGGAAAAAGTCAGGGGAAAGGCTTTCAAGGTATCAAATGTGGCTGAAGGGTTTACAAGATCAGCATGGACATGGCCTGTTCTTTGACAAAACATGACCAAAGTGGTTTTACTCTGCACTTAAGTGTATAAGCTGACTTGTTCAGAGACACGTGAGACTCAGGAAATCAACTTGCAGCTTTAAATCCTCACTTTGTTTTCCTTACACCAAGATGGGCTACTACCTGAAAGTTAGCTAGGCAGTTTCTGCCAAGACTTCTCTACCTGACCGTGACCTTACATGGCTCTTTTAAGGCTCGTTGGCACCTTGCCTCTGGGGAGGAAATGCTGGCAATGCTACCGTGATGGATCTGGTATCTCCCAGCTGGCTCTTCGCTGCCAGGTAGGGTAATGGTCCAGTTAACAGGTTATAGCAGAAATCTGTGCCAGCACCTCTAAGTTTTTGGGAGCAAGGGTAAAGCACAAGCAGAGGAGATGCAGTGTTTATCTCTTGAGAATACTGTTCTGTTTCCATGGCAGTAGACAGCTCAGTCCAGATTTGGGCAATCTTGTCTGCAAAGTAGCATGAAAAAAAAAAAAATTAGTAGATAAAAACTTGACTGCAGCTGAATGGAGGCAGTCAGACTTAATCAAGCTTGCCAGTGCTGAGGTCGGGTCCGCTATGTGAGACTGCAGAAGCGATGAAGGAACCTCTTTGCTTCCTGCATAGCTAAGGCCTCTGTTTCAAAACCTGCCTGCCTCAGCCAGCAAGACGCTGCGTGAGGCTCCTGCCACTTCTCTCTGGGAGTTTCCCTTCTGACAGGCAGACTGTAACTACCCACAGTGGGAAGGAAAAAAACCCACCATTGCGAAATGCACTTATTAAACTTTGAATCGATAGGAGCAAATGAACTATGGTTACAAAATCTCTTTGATACACTGACAGAGCGATCAATTAAACGGCTTGTAGCTGCAGGGATGCCTCAAAGATCATCAGTGCAAACATCTTTAGAAGACAAACTATTACAGCAGATCCCTTGCCTTCTCAGGGTAGATTTATTATGGCCTCTTCCTAAAAATTAATGAAAATAATGGAGTTTGTTAGTCACAGAAAGGAAGAAAATGATAGATGAGGTAGGTTTCCAGTTAAACTTTGGTGGAGTGCAGAAACAAGGTGGAACAATGCTAGAGTCATCTGAAAACCCTTGCGGTCCTTAGTCCTTTTAATGGGTTTTCACTGATGTTGGTGGCAGGTGAGGGGAGGGTTTGCTGACTTCCTCAGATAAATCACTATGACATGTGGGTTATATATCACATTTGAAGTGATTTTAGGAGAAGATGAGTAAAAACTAGCATTAAGGGAAACATAAAACTGCTCCCAGAAAATTTTACTAAGCTTTTAAAAATGTAGACTTGATGTTCAATAACAGTTTGAGTATTGATTGTGGTAGCAGATAGTGTGTGTGCTGGATGACAGATAATACAATTTACTGAAATAAAAATGTAAAGGTAACTTTTCTTCCCCTCTCCCCATGGCATCAAATTATGTCCAACTCAATTTGATCCCTTCAGAGACTTGGAAACTAAAGATTGCTCTAAGTTTCTTTGTAAGGTTTTTTAGTGGCACTACTACAGTGCCTCTGTAAATTGGCTGTTCCTTAACAGTCTTTGTCAATGAAGTGGAAGTGACAGATGTTTCAGAGAAAACTATGTTATAGATCTGTTTTGGGGGGTTTTGCCAGGGTTTTGTTTTTTGGTTGTTTTTCTTTCCTTTTCTGAAGAGGCTACTAAAGTAGATAATATGGCACCTCTCCCATTTAGACAGATGTAGTTCTTTCAGGGCATGCTGTTCAGTAGGTGAAGAAAACTTTGTGCTGTATCTTCCAGGTGATTATTGATTATTTTTGTTGTGGAAGTGCCTGAGACTTGCAACAAGATGAGGCCCTCATTAGCTGAGACACAAAATTTTATTACTGATGTGTGGTCCAAAAACTTCGGTCAACATGAATGAGATGGAAAAAGAATATTCCAGAAATGTTTGGGAATAGCATTTCCCAAAATTTTCATGAAGCTTATGTTCCTGTGCCAGGAAGCAGAAGCCAGGTCAGCAGAGGCTAGCTTGCCTCTGCTGCCTCAGATAGCCATGCTGTAAGAGAAGATAGGGTGGCTTGGGCATTTTCCCCATTTTTCCATCTCTCTGTGCTTTCTGATCACTGATGGAAACATTTACCCCTTTTGAATGATGGAAGCTTATACCCAGGAGCTGGAACTAGTTTGGTGGTACTGTGTTCATCTCCCTGTCCTTCAGGATCCCATATGTTTGACTGGGTCATTCTAAGACTTTTGGTTTATTATTTTGTTTAGGGGTTTTTTTTCCCCTAGTCTCTGCAAATATATAGAGCACCTGAAAGAAGCTCAATCCATGCATTTAAATTCTACTTCAATCAAGTTCAAGTCTGTTGAGGAACTCTCTACCATTCTCACTGTTTAATTAGTCTTCTTTACAAAGCCACTACCTTGCTGGAAGGTGGCATTGTGGGCTGGCAGGTTATGGATGAGAACACACCTTTAACTGGAATTGAAGCAAATTTTCAGGATAGATCAAAAATTAATTCCCACTATTTCAGCATTGGGCACTAAAAAAATGTAAGTATGGACAGAGCCTGAGGCAATGCCTCCTTTTATAAGCAGAATGTAATATCCTGTATCTCCTGAGAAAATGTGCATCCCACAAATGTGAATCAGCACTGACAAAGCTACTTGAACTGCATCAGGAACAGGTGAGTAATCTTTTCTCTCCACCATCTTGCATTGCTAATACCTCTGGCATTAGCAATTGGGGGAGAATCAAAGGGCACCCTGGGGTCGTGAATGAAAAAGGCAGTGGCTGTGAGAAGATTCTGGAAACTGATCGGTGTTTGGGCAAAGGGCATGTGGGAGCGACTCCTGATTTTGAGGAAATGTGGAACGGGAAGTGTAAGGTGAGTTTCTAATGGAATGGCCCTCGTGAGAGAAGGCCCTTTTGAGTCTGGGACTTCGTGAGGCTGGTTGGAGGAGGTGATTGAATGGAACGGCTCCACTTCTACACACATCTGTCTGGGTCGTGTTGTGGGCAAAACCCAGAGGGACCTGGACAAGCTTGAGGAGTGGGCCCATGTGAACCTCATGAACTTCAACAAGATCAAGTGCAAGGTCCTGTATATGGAATGGGTGGCCCCCGGTATCAATAAAGGCTGATTGAAAGCAGCCCTGTGGAGAAGGGCTTGGGGGATGTTGGTTAAAGAGAAAACTCAACATGACCTGGCAATGCACACTTGCAGCCCAGAAGGCCAACCATGTCCTGGGCTGCATCAAAAGCAGCGTGATCAGCAGGTCAAGGAAGGTGATTCTGCCCCTCTACTCTGCTGAGACCCCATTTCGAGTTCTGTGTCCAACTCTGGGGTCCTGAGCAAAGAAAAGACATGGACCTTTTGGGGTGGGTCCAGGGGAGCACCACGAAGATGATCAAAAGGATAAAACACCTCTCCTGTGAGGAAAGGCTTGAGAGAGTTGGGTTTGTTCAGCCTGGAAAAGAGAAGGCACTGAGGAGGAGACTTTATAATGTCCTTTCAATACTTAAAGGGGGCTTATAAGAAAGATGGGGACAGGCTTTTTAATAGCGCCTGCTATGAGTGATAGGGCAAGGGGTAATGGCTTTAAACTAAAAGAGGGTAGATTCAGACTAGATATAAGGAAGAAATAGCTTACAGTGAGTGTGTTGAGGCATTGGCACAGGTTGCCCAGAGAGGTGGTAGATGCCCCCTCCCTGGCAGTGTTCCAGATCAGGTTGGATGGAGTTCTGAGCAACCTGATCTAGTTGAAGATGTCCCTGCTCATTCCTGAGGGTCTGGACCTTTAAAGGCCCCCTCCCAAACCAAAATATTCTATGATTCTAAGCCAGTACTGAGTTGGGGATTTTTAACTTTATTTATTTGCTTGCTTGCTTGTTTGTTTGTGGAGGCAAGCACCAAGGCTCCTGGCTGGCTGAGGCTCTGTAGGACAAGGGGCTGCTCAGAGTAGGGCAGAGCCAACTGGACAAGCTCACAGACAGCTCCCCATTGGCACCCTGCAGTCCTGCAGCCCAAACCTGGTCGATGGTGCCCAAAGTGCTTAGTCAGTATAATCGCATTTGAAAGAATGTGGCTGGTTGCAGATGCAACAGTTGGCAGGTTGCTGAACTTGCACCTGCCAGTGCTAAGGAGAGCTTTAGAGAAAGGGAAAGGTGGAAAGAATTTTGGAGAGGAAGCAGAAAGGAGATGGGGTAAGATGTCTCTGGAGGGGGCTGGGACATGGCATGGGACAGGCTTGAATTCCTCTGTGGGTGTGGTCTGAAGGACAGACCTGTGAAAGGAGCTCAGCAGCACCTTAACTTGCAAAAGAGAATTGTCAGATTCTGCTCTGGAACTGCCTGAACCTGGGAAGGTCAAATAAATGGTGTAGCTTGTGGTATTGGGAGCTTGTGAAGAGGGGTGTTGCATTGAGATCTTTCAAATGCCTACAGGAGGACTGAAGAACCAGAAAGAAGATGAGAACATGCAGGCTGGTGTGCTCCAGGGTCTCAGCCTACAGCAGGAAAAAATGAGGATTTCTGAGAGAAAATGCAACTGTTTGGCTCAGAGCTGAGACGGAGCAGTGTGTGTCTGTCTCTCTCTTGCAGGGCTACAGCTGCAGTTAACGCAGGGTAAAATGGGCCAGTTGCAGCTCTACAGGGATGTTGCTTCACACTCCCCTTCCCAAGACCCCTTTCTTTTGATAAGAAAAACTCAAGACCTACTTTAATGTACACAAACTTGCAGAGTTTACTGCCCACTTCTGACTTCCTGGGAGGGCAATGACTTAACCATGTAGAATGGGTTGTGCTGTGTAATACTAATTAGGCATCACAATTATTGTTCACCTGTTTTTTTCCACTGTGTCATCTCAGAAGCACGTGGCTTCTGAGGAGACTCCAGCCTTGGGTTCCCTAGATTTCCTTTCGTTAAGAAATATAATTTGTAAGAAACTTTTCCATTTTTTTTTCATGTGAGACACTGCATTCCTCAGAATATCATAAAGAACTGAGGATCTGGGGTGGGAGAAGGCAGATGAAGCATGTCTGCGTGCATCCCTGCCTGCTGCTGTAGACTGGCTAACAGTAGCCTGGCTTCATGACAGATTCCAGTTTTGTCCCCATGTCTTGCCCAATCTTAGTTTTATTTATATTTTTTTCACCGATTCTGTGTCACTGATCAAACCAAGCTTACATCGATCAAGCCAAGCTTACATTAATCAAGCCAAGCTTACATTTCAGCTGTATTAGCTGAACATGTAATTGTGCTTTGGAAATGAAAAATAACAACTTCTTTTGGCTGGCTTTGTTTCCAGCCTTGTCCAGTTTAACTCCCCCATGGCTCCTTACAGCTGTATATTTACTTTATCTATTTTTTTTTTTTTTGCAATTTCAGACGAGTGATTCTGCCTTATCATCAATGTACTTCAATACAATGTGTCTGGTTCTGCAAGACCTGCAATGAGTTAGTATGTGTAGTTGTAAATAGTAGATGACATTAATGCCATTGGATATTTAAAATAATTAGTTCATTTAATTAATCATCAACTAAACCGATACAAATTGATGATATTTTGGCTGAGTTGCACTGTCTTCAATTATACTTTTCTATTATAAAATTGATTTTGTTTTGTTTCTCAATTACAACATCATATGAAAAATATGAAACGGTGAGCTGCCCTGCAAGAACTTGGTGGCTTCTGCCTCTCATGTCCTCCTCTGGTTAACCTTCCCAGGGACACCCTAACTGTCAGGGACCAAGCTGCTTCATAAGGTGATTCAGAGCATGACTAAGTGGGCCATGCTGCATCTATCCTCAAGTCTGGCTTTCTTATCCGTGAGTCCTTTCTTCCATTTACTCTTTTCTCGTTAGACAGCTGGTAACCCAATGACTTTGCATCACAATGCCCAAGAAGAGTATTGCAAGAAGAATGATTGCTGCTAGTAAGTGGAACGCTCACTTGGCTTGGGGTTCTGATAACAGCTTTCCCATCTAATTTTATTGCTTTGTCGGTTAAAACAATAACATAGGACCTTTCCTTTTGTAATATCTATCCAGCAGGGAAAATTGCTTGTGTGTATTGCTTAGCATCACTCAGCTCTTCAAAGAGAGATAAAAATCCCAAGCTACAGAAATGTTTCCACTTAACTATTTACACGAACATGACTGAGAGTACGTGGAAATAGTTTTTGTGGTTTTCCCATTTGCAGATATATTGTATGGTTCGAGTCATTCAGGAGGTGCATTTGTCTCTCATACATGTCTCATGCTTCTGTTTTTTATTGGAAGCTGAGGGCTGCAAAGTTCCACGTCAGGCGTTTGTGCAGGGGGAAATTAATTCATGAATGTTACTACAGTTGCCTATGTGGAATATTGTCATTCAAGAGAATGCTGGCTCTGGGAAGGCAATGTCTGATGTAATTTCATCTTTTATTGAGAAGTCTGCCGCACGCTGAATATATGAGGAAGATTGACACACGGGGAAATTAATAGCATTATATTTAGTAACAGACATGCTGTAGAATATGGACATTTTGACTTGAGGGAAGCACTATTATATTCTGGAAGATACCATTCGTTTCCTTGCCAATTGGGAAAAAAAATATAACTCTGCAGCTTATTCTTCCCCATGCAATAAACCCCCCTGTCCTGCCTTTAAGAAATCCATAGTATAATCAGATTTCTCATAATAAACGTGTTTTTCTTGGCATTATGGGGTATGGCTGTAAAGTTTTAGTTTATGAGATGCCTTTCTTAGGTTCTTGGATGGGTTGTGGGCATTTTTTTTGGGTGGGAGTGGGTTTTGGAGGGGAGTTCTGTTTGGCCGCATGGATGGTGGTGTTTTGGTTTGGGTTTTTTCCTTGTTTGTGGTGGTTTTGTTTGCTTTTGTGGAGGGGTGTGCTTGACTTGTAACTTGATCAGAGAGTTGGGACTTGAGCAGATAGTGACAACTCACAGGGAAGTCCTGGCATTCAATGATGATATGGTTCCTCTAGTGTTTTGGCAGCTACTGCCACCCCATGGTTTTCCATAATGGATGAATGCTGCAGAGCTTTACTACGTTTCACTTCTCCAGAAACCTCTCACAGGACAGAGAGAAGATGATCAATGTTCAGTTTGTTCTTACTCCATCCTTCTCTGTGCCCCTTTCTCAGAAAAATCCCCTCCACAAGGAAAAAGCAATTATGGCATGGGCAGCGTTGCTTTGGTTTAGGATGGGTGAGTCTTTTCCACTGGATTTGCAATTATGTAATTGAATATTAGTTTTGGCTACCAGGAGTTTTCTCTGACTGATTATATCTGCTTTGGCAGGATGTATTTCACTGCTTCTTTCCCCCCACCTTTTATTTTTCATTTTTCTTTAAAAAAAAAAAAAAAAAGAACTTCAACATACATCTGGAGAAAGCTTTTGAAACTCATTTCTTAAAGTTGCTGCTGCCTTGGGAGTCCGTGTTTACATCATGGATGCCACATAGAGACAGATCTGGGTTAAAGCAATCTGGTCTAAGCACAGTGTCCTCTGAGCCTTGCTTCCAGCAGAGCCTTGCCCTCCCAATGCCAGCCAGTGCCCAGCCGAGGTCTCTGACACAGAGGGGGCAAGTTTCAGATGCCATTATTGCACTATTACCATATTTCAAGCCAGGGAATACCCTTGGCGTGGAGGAAGATTTTTCTTTTGAGGAAAGCAGCAGCTGGGACCACCTCTAATTTTGTGTTTCTTCTCTCCAGGGCTGGGAGCTTCGGTCCCTTTGACCACCCCCAGTTGAACTGAGGCATCAGTAAAATAAGCTGTAGAAAATAACTCAGCAGGGTTGGAGGCAGAGGCTTTGGCACAGCCGTTGGGTTCCCTTACATATTTTTGGGGACTCCCAGCTTCCACACACCCCTCCCACCGCCCCCAACCTCCAACATTCGAACCGTACAGAGTATGAGGTGTACCCACTGCGCTGCATCTGGGGTTTTTTCTAGCTGATGTAAAAGTTGACTCCCCCCTTTCCCCCTCCTTGAGCCCTCCCTCACCGATGCCGGAGGTCGGGGCTCCTCTAGCTGCTGGCCTGGGTCGGGGTGAGCTCCGGGGGCCCCCCGGGAGCCGCAGCCGGGCAGCACCGTGCGCGTCCCCTCCCCGCACGCCGCGGCTGCGGGCGCTGCGTGACCCAGGTGCGGCAGGCACCGACCTGCCAGGTGAAGGACCCTCTCCTGGGGAAGGGTGCCGAGCAGCTCCTCTCCGCAGTCACCTGTAGCTAGGCGCTGCTTTTCCCGCATTCCTTCTAAAAATAGCTATCCTCAGCCCCGATCCCTTCCCGCGTGTTTTCCTTAAGTGAGCTAAATTTACAGGCAGCGGGAGCGGAGGTGGCGGTGCCTTTTTCGGGGGGATGTGGTATTTGTTTTTGCTATCGCCTCCCTCCGACCCACAGGGCTGGGAGCGGGGGGCTGGAAGGGTACGGAGGGACGGCTCCCCCGCCCCGGGGAGGAGCTTCAGCCCCAAATGAGGTGCGTTTTTTTCACCTTTGGGCTCGCCTTCCCGAAGAGGCGCTGGGCTTACGGGCAGCACCGGTCCCCGAGGTGCCCCGACCCGCCGCCCATGGCTCTGCTTTCCGCCGGCGATGCTCGCTCGCAGTCCCCCTGTGGAAAGGCGGCGTCTCCCCTGTAAGATGCGGGGAGCGGGATCTCCGAGCGGGCGGCGGGAGCCGCTTTTACGCCTTTCGGAGTTGAGCTCGGAGGGAGGTAAAACAGCTACCTGAACGCGGGGAGAAAAAAAAATCAACCCAGAAACCAACAAACAATCCCTCCCTCCCGCTAAAACCCCCAACCTAGCCCCAACAACAAGTAGCTCTCGCCTGGCAGAGGGGCACGGAGAGCAGCTGGGAACCGGCGTCCGCCGCCACGCACAGCCGGAGCACGCCTGAGAAGAGCAGCCACTTTCTCTCCTCTGGCAAAGGTAGCGGAGGGGCTGGCGGGAAGGAAGAGGGGGCTGGCGGGGAGGGAGCGCGGAGGGGCCCGCGGCAGCCGGGCGCTGGTTCCTCGGGGCTCTTCCCGGAGATGCACGCTCGTCTTCATGATGTGTCTGAGAAAGTAGCGAGCCGAGCTCCGCACGGCCGGCTCTTCCCAGGGTGTGCCCGCTGCCTGAGCTGCTGGGGGGCTTGCTGTTCCCTCCACAAAAGCAATATATCCCCCACCCTCCCCGCCAAAACAGAGGCGAGGGGAGAGACGAACCTCTAATCCTTCCCCCTCCCTCCCTCCTCCCGTTAAGCTGTTAGGATAATAAAAGATAGATGCCCGTTAAATAATTAACCGCACACTTTCTATTCCATCAGCTCGGTTCACGCAGCCCCGCGAGGGAGAAGGGGGTGGGGACGGTGGCGGATCCGTACGCGGGAGAAGCAGCAGTGCCATTTCGGTAGCCTGCTTTCGGGAGAAGCGGGGAGAGAGCCCGGAGCTCTGCCCGGGGCGGCGGGGGCAGGCGGGAGAGCTCTCCTCGGCTGGAGCGCGGCGGAGCTGCCCGGCGGTGGGTGGCGCGGGGCCCGGGGCTGGCGCCGGGGCGGGCCGGGAGGGCTCTCCGGGAGGTGCGGGGCGGAAAGATCGCGGCGGGAGATGGGGGAGGGACGACGACGACGCGACGGAGGGGGCTGGGGCAGGTGGCGAAAAGCCCTCCCCCCTTCCCCCCGGTGATGCTTGGTGGGCTTCTCCTCGATTTCCTCTTTCTGTTTGCGTTTAAGGTAGAAGCTCTCCCCCCGCGGACCTGCCCGCCGCAGGCTGCCCCCCACCAGCCCAGACACCGGCCACCCCCCTGCCCGCTGCCGCCTCCCGCGCCCTCCCCAGTCATGTCCGACCCGGAGCGATGGGGAAGCTCGAGGACAACGAGAGGGTGATCCTCAACGTGGGGGGCACGCGGCACGAGACCTACCGCAGCACCCTGAAGACCCTGCCGGGGACCCGCCTGGCCCTGCTCGCTTGCGAGTCCCAGAGCGAGTCCCCGGGCGGTGAGGAGCCGCCGCCGCCGCCCCCCAACCCGCCGCCGCCGGCGGGCGGCTGCCCGGAGCCCGGCAGCGGCTGCAGCCCCCGAGGCAGCGGCGGCGCCAGCGAGTTTTTCTTCGACCGGCACCCGGGGGTCTTCGCCTATGTGCTCAACTACTACCGCACCGGCAAGCTGCACTGCCCCGCCGACGTCTGCGGGCCGCTCTTCGAGGAGGAGCTGGCCTTCTGGGGCATCGACGAGACGGATGTGGAGCCCTGCTGCTGGATGACCTACCGCCAGCACCGCGACGCCGAGGAGGCCCTCGACATCTTCGAGGCGCCCGACCTGCTGACGGGCGAGCCACCCCCCGACGGTGACGACGACGACTTGGCCGCCAAGAGGCTGGGCATCGAGGACGTGGGGGCGACCGCCGAGGGCAAGGGCGGGCGCTGGCGGCGGCTGCAGCCCCGCGTCTGGGCGCTCTTTGAGGACCCCTACTCCTCGCGGGCCGCCAGGGTAAGCGCCGCCGGCCGGCGCTCCCACCTGGGTGGCTGGGGAGGCCGAGGGGCTGTCAGGGGTGCGCGGGCACCATGTCGTCCCACGTGGGAGGCAGGAGCGCGGGGCGTTGAGGGGAAGCTTGACCTGCTTGGGGTGGTGATGCTTTGGAGGGCTGCTGCATGGGGGTGATGTCGGTCCCCTGTGGGGCGGAGGTGCGTGTCCCCTCTGCATCTGCAGGAAATGTCAGGCAGCACGGGGTTCCCACCGTGCCAGTGTCCCCACACACGAGTGTACGTGGGGTGGGCGTTGTGTCCCGAGGAGCCTGTAAACAGAACCATGCTCCTCCCTGCCCTGCCCCAGCCTGGGTAGGGGGTGTAAAGGTGTGCTTGGTGGGGGGCCTGTCTCTGTGTCTGTGTGCACAGGAACAGCCCCAAGGTGCTAACCCGTCCTTTCTGAGCACCTGCATGCATGGAGGTGCATTTGGAGTAGGGGCAGGTGGCCCCACCAGGAGGCTGTCGTCCCTCACTCAACTGTCAGTGGTCTCAGGTTTGGAGGTTTAGGGTGAAGTGGTGTCAGTGATGCAGGAGAACGACCTCAGCCCTTTCCCAGCTTTGCTCTGTCTGCTCTGGGAGGTGATCTGAGTTCAACAAAGTAAGTGTGACAGGGGGTCACCCTGGCTCTTACTCCATTGATTTCTCAGGGTGACCCTTGCTGGCTCTGTGATTGAGGGTGTGGGGACAAGGCAGTAAATGATCCTACTAAGTATCCATTATTCAGGTAGGGATTTTTAGATTCTGATGCCAGCTACCTTCTACTTTGCTGATTTGGATTTTAGTTCTGTCTTTTAGTTGCTGTTGTCAGTAGTGATGTAGGTTTGCTTTCTAACCTGGGGCACTGGAGCATACAAATGGTTGTAATTCCTTTGAGAGAAGTATGCAGCGGTTCCTTAAATTTAACAAGAAAAGCCACCACCAGAAAATTCTCCCTGTGATACAAGAAAAAGAACTTGTAATTAGAAACATTTGATTATAAAATGGTAGTAAGTGTTTTGCAGCATGTTTATCAGGATTCCCATGAAGTACTCAGAGCTAAGCCTCATCCTACAGAAAGTATTGTTACGGTGGGTGTGGGTGTTGTCATCTGATCAGTTACACTGATTTCACTGGCAATCTCATAGATGTGGCCATAAGCGCCTCGTTAAGTGACTTCCTGAGTTGTACACCTTGGCCAGAGGTGGTTTCTGTGAAATTAACTCCTTTGAGTTAATGAGGTAAGTTAAACAGAAGGTAAAAGCCCTTGTAGTTATTACTGTCACTTGCTGAGTGCCAGCGTTATTTGTTTTTGAAGGTTACCTGCCAATAATTTTTCCCTTGGCAGCTCAGTTATCCAACCGATTCCTGAAGTAAGTTTTTTTTTTTACAATGAAGGATCAGTTCTGAAGCTAAAACTCCCAGAAGTGGCTATCTTTGCCCATCAATGACAGGCCTGCATTGCTGGTACCTTAGCTGCCTGAAGCTTGGCTGTCATTGACCTGGCGAAACGGTAGCCTGTGTGCGGCGCTCGCCCCGCAGATCCTCTTTCGCCTCCCGCTTCCTGGAAAGTTGCTGATGGTGTCGAATCCGCAGCTTTTACGGCAGGGAATCTTCCCACTCAACTTTGCTGGAGGAATGAGGAGTACAAAGGAAATGTTAAACAGAAGATATCTGGAGAAATAGGAAGGTAGGCATGCTGATCGCTGTTGTGCTCTGGAGTTGTAGATGTCACTTGGGTTTTCTGGCCACTTCAGTCCACTCTTCTACAGAACCCATAGGCACTTGCTTTCCAGCTTTTCCATCTCTGCCAGACCGTCCTGAACTGTCTAGTGGCTCAGGTAAAGATAATTCATGTTCGCAAAAGGAATGCGGTAATCAGTGCTGTGACACAAAATTGTGACACGGCAATGTTCATCTTAATCTTCAAGTTACTTACCTTTTTTTAAAACTTAAAAATCGGTTTTAAACATTGTAATCTGATTTCAGCCGCAGGCAGCCAGAGTAAGGCACTGCCAGAGCTGGAACCACAGCGTCCAAGTCAGTGTTTTCGTTTTCTTCAGGGCTGCTTCTCTGTACATTGATGTTCCAGGTAGGGAGGCGACTTTGAGAACTGCTGGCAAGTTTCAAAGCATCAAGTGAATGTATATTTAAGGACTGGCACGCGCGTAGTAAGCACTCTTGAACACAGCAATTTAAGGTCATGGTAACCTTAGTTTGGAACTGAGATGTTACTGTCGATTCAACGTTTTCCCACACCTGAAACAAAGACGTTATTTTCTTAGTATTCTGGCAAATACACTTCTGTTTTGTGTCAGCTGAAATGATGACTAACTCTAAAAAAAAACCAACCAAAAACCCAACCAACTATTTGAGTGAAATCTGGGCCTTACTGAAATCAAGACAAAACTCTCTGAACATCAATCTTTGCTTTACAGTGTTAGTGACTGACTTATACACCACTTAGAATACGGTGAGACTGCTTAGTGGTAAACTTTCTTAATAACTCTGGTAATTATTTTTTTTAGCATTACTGCCTGATTTAACTTCAGCAGTGTCTTTTCTGGGAAGTATGATGATGATAAAAATGGGGTATTTTCTATTAATGAAATAGTACTTAATATTTGTGATTTTCTTTATCCTAAGCTGTGATCTCTAAAAATAGAAATTTATAGAAATTCAAATATAAGTTGCCATGGTAACCTATTGGGGGATAGTGCACGCACAGGATTATTCTAGCAAGACCATCCAGTGATGTTACATAAATAGTGGAACTAGTTTGTTGACATGAAGGTTTACTTCACTTGAGATTCTAAATCAAAAAAACCCAGTCGGCTTTTAGTGTGTGCAGTTTTATATTCAGTTAGAGACACCAGTCAAGCACGTTTTTTGTAAATAGAAAATGTAACATGTATACATACAACTGCTTTGAAACCTGCAACACTTTTTCTTTGTTTCTCACGTTCAGGAGTTAGTCTGAATGTTATTTCTGTTTCCATTTTATCGTTTTGGATTTCATAGGCTGTAAAATTAATTTAAAAGAGTACAGCGGGAACTCCTTTCACTCCAGGCCTAATAGAGCAATCATTCACAAACCACTGTTATGACAGAGTGCTGTTAGTTAGGTATGGAAAGCTACTGGCACAAGGTACTGTCACAGGAGGAGAAGAGTAACTAAGTATTTCCACGCGTTGATTTCGGCATCTCTGGAGCAGACACCTGATTCTTCTCTGAATCAAATGCATGTATTGTGAGTTTTGCTAGTTAATACCCACCAGCGATTTTGGTATCCTTTGACAGCTCATAAGTGCAAAGTACTCATTATGCCTTAGTAAAGGGCAAAGATACGTCCAAATAGTTTGTAAGAAAGCACGGGAGGCATCGTCACCCGCCGAGTTTAAAAGAGTGTGGATGCCTGGCAGGACTGAGAATGTCAGCCCTAGTCTTGGATATCATATTTCAAATTAATTAAGCTTTTAAGGCCTTTTACTTTTGAGTAATAGTTGAAACATGATGCTGTTTAAAGAAGTAATTAGTATTTGTCATTGATTTTTTTCCCAAGGATTATGGATTACTCACGTACTTTGTGCAGGAACTCCAAAAATGTCCCTGGGATTCAGAGCGCTGTATATCCTTCCCTTTGTGAGACTGTAAATCTGTTCACTGGTAAGGGGACAGTGCCTGTGAAACAGAGTACCTCAGCAGTGCCCTGGCCAGCATGGCCCAGGGCAGACTGCCTGCATCACCCGTGCCATTCTCAGCAGCTGAAGGGAAGTTATGCAACCCCTTTGCCATGCAGCCTTCATCTATAGGAAAGATCATAACTAGTTGGCTTACAAGGGGAAGGAAAAAACCTAATTAGCAAGTATTTGTAAAGTTTCAGACACTGGTTTCCTTCCAGTGTCCTGTAGCATCTACACCAGCTTTGAACGTTCTGGGGGGCTGGTTGTAGGAAGAATCAGCTGAAATGGGTGAGGTGGGAGAGGGAGAAAATAGGATTTTGTACATCACCTTGAAAGGCTAAAGCTTCAGAAATCATGTTGGAGATGGTTCTTACCAGTGATAACTTAGGTGTTTGGTGGCTTGCTTGAAATTTTCTCCAGGTACCTTGATACATATCGGGTATTATGGCGAATGGCTGGAGAGGGTTATGTCTTTAGGGCTTTGGCTGTTTGTGATGCAAGGTGGTTCTTGGTTTTGGTGGAAGGAATGCTGCTGGGGTGGACTGAGAGGCTGTGGATGGAGTGGTGGAGGTACGCTGATCTCAGAATATATGTTTGCAGATTAATAGCTAGTAGCAAGGTTTATTTGTTTTCTTTAACAAATAGAAAGGCTCTTTAATTTGTACTTGGAAATATTTGCTCTTTTATTCAATGACATAAGCAAATATACTTTAGATTTTCCCATTTGATAATTTTTTACTTATGTGGATGTCTATGTGAAAAGGATACAGAGAAAATGGTAAAGATTGATAAAGAAACTGCAAATAAACTATTCCTTTTGCCGTGTTTGTAATCAAAATGCTGAATTTAATCTTTAAGTGGGAAAAGAGTCCATTAGATTAAATTGCTGAAAACCAGTCGTTCTGCTCGAAGCATTTAGCCTGTGGAAACTGTTGTTTCTAAAGAAACAGCAAGATTTTTTCCTAATGCCAAAAATCATAATGCATCACTGTTGCTGATATCCATACACTCTGAAGCTACGTGTTTACGTGGGCTGATTAAATTGCATTGTAAGTAGTTTTTATTAATTTACTTCTGGCATGCTGGCTTTTAAAAGTCTTAATTGGAAGTTGTAGCCTAATATGATGAGTTCCATGTAAAATAGCTTGATCTACCTTAAATGTAGATGGTCTGTGATGGTACTGACATGCCAGTGAGGTAAAATCAGCAAGATTTCTGCCTCCCAAACTTCTGCCTTTTCCTCTACAGCTGTTCTGCCTGATGCTGCTAGTGTTTCCATGGAAACAAGCCAGCTCTTGGCTTCCTCTTCCCATTGAAAACAGCCTTCTTGCTGTCACTTATTCATCTGGGAAAAGCATTTTGTCATGGTTCTGACATAAATCCCACAGAGATGATCTGTCCCATCGTTTCAGAAATAGACACTGTTACGTATGTGCACATGCATGCAGCCAGATTCGCCTTCCAGTGACTCTAAAATAATTCTGCTAATGGGCTGAGGCTGAATTTCCTCTCGTGTAACTGGAAGTGGAAATTAGCTTGAGATTCACAGCCCAAGATAATACCAACAGTGAGAGAAGTATTTTTGGTTGAGAAATCTGGCAGTTCACGTTCCCTGCCTTCATGCAGTTCATATGCGATGTGCTATCTGTCACGTTTGTTTACAGCGGTAAAATTCTTCAGTGGGTTACTTCGGGGTTGGATGAGAGCTTCCAACTGATTAAGATGGTGGTGGGAGGAATAGCTCACAACTTCTGGTGAATATTGGATAGGCTTCAATGGCACCATCAGGTGAGGTATCACTTTATTATGCTGTTGTCACAGGATGCAGTCAGGAGATGAGAAAAGTGATGCAAGAAAACAGGTATCTTCAAGGTCCCTATATTTTTAAAGTGTCTGGTACTTAGTCCAAAGCAAATGTATTGATCAGTACCCAGCAAAGAAGGCAGTATTTTTGCTTGTTTGGGTGAATTTTTGGCTGAGCCATAGTCACAGAAGTTCAGAACTCAAACTAATCCCAAACCCTTGATTAGTTTCCTTTGCTGTAGGAACTTCAAGATATTTTAAGGGAAGTTTGTGTGAAACTTGCTTGTCTTTTTCTCCCTTGGTGATTGTTGGTAGCAAGCCACTGTTCTCTGCCTATGAAGTTACCTTCCAACTGGGGTGGAAGGCTCAGAGAAGAGGAAAGGCATCCCTATATAAATTTTTAGTATTTTAATAATCTCTTACAAAGTACTGTCCAGTATTAAGATGGAAGAGACAAGTTCTTCTTATTATCAAGTACTGTTTCAGTGCTGTTCGTTTCTCCAGAGACTCCTCCAGCTCATCCTCTGTTTCAGACTCTCAGCTTGTCTTGAGGAAATGTGGTTTCCTTCAGCTGCAACTGAAAAGAAATGGTTTAAGTTCCCTATGTTTAGCACCCAATGGGGATAGTGTGTCCCCTTTTAATTGTCTTTACTAAACTCTTTCTTTAGACCTCACTTTTGGCAGTGCAATTTACATAAGCTTATTGATTCAGTGCGGGAGCTTGTGGGGATTTCTGCAGTGACTTTTCAAAAATTTTCTTTTAGTGTGAGCAAAGAAGTTGGGCAAATAAAGTATGGATGGGATAATGCTTGGAAAAACCAAGGTATTGGCTGTCATCCTCCTTAGTATGTTCCTTACAGTGATACGGCTCCATTATACACACGTACTCTTTCACAAGCACATGCCCTTTCCAGTCTGAATTAGTAATTGCATAGGAATAAAGATTTGTTTTTAAAGCAATGGTAAGCAAGGATATTAAAGAATTGTATGTGGAGAGCAAATAAGGGGCCTACATCCACTCTTAACTTCTGTGTGCAGTCATTTCCAAAGAGACTTTCTTCTGGTACGAGGGCTGAAATGTGAGGATATTTCACACATCAGAAATGAGTTTAAGTGCTGAACACGATGGGTAAATGTAGAAATGTATATGGCCATATTAATGTAAGCTTAGCCTTGGCAATATTTATCAACATAAGAGGGATAGAAGTTGTAGGGATGACCTGGTATGCTTTCTTCCCTATCCTGACACACACTTGCATGTGTTGGTAGAATTAAATGGTAATTTTTTCAGGGAGAGCTGTAGAAATAGCTGTGGAGAACGAACATGAAATCACACATAATTATTTTTTTTTAGTTCTACAAATGTGTTTAATTAACATCTTTGTTGGTACTTTATGATGACTAAAGCACTTTTGAAGGAAAAACTCCACTTCCATCTGTTAATCAGTAGCGTTAAAAATAGAATACCATCTAATCACATGAAATACAATTTCTTGTGATTTGCTTTACAGAATTTTTGACTGAAGTGGTGACTTGAAGCTTAAAAACCTAATTACCCAATTATGTATTGTAACATGTGTTGTTTTTTTCCTCCTTGCCTTTTAAGTTCAAAATTCTGAGATGTTGCTGTGGTTTTGGTCCTCTTAGCAGTAGGTTAATTATTATGGTAGTGTAATAATTCCATCCTTTCTTATTACAGACAGCGTTGTGTAAGTTTCTTAGTGTTTCTAGGTGAACCTTAGATATCATGTCTTTGATATGTGAAATGGAGTAAACGCAGACGTCTCTTACCCCTGTGCTGAATAATGTGGTTAAGTTCATTAATATGCATTAAATATACCACACAATATCATCTAGTCCTATTTCTGAAATAAGTAGAGTTTCTTAAGTGTTTACATTTTTCCCTAGTGTATAGCACTCAAGCTTACGGGTTCTGGGTTTTTTTACTGTGCTTGGTCTTTGAAACAAAGGGGGAGCATCTGTGATTGAAGGCTATGCATTTGGGTTTGATAATTTGTGGAGTACTGGCTGTGTAGCAGTAATCTTTTTAACTGTTTAATTAAAGGAGAAATAGTTCTCCTTTAGGAATGACTTGCACCACACCAAAATGCTTGCTTTGATAAAAGGACAAGGCTACTCCAAACCCCAGTACTAGGGGTGTGATAGTACGTGGGATTTTAGAGCAACAGAAATAACCTGCTGAAGCTCAATTAATGGCTGAGAAAATTATTTTTCGGTGAATTGCACTGGAGTAGATGAAGTTCAGTAGAGTGAAAAAGAGGGCTGCACAACAGTGCTGTGAAATGTGGCATCCACGTTGTTGCAATAATGAGAGGAGCACAGGCTGAGTTCCTGATGGATTTGCAAGGGGACGGTGTTGGCACCTACTGTGGTGCTGAGTGAGAGTCCCTTAACCATCCCCAGGGGCATCCCGCTGGCGGGTGCTCTTAAGCAGAGGGAAGAATAATCTCTTCTAGTCATATATCTGTTGGCCTACTTAATTTCTCAGATCATAAACGTTCACAAAATATATTAAGTTTTTAATTTGCTGTCTGCTACAAGATTGAGGGTAGTCAAGTATGCAGTATTTTCTATAAAGCCCGTGCAATAACAGAGTTTTAAATTATCTTTTAATACAGTGGTAAAAATTATTACAGGACAGTGTAAAGGATGTTTTTAAAATATACAAATGCATAGATATAAACTTCCTTTAGTTCTCAGAAAATACTAAAAGAGATGTCCTCATTAGTTCTTTTTTTTACATAGGTATTCAAAAATTCTCTTTACTTTTCAAGCAAGCTGTCTATTTTATGCTCTTCATTGACACTTGGTTACCCTTTACCCATATGAATGGCAATTATTTTCACTAATTGGTTTCAAGAGTTATCTTAATTTTCACAAGATAATGATTGTTAGGACCTGAAAAAATGTAACTTAGATCTTTTTTTGTATCATTCCAGGTGTCACGCTGTTTTCTCTACCGACAGGAATTTTGCAGTATTCTAAGTTTAATCCAGATAAGATTTGGAGAAGAATTTTACTTGTCTTTCTGTTTTCTGATCACATTTGGGAATGGAGTTTTCTTGCCTTTTCAGTTCTAGGCCTTATATCTACCTTCAGTTTTCCACGTGAATTTGCGAGCACATCTAGATTTCATCTTGAACATTATTTCATTAGTCTGGGAAATTGTTTTAACAGATTATAAAAAAAAAAAACCCAAACCAAACACCTCAGTGGGAAGTTTTGGCTCTGCAGCTTCCTGAGGAGGGGAAGTGCAGAGGGAGGTGCTGAGCTCTTGTCCCTGGCATCCAGTGACAGGACACATGGGAATGGTTCAAAGCTGCCTCAGGGAATGTTCAGACTGCACATTATGAAATATTTCTGTACAGAGAGGGTGGTCAAACGCTGGGACATCTTGCTAGAGAGGTGGATGATGCTCCAAGCCAGTCGGTGTTTGAGGCATTTGGACAATGCCCTTGATAACATGCTTTAACATTTGCTCAGCCCTGAAGCTGTCAGATAGTTGGACTAGGTGATCATTGTAGGTCCCTTCCAACTTAACTAATCTATTCTAAATAAATGCATTCTGGTCTTCCAACCTTCCTTTCCCTTATGATGGAAATTTAAGTCCTTTTACTTAATAATTATATCATAAATGGAATATAATAAACTATACCAACAGCTTGCTTTTTTTTGGTAGCAATCAAGTGAGGTATGATTTAGGTAATGGTATTGAACACTACCTTTGCTGTGTAACTCACTATATGTTCATTGTCATATGTTAATACTTTGTCATATGGTAATACTTTCTGTTAAACTGATTTAGGCATCTTCATCCTCTGACCAGTAAACTTGATAACTGCCTGCCTTCGAGGCCATTTGAATATCTTTTCAATTTCAAGGACTAAGACTTCTGACAGCAGGACGGAGTTCTTTTCCTGGGCAGCTCAGAGAAAGAAACAGTTGCGTTCATCATTTGTCTCCAAAGCAGACATGGGAAGCTGATGTTGCAGTCAATGGTTGAGGAAACCAGTTTGATACATTGCAGCTGCGTGGTCTCCTTGGTTAGTCATCCTATGTTTTGAGTTGGTGCTTAGATAGCTGAAAAATTGAGCTGGGGAATTAGAAAGAAGGAAAATATTTGCTAAAAGGGGAAAATTCTGATGAAAAATGAGCCATTATGGATTGAAGCAAAGAATGCATTTTTGTTGTTGGCTTTATCACAGTATCGCCAGCCAAACCTTAAAACTGGCAAAGGCATTTTGTGTTGCATGTGTGGGTCTTCTGAGTGATGTTTGTTGCTTTAAGGATGGAAGATGTTGGTTTCATTTCAGCTGCAGGTTTATCTACTTACACTTGTTGCAGTTGCCACTTCCTTAATCTTAGTTGAGGAGGGAGCTTTGATGTTTTTAAAAATGACTGCCCTGAAGTTTATTGCACTTTGGAAACACCTGCAGTAGGTACAGTCTTCCAGAAGCTATCACAGCTCCAAGTGTCTCCCAAAACTATCTCTGGAGGCTGCCAGCATTGGTTCTTAGCAATCTGTGTCCTCGTATTTATGTGTGTCCTCACTCTTCAGCCCCGCTGCATTGCATTCAGCATCTTGCACCGTCACTGCGCCGGTGACTGGCTATTCTGATACTTCTGAATCAATGCCCTTTCCAATGCTTTTGTAATAAAATTAACCGTTCTGCTGTGGTTTGAACTGAAATGATAGCTATAGATACCTCTCCCCCGTTAATTCTGCCTGTAGTAGCTAGTTTGCTTTGAAAGCATGATGGCATGCATCACTTACTGAAATGAAAACCCAGCAAAAGTGAAATGACTTTGTATTCTCAACAATTTAAAGACATTTAAATTTGGTATTTGGTAGCTGAAATGTACCCATTAGTCTCTAGAGAAGTGCAGATGTAGCTCACATTGGGTTTGTATTTCATTAGAGCAACCTACCTTGCGCTTGAATCCTGACAGATTCATGAGATGAAGGCAATCCTCTTTGATACTTGAACAAAAGCAGGCATTATTTCAATAGCTAACTCTCTAAAATAGCTTGAAAAAAAATTATGACACTCCTTGGCTTGTACTGCTACTGTTTGTGCACTCCTTGCAAATATAGATCAGGAGGTGTGTATTAGAAACTGTGATGAACAGACTTTGCAAATCTTATCTTGTTTGCTACCAGTGCATTTTTAAAATAACAAGGTAATTGTTACAGTTTCCTAATTATACTGCAAATAAAAAGCTGCCTCCAGGAACCCAAGCCTGGTCTCTGGGTGGGAAAGTCTTGGCAATAGTGGAGGCTAAAGGAAAATGCATGACCTAAATTTTTTGTTGCAGTTCTACTGTGCAGACAAGTAGACTGTGACAACTGCTTCCGCTGCAGAAACAGGGGTGAAATGCAAGTCTGAGACATTTGTGCCTTCAAACTTCAGGTGGAGTTTTCATCCAAATCTATGGACACCAGTATTTTTGGGTGTATGTATGCATTCGCGCACGCATACACACTCATACATTTCTAAACAAATGCATATATCCATGTTCCTAGCCTGTATTTATGATAGTCAAGAAGATTCTATTTTTTTCCCATTTGTCCTTGAAGATTTTAACGAAGAAGGCTGCATCTCAAATCTCACGACTTAGTTCGTGAGAGCTGTTGCTGGTGCTTGTTTATTTCTGCTCCCATCTTAAGCTTAAGTAGAGTCCTGTGGACTGTCTGAATTTCTTGCCTTGTTAACCTACGGTATATCTATCTTAGTGAATGTATATATATTGCTACATTGGTTTGCAGTATTTTGTTAATCATGTTTGATGAGAGAAGTAGCGTTTCATTCTTCAAAAATTTCATCTCACTAAAAACTGCAAAAACCTGAAGCAGTTGTGCAACTTTTGAAATCTTGCTTCCTGTGAATGTCTTGTCTTATGGGTGACTCTCAGTTAAACATTTCCCTGCACTTCATATATTATAAAGTCTCCTGGGAGCACAGGTTTGTTGCTGAACTCATGTTACAGCTGTTCTTTACTGAAGGTTTGGGATCTCTCTGTCTTAATGGGCTCCTTGTTTTCAACGTCCTGTAGGGATATAACTGTTTTCAAAACTTTTACCCTTTGGTCTAACTTTGTTATAAATGGCCAGCTGGTTCAGAGCTCTTAGGGGAACGTCTGGGAAGTCTTTTTTTTAAAAAAAAAAAAAAAAAACACAACCAAAAAACAAACCCCAAACCAATGACCACAAAACACAAACCAACATCCCTGTCCCAGCAAAAAAAGGTAAATTTGCTTTTCACTTGGAAGTCCTCACAACTTAGGACATCTTTTCTCAAGAAAGCACTTGCATTTACACTTGTTTGATTGATGGATGTAAGGAACCCCCACACACTTGAGACCTTTTCTTTTGGTACAACAAATACAAAATTGAGGTGAAAATTGTTTTCTGGTGTTTTTATTACATTATGACATTTAAAAATATACTTAATTATTCCAAAGCAAACCTGCATTTTTATCATGCCTAATTTATGGAAAGCACCTGTGAAATGTAAACATGGAGACTAGTCTTTCTATGACTTTATTTAAAGCATCCTAATGCAAGAAATTATGTCGCTTTTATGTGTATCTTTTAATAGAAGCAATTATGCTGCTTTTATAGAGTTACACAGAATGGCTCAAAAACCTATACAAACCTCAAGTTCTTCTGGTAAATCATCTAGATTTGTCCTAGAACCCTATTGATTTTTACATTGTAAAGATCTATACATTCTTTATATTATTTTCTAAGACATTTTAAGAATAGCATGTCTCCCAGGGATGCAGCTTTTCCCTTCTTCAGCTGTTGGTGAGGGATATATTAATGCAATCAAATTTAGCAATGATTTTCATCAGGTCGTGTTGATAACACAGCCCATGATTTTTCATCTTTGAAGTGTTGCAATCTGTTTGGGTTATTTTTTTCTTTTTTCTAATCTGTATCTTTTCATTTAGTGGTTGTTGTTTTTGGTTTTGTGGGTTTTTTTTTTTTAAGAAGGAAGGAGGGGATCAGGTCAAGTCGGGTTCATACATCTCTGCTTCTTGTGAGGAATACTGAATATAGAGTGGCACAAAACCATGATACCAACATTTAAGCAGAAGATGCAAAAAGTCATAGTACAGTGCAAGCTGTGAGTGGTGTAGGGATTGTGTTATAATTAACTCATTTGGTCAGGCCTGGGAGGGGGACATGGAGAGTGATGAGGGCTCAGTGACTAAAGCGCTAGTAGGGAATTCTGGAGATCTGGGTTTATCTCTTCTCTAGGCTGTTACACTTGTGGTTGGGAAGGTGCAAATATTCTCTCATGTTAGAAAAGAAAAAATAATAATATAAAGAAAAAGAAAAGATGTGGTGCTCAAATAATGTGGTAAAAAACCTGGATAGCTGTGATATAGTTGGTGATTGTCAAATATAGTGCAAAGGAGACCTTACTTTTTAAAGGAGATTAGGGATTTTTTCCTCGTTTCTGTGCTTAAATATTTAAGCATACGTAATTATGGCCCTTTTAAAAAATATTTAATTTCAATCTTTTTGTTTGTTCATTTGGTTTTCATTCAGTGAGTCTGTGGTGAAAGTAAAATGGGACTCCAGTTTACTTAAGTCATAACAGCCATTTAGATATATGCAGTAATGAGTATGCGAGGAAATCCTCTTGATATGTTGATAATTTTGTTTGCAGAGCGGGATTGGAAGAGTATCCAGAGAAAGAGGCATGTATCCCACACCTAAACTGGGAAAAAAAAGCTTTGAGTTCAGTAAGAAAAAAATGTCCATTCTCTGAACTGGCTGAGGAAGGGACTAGGTGGGAGAAGACTCTTCAGTCACATTAGTGAAAATTGCTTTGTAGGATGTGCACACAAGGAGATTAAATTAAGGTGGGGTTTGGCATGGCTGGGGTTTCTCAAAGTTATTCCTGCAAAACTTCCTGTTAACATTTCTGAAATAAAATGTGTCCAGAATTTAATAAACCTGAAACAATGTAATTCTCCATATTTCTCACAGATTGCTGAATGTTTGCAAAGACATTTGGCATTTGGCCTGCGCTGTTAAATTCTGGCACAACAGAGTACAGAGTCTTAAAATGAGAAATATTGGTCAATCTTTACAATTGGCTGTGCTACAAATCCGATCTGCAGTACATTAGAAAGATTGCTAAATATTTTCCATGATCTATTGTGTCCAGTTCTGGGCTGCCTGTTATAAAAAGGACAGGGATCTCCTGGAGAGAGTCCAGAGAAGGGCTACGAAGATGATTAAGGGCCTGGAGCATCTCCCCTATGAGGAAAGGCTGAGTAAGTTGGGACTGTTCAGCCTTGAGAAGAGAAGACTAAGGGGGGACCTAATTAATGTTTATAATTATCTTAAGCAGGGGATGCAGGGGGAATCAGCCAGCTCCTTTTCAGTGGTCTGTGGAGACAGGACAAGGGGCAATGGCTGCAAGTTGGAGCACAGGAAGTTCCGCACCAACATGGGGAAGAACTTTTCCCAGTGAGGGTGACAGAGCCCTGGGACAGGCTGCCCAGGGAGGTGGTGGAGTCTCCTTCTCTGGAGATATTCAAGACCCATCTGGACGCCTATCTGAGAGAAATGTCCTAGGGAGCTGCTTTGGCAGGGGGGTTGGATCCGATGATCTCTCAAGGTCCCTTCCAACCCCTACAATTCTGTGATTCTATGATTCTGTGATCTCACGTTGACTCTTGGTTGTGTTCTGTAGCAGGTTTTGAAATGTAGGCTGATAGGGAGCTGTAGCCACCAGATAAGGGGGAAATGGTTGAGCTGGCACGCTGTACTTAAATGTAGAGGATATGTTTAATCAGACTTGGAGGAAAAAAAGAGAGGGCAAGGTCCCAAAGGAATGCCTAGTGTGAGCACTAGTTATGGTAGCATGTAATTTTGTATTTCAGGAGCATTTGCATTGATTAGTGAAAGCTAGTTGCTATTTTTTGCTGCTTTTTAATATGTTAATGAGTTGTGCTCAACTATATAGGTGATCGGTATTGGCTGAGCACACAGCGGTGTTGTGATTGAGTTGCTGTATGTTTCAGTAAGATGTTTTTCTGAAGGAATAGGTAACACCTGCTCCTTCCTTATGAAATAGCACACATCTTCGTGTCCTGCTTCTCATGTACAAGGACTCTAGCTGTGAGTTCTCCCTGTAGAGATGAGTGAATTCTTCCAGTACAGGTGAATGCTTTTTCACAACTGAGATGGTTTTTAACAGTTTATTGTGAAACAGAACCCAAACATTTTGCAGACTTGATCAGAAACATGAATTGTTCTGTAAAGTGGAAGCCATGGAGACCAAAAGTATTGCCATCAAAACCATTGAGGTGTTTTGAAGATCTGCCTTTACAGATGCCTGGGATCACCTATCATGTTAGGTTTTAGGTGGAGTTTTTTTCCTCCCTCCCTCCTCAACACCCTAGTTCAGCATTACTTTACTTTTACATATCCGGGAAGCTATACTGAATTATTTCAGGAAATTCATTAATAGTTAAATGGTCTAACTGCTGTGTTTCTGTGCTGGAAAAAAACAACCATCTAGCTGTGCCTGGTCAAGATCTGAGGATGTGCTTGAAACACATGACGATGTTGGCTGAATTAATTCCAGAAGACAGCAGTTGACAAGTGTTAAGTCTGCTGTGATCATGGACAGGCAAGCAATTTCTTCATTCATTTAATTGTTTTGGAACAAGGTGCAGGATTAACAAATGAGCTCAGTTTCTTTTCTTACCTGAAATGGACATTGCCTGTAGTCTTAACAGGAGAAAGCTGTCTTTTTTGGGATTTCTACTGAGGCTTTTGAGATCTAACTATATTCTTCTCTGATGTGTTGTTAGTAGCTGTATAAGGCAGGGCTGGATTTCAGCATGATTCTTTACACAGAGTTAGTTATGTCTGATCTGGAAATAATATAAAATATTTTAATTAGAAATTGAATGCACATTTCCAAACAGTAAATCAGCTCCAAAGTATTTATCAAAAGAAAATGTATGAAATTAGAGCTTTGTAAGTCTGCAGCATATGCTTTGTGTTCTGCACATGCACCATGCTGATGTTGTGCAAGATTCTGAAAGCTGGTTCTGAACCAGGAGTATAGGACAGATCACATTTCATGTTCAGCATGTAACTTAAAAAAGACCCCAAACTTTCCATCACAGGAGTTTAGCATGAAAAAGTACTTCCATGTATTCCTAGTGGCAATTGCAAATTGTTGGCATGGGTGACTAGTCTGGCCCTGAAAAAGCTGAGAGCTGGTAGCTGTGATAACAAGCTGCGGTGCTTTTCCAGCTGAATTTGGCACTAGATGTTAAGAAGGCCCTCCTTCACTGCTGTGGTATTTATTAGAGTGAAAACCCTAATATCTTAAAATATTTCCAAGTCTTACCAAGCTAAATACTCGCCTTGCAAAGACTGGAGTTCACGGTACTGTTCTCTTGAATCAAGGGTATTTGTATTTAAGAGAAGGACACTGCTTCCCCCATTGGTGTGGTGATCTCTGAATCAGGGAAAGGATTTCCTAGAATATGCAGGGAATCCTGCACACACCGTACATTGTCAAATTGATAGGCTAAGTGTGCTAGTGGATTTGAGTGCTCCTATAAATACGAATCCAATCTGAAAAAAATACATTAAGACCTTGAGGAGAGAGGATCTTAAAGGAGAAATCTAATCAAGAGATGCTAAAGAAAAATGATACATTGGAAATGGCAATTAAAGCAAAAGAAAGGCCGGGGAGAGAAAAGAAAAGGTCTTTTGGGGAGGGGCTTTTTGTTTGGAGACCACAAAGTAAGGCTCAAGAAATTAGGGACTGGTGGTGTCCTGAAATGTATGTTGTGCTGGTCGTAGTTGCTTCTGGATGTATTTATTTCTGCTGCTTAGGGAAGGAAACATCCTACCCTACCCCCCCCCCCACTTTAAGAGTTTTGTAGGGTGAAAATATTTGCATATATTGAGTCCATGGAAATTTTTCATCTGATTCAAGTAGTGGAAAGGGGAAGGGAAAGGAGAAGGACAAGGAGAAGCCTCAGTGCCCACTTGTACAGTGCTACACAGTCTTATAAAGCATAATCATGTACTTGGTTCTTTAATTTGGAAAAGCAATATATAAAATCTTTCAGTTTGCCATAGATCTCCCTGAAGCTGTATCTGAATGGCAAAAATTCAGCATACCTCTGTAAGCCTCAGAGCCAGTAGTCTGCAATCTTGACTCTGTGCTTGTGCATAACATCTCTGCCAAAACCAGTGCTGCTTCTGCAGTATATGCAACTTTTTAGATAGGAGATTTTGAAGTTAAGTGTCTGGAAATATGTGCCACATATGGCATTGAGGTGTAACTGTATTAGACAAAACACTTTAAGAGTTAACTATGTACAGATATTATGGGTATTATAATACAGTGATTTTCAAAAGTATTGAACACTGGGTTTTGGGGTTTTTTTTCCTATTCATAGGAAAGTAAAAAATAGGTCATGTTAAAGTGAAGAGGCTACTAAGATTAAATGTTCAATATTTGAAATTCAGGAAACCCACTAAGTAGTGTAGAATTTTTTTCCTTTATGTCTCGCTCAGTTTTTTATAAAACAGCCTTTCATAAAATTATCCAAAGGGAGGCTATATTGTACATTCTGAATTGACATACTGCAATCAAGGCTTTTCTTTCATACCAAAACCTTTTTTAGGGCTGTTGCTGGAAGAGCACTGGTACTGTGACAGTAAGAAAGTATCTCTGTATCCTTTAAGGAACCTCAAATACCAGGTGATTCTTCTACTTTTTTGAACAAGGAGAACATTTTAAAATTATTGGAGGTGAAGAAAAGTAGGTGAGCTGTGGGGCACTCTTCTACAAAAGTTACATTTATGTGATATTAGCTGGTAGTGTTTTCTGTTCCTTTGGGAGAAAACCACAGAATTTAATGTCAAGAATGGCTAACATCTTGCTCTACAGAGAAAAAGTGAAGACAGCTAGAAATGATGGGGCAGAACTTCTTTTAAAAGGTGATGTCAAATTTTTCTACACTTCCCAGTGCAGAGATTTCCCCCTCCTATAATAAAGGAAAATATGAGTGAACTAGAAGCTTAATAAACATCTTTCCTGAGTTCTTATTCTTCCTTTGAACTTACCTCATGCTGTTCTTTTGTCAAAAGGTAAAGTCTAGATGAAATGGCTCAAAAAGCCCCTCTTTAAAAAAAAAATAAATCTATAGAATGTAAAGAACACATTTTGCTCTCAACAATTGTCTAGGATACAGGAATGTGATGACTTCTGGAGTGCTAAGCTTGAGCTATCTCCCACTTTTTTGTGTCTTAAAAGCTAACCAAAGCTTTGTGGTTGATTCCTTTGTATTAGAATTTTTTTTTTTTCAGTAAATTTATATTATGGCAGTAAAGTGTTTTTGTGGTGTATGGGGTTTATGCTTTATAATGTATTTTTATGCTCACACCAATGAAGAATAGGTAGTTTGCTTCATCATTCGCTTAATGCACCTCTCTGTAGTTCTGATACTGGTTAAAGAAGTCATGTTTGCAAGTAATCTAGAACTGAGAATCTTTTGCTTGGCTGTAGGAATCTTATATTATTATATTATTTTCAAGGGGAATATCAGAATTAAATTAAATTCTGCTCTGGATTAATACCATAAAAAAGTGGAATCATTGTCCTTGACTCTGTCTTTGGTTTTCTGTCTTTAAAGACAGCAGTGTTAATGCTATTAGCTACTGTTAGTTTGATAAGAATAAGAGACAAAAATGAGCAGAAAAAACAAGTGACTTGAAATAACACAAAATGTTATGTTGCTTGACCTGAAGGATAAGTTTTTATTACTGGGTTTAGCACACTTAGTATGTATCTGTGCAATCAAGACAAAGATGCAGAAAAGGAGAGGAAGAACAGTAAAAATAGAAAATGAAGCTTGGAGATTTGTGGTACCCTCTTTCCTGAATTATAAGTGATGGAAATTAAAGTGTCAGCCAGAATTGATAAACTACTTTGTCTGTGTTCATAATCAGACCAGTTTATGAAAATTGGAATTATTTTGGAACAAACAGGAAGAAATGGAACAGCCAAACATATGAAAATTGTTATGTCTGAATGATGATATCATGACACCTTTCACAAGTTCACCTTGGAATACCTTATTGATTACTGTGTAGACAGGAGAACTTGGCCTAGACATGCACAGAGAAAATTCTAGGTCTGTAATAAATTTATTTTTTTCTTAACTTTTTTATTCAAGTATGAAACTCAGCAGCAGCATCCTGAATTCATAAATTTGTTACTTTTTGGAACAAACAAATTTTCTGTTGGCTATTTCTTATTTTCACTTTTTAATTTTTATTTGTTTTTTTAATCTTTATTTCTTTCTCTGTTCTTACCACCCCCCCGGCCCTGGATTTAAGCAGCCCACTGCTCCTCTATGGAAAGATTCGTCAGCAAGGCTCCATTCCATAAGCGTGGGTCTTTACATCTGGGTTCATCTCATGAGTTTAGATACTTAGATATCTGATCCTGCAACACAGAATACATGGGCAGAGTTTGTACCCCCACTCCTTTTAGTGGTTAAGGGTTAAAAAAAAATAAATTCTCTATAGACTCAGCACTGTTAATTATAATGAACAATATTCTTCTCTTTTTGTACATGGTTAGACTTACAAACTTAAAACCACAGGGACAGCTGCCTCTACTTTTTTTTTTTTTTTTATCCTATCTGTAGATCCATTATTTCTCTATTATAGAATCCTCTACACAGTTTCTGCTTGGAAAGTGCTCAAATGTTGAGGTATATAATTTTCCAGCTAGGTGGCCAATCTAAGTTTCCCATCTTCTTAAAAGTTACAGGCCTAGATGATTAAAGTAGCTGAGAGGGTGCATATGTTTGGACAGAGTAAATCCCCTTTGGAGTATTTTAAATATAGTTCTGCTATATGGGTGACTGAAGTAGACATTTGTGCTATCTCATTGTGATGCATTTGTTGTCACCTAAGCTGTACTGCTGACAAATAACCAATGTGAAAAGTGGGAAAAAAAGAGCAGATCGTATTTGTGGTCTAAATACAGAATAGGCATGGATTTAACTAAATTGTTTGCTAAAGCTGATTTACCTAAATCAGTGTAGCAAGCTTGTATGACCATGGTTCAATCGGTTAAGAGTGCCCAGTACTCATTTAGCTTAGTTTAGCTTCCAAAACAATTTTCCCACGCTTAACAGAATGCACCAGAGGCTAGCTCTGATGTAAATAAGTCAATCTGCAAACCAGTTTAGCTAAATTGGTACAATATCTGTGTAATTTCTGTATAGGCCACTTGTGGCATTAAGGTGTTCAGACTCTCATGAGCTAGTCTAGGAAGCCACTGTTGTACGCCTAGAGCTATCAGTTTTGCTCCTGAGTGTTTGATACGTCTGAAGGACGGTTGCTTTCCGCATGCAGCGCTTTTCTTGGAATTAAAGTACTTGAGTGAAATCAGATTGAACCGAGACTCTCCAGCTCCGATACGGGATTCTTCTCCTACTCTTTGCCTTGGTCTCTTTCAGCTGTAAATTCCATACAAGCACAGGCTGTTGTTTCCATATGTACACGTGCTATTTGACCTGCACGTGTTTTGGATTGCGCGGCAGGAGCCCCGGTATCGATTAGGGGCTTCCCTAGTTGTTACTGCAATAGAATTAGTAATGAGTTCCCAGTGAAATTCGCTGTCAAGTTTGTGACCTCGTCAAAGTCAAGCATGGTTTTAGGGAGCTTGAATGTTTGTGTGGTTTTAGGGTGATTTGTTTTGTTTGTTTGTTTTTAAGGAAGTCGGTAAACATCATCTTAATTCCATTCTAGTGTGTCTTATTAATATTAATGGAGAAGAACTGTGACAGCTACTAGCATATCTTACTGCAATTTATAACATCACATAACCACCAAGTGATTTCGGGTTTTTTCCTCATTTTTCATACTTTACATTTGTGCTGAGTTCCCTTCTCATTTGCTGTGCCCCTAAAATGCACCACAGAGCTATTGCCTGCCCTTGGGATGTGCTGTGGCTGCATGAACCCTACTGAGGCACACCTTGAAGGCCACTCCTTCAGCACTAGCGATTTCTGTTCCCCCAGCACACCACAGCCTCTGCCCTTCCCAGCTGGGGAGCAGAGGCGGGGACAGCGGCGCCACATGAAAGGCTTGACATGAGGCTGGGATGTGTTCAATCAGCAGAGAAATTCTCGTAGAAAACAGCATTTTTGCAGTGGGTGGCATGCAGAAGGATCAAAGGGTGAAGCCTGTTTGTCTGCTTCCATGTGAGGCAGTGAGACCAGTGCTGGAGGAGGTGTCATGGACAGCTGCCTTGAAGGGACCTGTGGAGGCCCATGCAGGTGCAGCCTTGTTTTTATCTTTCATGCCTTTTTTGTTTTGGTGGGTAGAGACACACTAGAGCATCAGCAACCTCAGAAGCTGTTTTTCTACATGAAACAATAGATGGCAATTGCAATCAGAACAGAGGCCAGCCCGTTTTCATTTTGAAAGGTATGTAAATAGTCCCTGTTCAAAGGCAAAGGAAAGCAGGGGCGCAGCAGGAGGCCTCAGATTAGGCTGCAGTAGGCACACACCTGCTCAGTGGTGCTGAAGTGATGTTCAAGTGGAAAGTACTGCATCCCTATGCAGCATCATAGTAGCTCTGTTCAGTTCCTTTTTACATTATGAAGCTGGAAAAATTCCATAACTAAATTCTAGTTTTGCTGGTTTAATTTTTGATAGGAGAAGAATCTATTGGGACTGTATTTTGCCTGTTGTAGTCGCCTCAGATATTTCCTTTCTGCTGCTATACACTCCTATTCATTTAGATGAAATGAATGCAGCCCTCTCTGTTGTAGGAGGTTATACAACTGCAGCTTTTATATAATTTATTCAGTCTGTATCTTCCTGGGAAGCAGAAACCCTACACCTTCTCAGGATCTTTTTGTCATTGTAGATGTGTGGAGTCTCCTTCTCTGGAGATAATCAAGACCCGTCTGGACACTTTCCTGTGCAACCTGTCCTAAGGAGCCTGCTTTGGCAGGGGGTTGGACTGATGATCTATGGAGGTCCCTTCCAACCCCTACGATTCTGTGAATAATAGGCACATGCTTTTTTGTATGGGAAATACTTTTATACAGGATATATAATAACCCTTAAATGTAGAAATTACAGTAAAAGGCATTATTAAAATTGTACAGCTAGCACCCTGAAATAGGGAATACTAAAATTCAATATTTAGCAGTAACATCATCCTTACATGTGCATTTAAGATGAAAAATTGTAGTGCTGGGGGATATTGTTTACCAAGTCAGTGAGGACTGTTGCTGCCTATGCAGTTTGTTCACCAAACTCCATTGTATGATATAGACATGCTGGTAGGTAGCTATTAGTTTGTCATGTCCTTATATTTCCTTGAAAGCTCCGTAATGAATTCAGTATCTATGGATCAGGCAATCTGGTGTAATCAAAAGCAAGGATCCTAGTGTGGACCGTGATTTGCTCTCATTCAGGACTGCTGTGTTTTCTTTCGTGCTAGAAGGGTTTCCCTTTCTTTGTATTATATCTATTCAACCTCTGTGGGAAAAATGAAAATATTCTTGTAACTTTGAAAGTTATAGAGAAGGATGTCATTCATTTTAGGGTAAGTTCTCAAAGAAATAGATTCATAGATTAAATGACAGATAGCATGGTAACACTGTAAAGACCACTTCAGCTTCTTTATTGCATACTAAGCTGCCTTCTCAACACTGTTGTGGGCATCACTGTGATTTGTATCCATCCAAGCTGACTTCTTGTTCAGCATGGCTAATGTATGTACTGGTTTGAATGGATAGTTTACTGCAAGGTAGTGTGCAGCAGTGGCTAAGAGGCAGTCAAAGTCTAAGAACTGCTCTCAAAAGTCGCCAGGATAAACAAGGCTGTGTGGAAAAACTGTTCCTGAAAGACAGCTGCCCATTGCTATTTTGTTTTGCAGAAGCTGGAAGCCAAGTCCATTAGCTCAATTGTTAAATGGCTTCGTCTATTTCAGAGAAAACTGTCACATAGTGCACTAGAAAGAAATCGATTGTTTGACTAAATGTCATTGGAAATGCCATAAATATTAAAAAAACCCCAAACCAACTCTTGCTTTAAATTTCAAAGCAATGGATCTTGCCAGTGGATGGTCATGCAATGTGTGGCTGCTCATTATCCCTTCAATGTACTTTATTTCATACCTGTATTATAGTTTCCAACAAATGAGAAAGTTTGTGAGAACTAGAAGTTTTACCACTTTACTGGCTGGTGGATATTACTTCATACCAATGGATTTCTTTTAATTAAGTTCATTCATAAATATAGTAGGATTTATTACATCTTCACATCTTTGAAAGGAATGTAGGGTCTGATTTAGAAGAGAAATTATAATTTCATGATTTTGGCCTCTGAGGACATACAAACTTCCATGGTTTGGGTATTGCAGAACTGAGGCTTGGTTCTGGATCCAAAGTAATGTTTTGTTTAGTGTGGAACCATGCAATGTAAACAATTATGTGAAGAGGCATGGACTTTTTTATTTACATAAGTGGATGCTGAAGCTAGGTTCTAACCGTCTGAGATGCAACATCATTAACCTGTTAACACATTTTGAAAATATTTCTGGGTTTATGTAATCTTTCAAAAAAAAATTGAAGTACATTAGCTTGAAAACATTGTAGCTTAGACTAAGACTAAAACTAAATACTCAGATAAAATGATACCATAATTTTTTTATTAATTAGAGTTAAGAAATTCTACCATTATAAAGACAATACTAGAGAGCTTCTATGACTTTTGTGGTTTGTAAGGTTTTGTCCTTTTTCTGTAAAACATGGTCTTATTCTTAGGCATAAAAGTAATATGTACAACTGCAGTTGAACAACTGTGTAAGTATTTCCAAAGGATTCCCTTTCAATAATCCCTGATACAAACACAGAAAAAAATGGAAAATTAAAAATATCTATTCATATTGGCCTGGGCCCTTGTCCTGTTCTAGCTGAGATAGAGTTAATTTTCATTCTGATAGCTGGTGCAGTGCTGTCTTTTGGATTTAGTATGAGAAGAATAACTGATGGATTTGGTTGTTGCTAAGTTTAGGGAAAGATGGTAAAACGGTGAAGAAAGTAACGACTTACTGTGATCAAGTCCACTGCATATGTGGCTGTAATATTTTCATCATAACCTCTGTTTTTGTAAGCATGAGTTTGTTTTTATTATGGAACAAGGAAAAATGTGGACTAATGGAGACTGTCCGGATTACTAAAGTAGTCAGAAATTTAGCAATGATGGCCTATGGGAAAGAATAGGACCCAAGGTTCTATATCCTAACATAATAGGATTAGTTTGGAGTTGGAAAGATTTAGTATTGGTTTAGTTTAGGTTCAGTTCAGTGTTTTAGTTTGGCCAGAACAGATTCTGAAATCAGACTGAACTGAAGCCATAAGCATGAATGAAGCCTAACTTTGCTCCCGTCTCCTTGCAGCTTTTTGAAATTCTTTGGAGTTACAGTCTTCAGGTTTTAAAGTTCAAATTGTACTTCTGTAGCTGGAGAGTTATAGATTAACAAGCAATTGCCTTAGATTCTTGCCTTAGATTCTTGCCTTAGTTCTTCTGTTCGGTCTGTTCAGATCCCTCTGAAGAGCCTCCCTACCATCAGGTACATCAACAGTTCCTCCCAGCTTATTTGGTGTTGTCTGCAAACTTACTGAAGGAACATTCAATCCCTTCATCCAGGTCATTGATGAAGAAATTGAACTGAACTCGCCCCAGGACTGAGCCTTGGGGAACACCAGACTCCAGCTAGAATTAGCTCTATTTACCACAACTCTTTGGGCCTGGCCATCCAGACAGTTTTTTACCCAGCAGAGAGTGCATCTGTCCAGGTTGGTGGTAGCTCTTGCCCTTGCCCCTAAATCCAGTTTTTAGGATTTACAAGCCTTTCTACACAAGAGAAGATGTCAGTCAATTTGTGCCTCCCTATCAATGGTTCATGTGAAAGACTTACATTAATTTATAAATAACCCAGTAAGGTATCTAAATAAGCATAGGGAAAACAGAAACATTTATATAATGTGCTTGTGACAGAAACACTTAATCTTTATTGAAACACCTGTCTTTTTCTCATGGAAATTGGTAGCAAGATCTTTACCTGAAAATAGGTTTTGAAAAACTTGAAAATAAAAAAACCTTCTGGAATACCCTTTAAAACCTTGAACTCAATGAGATTTTATCTTCCATATATTTTATGTTATATTATATTCAACTGTTTCACCTTCTGAATTTATCATGCTTTCTGATGTTGTGCCTTTTCATGTTTGTGCTAATGGAGGTAAGCGCCTGTTTAATGCTCTGACCTGCTTTTTGGAGTAAGGGCTGTAGTATTTTACTGTAGTGTGCTTCATATACAGAATTCCATTCAAATGCATGAAAAGCAGATAAAGTATCGGGAAGTATTTATTACTTGAGCAGTAATAAATTTGTCCAAACTGCAGCTTAGAGGAGTGTGGTGGTTCAGCCCCAGGCAGTGGCTGAGCACCACATGCCAGTTCCTCACTCCTGAACCAGAAACTCAGAGCCTCCCTGGGTTGGGATAAGGACAGGTTACTGAGGAAATCACTGTGGAAGGGGAGCAGTAACAGCCCGTGTCAAACTTAAATACACCTGATGATAACACAGAGTACCTTACCTAACACAGAGTAACGCAGGTGAAGACCAACGCAATGTCCCAGATTCAGACTGCCCTGGAAGCACCCAGGATCACCCCTCTCCAACCATCCCTTTTATGGGGGAGTGATGCCAGGTGGTGTGGGAACAGCCCAGGCTGACTCAGCTCACCTATGCTGGCTGCTTGGGAAGCTTACCTCTGACCTGGTCAGAACCAGGACAAGGAGACACAAACTATTCATAAATTTTGTTGCTGTTGTTGAGTAATTTAGATATGAGAAAGAAAAAGAATGGGAAGGTGCAATATCTTTAAGGTGCTGTTGTTTCTTTTTTTAATAACTCTTAATTCTGAAAAGTAATTTTTAATAGAAAACTCATTAACCATTAGAAACAAGAATAATATATGTATAAGTATTTTGATGTGGAGGGAAAAAAAATCCCCTGGAAAAAAACTCGCCTCCCAAAACCTCACAGAAAAATGTCCATTATGGACTGATATATATTAATAGTTAGTATTCCAGTGTGTTTCTTAAACTGAGAAGTCCATTAGTTTTATCACTTAAGTGACTATCCCTGGTTAGGCATTTAAGGCTGTCTGGGAAAGCAAGGAGAAAACAAACAGAAGTTAGAGCTCTCTGAAGGGGTCTTACTATAGTGTCATTAAAGGGCAAAACACCCTGGATGTCAAACACCCAAAGCAAAACTGACAGACTGCTCAGGTTGGAGGAGATGGTGGTGTGTCCTCAGGCTGCCTGAAACGTGTATGGGTCCATCTGAGCCGTGGGGGCTCTGACAATGGCTTTCTGGAGAAGGTTCAGTAATTTCAGAATGACAGTTGTCCTGTGAGGGGGAATATGGCAGTCAGAGCTCTGCATTTGAGCAGAAGTAAGAGACATGAAAGGAGTTTTAAAAAAAGGAAACCAAAATCTGGTATGTTTGTGGTCTTGATGAGTTCATTAAGTCTCAGGCTGAAGTAGAGGCAAATGTTAGAAAAATGTAGTGAATGAGATGTCTTGTATAAACATGAATATCTTCTATCTACACATGCTTTTAGTAGAAGCAGTGAGTATTTATGAACATCTGTTGGCTTTTTAACAGAGTTCATTATGCAGAAATATGTCTCTCCTCGTTTTAAAGTTTGGACATTAAACTTAATTGATTCACAAGAAGGTGACATGGGTAATAGGCTGTTATTAATGTGCATAACTTACTAAGGTGTGCTTTGTTCTGCTGAATCAGTAAGTGAATTCTAACAGAAATGGCACAATTACTAGTAGAGATGGAACAGAGTTCCTTTGTATACAAAGTATAAATAAATACTATCAATTTAGATTTCTATTAAATTTTATTAGAAATAAAAAAGCAAGTGGAGAGGCATGACAGAAGTTTCAACATTAGAAATCAAATATTAATTTCTACAGAAGAGCAACTGTTGTGAATTAAGGGAGTATGATGGCCCACCGGCAAGGGAAACACCACTCTTAAGGAAAGAAGCAAGTATCATCCTTAGATGCACCACTGCAAACAAACCAAAAAACACTTTAAAAGTCATCTCTGCAAGGGAAGTAAGTTGCTTTTGCTCTGCTATTTGGAATGCCTGCTCAAAGTTTCTCATATGCTCCTGTAATTTGTTCCATGATGCATCTTTACACCGCAAGATGTGTGTGTAAATGTTGTGACTGAGCTGTTGAAGAAGTGCGTGGGCTTGTACCTGGCCCTGTCAATGACAGCTGTCCTGCCAGGGCCACCTTGTCTACTGCCAGTGGTGTGAGACTCCACTGTCTGGTGCCATCTGGCTGGTGTGATGTCTACTTGCAGACCTGTATGAGTATTTCTCCTCTGCTAGAGAACATTGTAGACTTGTGTGCAGAGAGGGACTTTCCAATCGGCCACTAACTATGTCCTACATGCTCTCTCTCCACGTGGAACATGAAAGTCTTTTGCACAGTGCTCAGTTTTGACTTGACTCCATTGATGAAGCTAATCAGTCCCAGTCCCATTTCCAATCTTTAAACGACTGTTTCACTTTGAAAACTCAAAGCAGGGGAAATGCTATTTCAATTAAATGGTAATTGCTCACCGAGATGAAAACATTATAAGCTAGTCAGAAATTTAGACCAGAACAGCTCTTTGCAAGAATAGTTACTCTTTGCAGGAAAGAGCTTTCTGAGGAGAAGTTTGTACAACTTGCTGGTAGCCTTATACTAGAGCTGCTGATGTATGAGGAGTCCTTTTGCATAATTATGATGAAAAGGGTTTGTTGTGTGATGGAAGAGCCACCAAAAAAATCCTTGATGACATTAAAATTTTGTTCTAGCATCAACAGGAATTTCTTATGTGCACTATGCTCAGTGCTCTTTCCCAATCTCTGTAGTTTGAGTTGAAAGATGAGTTAACTCAGTTCAGCAATCTTTTTGACATGGTAATGAAGCTGGACAGGGTCTGAGGTGAAGACCTTTTGTACAGGAACGTCAGCAGACAAATATGCCCACAGCGCAGGATGGTTTTATTATTAATATTTTTGCTTGCAGGACTGTCAAGGTTAACTGTCTCCAGCAGATGTTTTACTAGGAGTGCTGAGTTCCTGATGCTGCTGGAAGGTTTTCATCTGAGAGATGCGGAAGTGTGTTTCTCTGGCACTCGCAACGTTACAGAACAGATGCCTTTCAGATAACGCTGCTAAAGGGAGAAAGAAATGCTCAAATAATGAAATCCTGTACCTTGAATATTTGAGGTTAAAAAGTTCCTTGGATTATCAAAGCAGCAAATAATTAACCCTGAAAATACCAGACTGCCCTGGTAGCTATCTGGCTGGATATGCTGATTTCTGAAATCAGCCCAGAGTTTGAGCAGACTGGGATTATTTTGGCAGCTATGCAGAAACAGGCACGTTGGCTTCAGTATGGTCATTCAGCTTGTGGTCTTCTGTTTGTAGCTTTGAAACGTTGTCTTTATGTCCTCTTTTCTTCACTGATTTCTCTGCCTTAGAAATTAATAATTGTCCAGGTGAATCTAGACGCTGAATCCATTTGAATGTACAGTAGTGAAGGAGGTGAGGAGTGATCCACACAAGAACCTTGTCAACTGGCTCTCAAGAATATGCATCATGAAGGGGTTTTGGGGCAAAATGAGCCTCGTGTTTGTGTTCTATGTTAAGGAGACTTATTCTTCAATGAAGGAAGGGCTACAGTACCTGCGGTGAGGAAAGATGCACAAAGGTTTAGTTATAAAATCATAGAATCATAGAATGTGTTAGCTTGGAAGAGACTTTTAAAGGCCATCTAGCCCAAACCCTTTGCAGTAATCAGGGACATCTTCACTAGATCAGGTTGCTCAGAGCCCATCAAGCCTGACCTTGAATATCTCCAGGGATGGGGCCTCCACCACCTCTCTGGGCAACCTGTTCCAGTGATCCACCACCCCCATATTGAACAACTTTTTTTTAATATCCAACCTAAATCTCCCCTTTTCTAGTTTAAAACTGTTACCCCTCATCCTGTTGCTACATGCCCTCGTGAACAGTTCTTCCCCAGCTTTCTTATTGGAACTGGAAGGCCCCTATAAGTTTTCCCCAGAGCCTTTTCTTCATGCTGCACAAGCCCAACTCTCTCAGCCTGTCTTCATAGGAGAGGTGCTCCAGCCCTTGGATCCTTTCTGTGGCCCTCCTCTGGATGGGCTCCAACAGGTCCATGTCCTTCCTGTGTTGAGGGCTCCAAAGCTGGACAGAGTTCTGCAGGTGAGGTCTCAGAGCAGAGCAGAGGGGCAGAATCTCCTCTCTCAATCTGCTGGCTACACTTCTTTTGATGCAGCCCAGGATGTGGTTGGCCTTCTAGGTTGCAGGTGCACATTGGTGGTTCATGTCCAGCTTCTCATCCATAAGTACACCCAAGTCCTTTTCCTCAGGGCTGCTTTCAAGCACATCATCTCCTAACCTGTATGGATAATGGGGATTGTCCTGACCCAGATGCAGGACCCTGCACTTGGCTTTGTTGAACCTCATGAGGTTCACGTGGGGCCCACTTCTCCATCCTGTCCCGGTCCCTCTGGATGGCATCCTGTACCTGTGGCACATTAAGTTGTTGAGAACCTCAGCCTTTTCCTCATCTGTTGTTACCAGTTCACCATTGCCGTTCACTGGGGGGTACACGTTCTTTAATCTTCCTTTTCTGGTTTATATACCTGTAGAAGCCCTTTCTGTTTTTTCTTGGCATCCCTGCCAAGTTCAGCTCCACCTGTGCCTTGGCCATAGAATGGTCTGGGTTGGAAGGGACCCCAAGGATCAGAGAGTTCAACCCCCTGCCACAGGCAGGGCCACCAACCTCCAGGCCTGGATCTACACAAGGTTGCCCAGGGCCCCATCCAACCTGGCCTTGAACACCTCCAGGGATGGGGCATCCATCACCTCTCTGGGCAGCCTGTTCCAGCACCTTACTACTCTCTCTGTAAAGAACTTCCCCCTGATATCTAATTTAAACCTTCCCTCCTTTAGCTTTAATCCATTCCCTCTTGTCCTGCCATTATCTACCCTTTAAAGAGGTTGATTCCCCTCTTGTTTCTCTGCTCCCTTCAGGTACTGGAAGGCTGCAATGAGGTCCCCCCTCAGCCTTCTCTTCTCTAGGCTGAACAAGCTCAGCTCCTTCAGCGTCTCTTCATAGGGGAGGTGCTCCAGCCCTCTAATCATCTTCGTGGCCTCTGAACCCTCTCCAACAGTTCCACATCCTTCTTGTATTGGGGTCCCCAGATCTGGACACAGTACTCCAGATGGGGCCTCATGAGGGCAGAGTAGAGAAGGACAATCACCTCCCTGTCCCTGCTGGCCATCCCTCTTCTGATGGAGCCCAGGATACAATCCTGACCTTGACCCTACAGAACCGGGCAACATTCCTGTACTTTTCCCAGGGTACGTGTCCCTGCTTCCACTGCCTATGTAGTTCCATCTTGCCTTTTAGTTTGACCAGCAGGTCTTGACTCAGCCATGCCAGTCTCTTGCCTTCCTTGTCTGATTTGTTACACCTGGGGATCGAGAGCTTTGGGCTTTGTTGAAAGCATCCTTAACATGCATATGTGTGGTAGAAAGGGCAAAATGGGGCACCTCTTCTCTCTCTTCAGGAGTAACAAACAGTTACACAAACATTTGTTAGGCATGATAGGCTGAATCTGCTTCACAGTGTTTCTTCTGCAATGATGAACTAGCTCTCTTTTTGGAAAAAATCTGATTTTTGCATCAGTGACTAGCTGCTGGGGGTACAACCAATAGCCTTTAGACAATAATTTGGGTAGGTTTTTTTAGAAGTGAAGGTTTTCATCTGTGTGTTTTAGCATGTATCAAACAACCATTCTTTTGATTGTGACCCACTGGCATTACAACTATTTAAATACCGAGCCATCTAATGGGCAAGAGGATGAAGTACTAGAGAGGCCTTCCAATCCCATGGAAGCCAGGGTGGTCATCATGGGAAATGGTTATTTGAAGAAGTCCACCTAGTTAACAGCCCTTCTAATTTATCTAATAATTCCTGATGGAAAACAAAACTTGAAAGGTATTTTAATGTCCATCTCTCCTACATAGAAACTCTACTGGTCATAAAACAATGGAAACTAGAATAAGCTTTTAATTTTTCTTAATGTCTGTTATATTTGGAAGAATAAGGTGAAGAAAACAAAGAAGAGATGCAAAAATACTTTTTTTTTTTTAAATTCACTTCATGTTTATATCTATTTGGCTTTCTATCAATAAAATGTTTGTATGAATAACAGTTTTCTTACCCAAATTTTCAGTGACTTCAAAACAAATTGGCTACTAATAATGGGAATAGAATTTGGCAAATGCCTACCCCAACTCAGCAATAACATTTGTTAAATCTGTCTTCTTTTTCTTTTTGCTATAATATAATAGAGCTAGTAATCTGAATATATTTCCTCTTCAATGGAGAGTGATAACTACTATAATTATTAATGCAATGCCAGTCACTTAAACATGTGGTATTCAGTATGAATAATAGTCTTTCTTTTAAAACAATTTTTACTCCTACAGTAATAATTTCATTACTTACTTTATGTCATGTTATTATTAAATGGAGTACACCTAAATGCTCTTTCAAAAAGATATTGCTGACACTTTCAAATTAGTTTTAGGTCTAATTAAACTTCCACTATAACATATCAGGCATTTGCTGGTTTCCAAATTATTATTTTATTTATTCTTTTTTAAACAGCAGGTGAAATACCACTGGAACAGAGAGAGATAGAAATGCAAGTTGCTGTGACGTGATATATTTGATCAGTTACATGGAACCTTTTTTCCTTAAGGGGATGTTAAATGCAGCGTGCCAAGTGTCTCTGGACACAACTGAAGATTAAAAAAACCTGCAACATTTTAATATGTTGCTGGTCAGATGGGTTGCCACAGAGGTTGATGAGGCAAAGTAAGAACATCACAGAATCACTAGGTTGGAGAAGACCTTTAAGATCATCCAGTCCAACCATTCCTGTCCTAAGCTAAACCATATCCCTAAGTACTTGGCACATATACCCTTTTTTAAACACATCCAGGGAAGGTGACTCAACCCCCTCCCTGGGCAGCCTGTTCCAGGCCCTGACAACTCTCAGTAAATTTTTTTTTCCCAACATCTAATCTGACCCTGCCCTGGTGCAGCTTTGTGCCATTTCCCCTTGTCCTGTCTCCTGTCACCTGGCTGAAGAGACCATCGCTCACCTCTCTACAACCTCCTTTCAGGTAGTTGTTGGCAGTGATAAGGTCTCCCCTCAGCCTCCTCTTCTCCAGGCTAAACATCCCCAGCTCCGTCAGCTGCTCCTCATATGATTTGCCCTCCAGCTGCTTCACCAGCCTGGGTCCCTTCTCTGAACACACTCCAGGACCTCAATGTCCTTGTAGTGAGAAGCCCAGAACTGGACACAGTCCTTGAGATGCGGTCTCACCAGTGCCAAGTACAGGGGCACAATCACCTCCCTAGACCTACTGGCCCCACTATCTCTGATACATTGGTTTTCTTGGCACCCGATGTGCCGAAGCTGATGGCACTATTGAAATGGATAGAGGAGTAGGAGAAACCCATTTTGTAAATACATGATATTAATCACTGTTTGCAGACCCAAAGCCTTTTAAGTTTCCCTTAGCAGGCAAGTAGTGGGATTAAGTCCAAATGCAGGAGTACTGAATGCCTCCTGTTGATACAGAGATGAATGATCTGGTCCTTTGGATAGGCATTTTAAAATCAGTCTTAAGACTGTGTAACATGCCAAAAAATACCATCCCCAGTGATGCTGCAGGAGAAGTCACAGTATGATTCCTGTGTTTTCTTTGCTTGTGTTCTGAATGCTGTGTGACTGCCTGATTTGCAGGAGTCTTTTTTAGCTTCAGATCAGGTGTGCATACTGGGAACAAATTAATTTTTTTTTTCAGCACTGTGATGTTTGAGAAGGGGCATGTGAGGAATGAAATTGTAGATCTAGCTGCATTCACAGCTCTGGAGTTATGAGAAGTATCAAATGATTGTGTTTATTCTACATGCAATGAATAAAACAGCTATCATGTAAGACTGTCTTTATTCCAAAAGAAGAATAAATGGTACTGTGGCTTCTGGTTGCTGAAGTTCTCCATGGTTCAGAGCTGCAGTTTTCAAAGGAGAAAAAACTATGCACGAAATTGTATTGCATGCCAATAATGTTTCCACTCATTAAACTGCTTTGTGATTCCTGTTTGACAGGTGTCAATAGTCATATGTGTATCTATCTATATATACATATATCTCACCCACCTCGTGAATTGCTTTAGACTGGGATTAATGAATACTGGTGTAGTTCAGTGGAGCAAGTCTCATTTAAACCACAGCAGAAGCTCACTTGTTTCCTTTACTGGATGCATCTTGATTTAGTTCAAGTAACCTTTTTCTCAGTATTGCTATCCTTTACACTGAGAAGGAAAAAAGCCTCAGTTTTGTATGTGAGAATTCCGTGACTTTGCTTTGAATAAATAGCATAACGTCACATCCTTAGCTTTCTACTTGCTGATCAGACATTGAGTAGTATTTGCTTCTTTTGCCTATTCAGTGAAAAATTGACTTTGGAGAAGATTTTAATTTTGTGAGGGAAAAAGATTTTTTTTGTTTAGTTAATGTTACACCAAAATAAAGTGCATAAGATGCTGTTGCTTGAGAGTTTGGCATGAGGTTTTGCTGGGTGTATCTGAAAAGATTTAGAAATTAATTAGTATGGGATGGAAGCCAAAATGTAGTCCTTTTTATGGGACTATGAACAATTTTAGGTTTAATATCAACTTCCTGTTAAATGTCACTGTCACAATTGATGGCAGTATTTCCCACACCTTAATAGGATTTTGATTTCATATTCTTACCTTGATAATTCCTTGTATAATTTCATGATGAGTAAGTCTTCTCCCATACTATATTTTTTCCTCAGTTATAGTTAGAAGTCCAAGCCACATTTCTTTTTATTTCCTTCACATAACACAGGCCTATTTATGGTTCTGACCAAGTCAAGAGCATTGAACGTGCTTCCTGGTCAGAGTCAAACCAGAAGGCTTGTTTATTGGCTTCGCTATTTAGGCGAAAAGAAGAGTTGAGGCGATGACACATATGCAAAAGACAATAAATATGAGGTCATCAGTGATACCAAGAAATTTCAGTAGATTCATAGAATGGTTGAAGAAGGAAGGGGTTTCTGGAGATGATCTAGTCCAACACCCATCTCAACCTAGAGCTCGTTACTCAGCACTGCATCAGGTTAGAATTTTGACTACCTCCAAGGATGGAGACTCCCTGATCTCTCTGGACAGCCTGTGATAGTGCTTGGCCATCCTTGCAGTAAAATACATTTTTCTTGCATTTAAATAGAATTTCCTGGTTCTGATTTGTGACGATTTCTCTGGTCCTGTCTCTGAGCACATCTGAGAAGAGTCTGGTTTCTGTTTTATTTTCATTGGTGCAAGGCTGAGCTGGGTCATCCCTAAACTTGAATCATCATGAAGTACCTGAATCAAATTGTTTGTATAGAGAGGCATAAAGCATTGAGATACACATCTAGATTTTTCTGAGACCACATAGGAAAATAGTGTTCTTAGTGTTCCATTTGATGTGGTTTATTAGTGTTGCATTTTGATGAGTTTTCAGTCTTTAAAATAAATTATTGCTCAATTGATTAAAAAAAGAAACAAATATTGACTATACTGGAAGAAAGGTAAATCTCCGTTTCAGAGGAAACACAACTTTGTTATTGCACTCATTCACTTCTGACAGCTGTTAAAAGAAGTCTTTAGCTTGGTGAATAAAATTTGTATGCATTTATAAAACAATGCTATAGTGTCACTTTTGTTGTCAGAAAAAAAATGATAGCATGAACAGGCCCTTAATAGTGAGGGTGTAAATTGTTTAGATTTAGAGGCTTTCTCATTTACAGGTGAATTTACTGTTAAAAGTGTACAAGACAAGCAGCCCATTTTAGTTTTCTAGAAAATTCTAGATGTTTACTTGGCAACATGGGGAAGAATCTTATCTGCCTCCCCTGCCATGCCAAAGAGTGAGTCCATTTCTCTCTGTTAAAACTCATGTAGGCTGCACGGGTTCATAATTACTTGCTCTCTGAGCAGTGCATGTGAAATGTCCTGTTTTGCCATGGAAAACATTTCAATAAATCTCCATGAACTACGAGTGCAGCACACCAGTGATAAAAACCCAGCTTGGATCAGTAAGGAGTGCTTGTTTATGGTTTCTTTCCTACAGAGATGTTTCCCTGTTATATAGAAAATGTTAACGATTTGAAACACTCTGGACTTGGACATAGCAAGTGGCTGTTTCCAAAGCTCATGTCTCTTGATGTCTTGTGTTTAGTGCCCTGTATGATCTTCAGAAAATCATATTTAAATATCTAAGGGGTGTTGAGAGGATGAGGCCAGACTATTCAGTGGTGCCCAGTGACAGGACAGGGGGCAACAGGAATGAACTGGAACATGGGAAGTTCCACCTGAGTATGAAGAAAAAAACTTTTTCACTGTGAGGGTAACAGAGCACTGGGACAGGCTGCCCAGAGAGGTTGTGGAGTCTCCTTTTCTGGAGATACTCAAAACTTGCCTGAATGTGATCCTGTGCAGCCTCCTGTAGGTGACATTGGTTTAGCAGAGGGGTTGGACTAGAAGATCTCCAGAGATCCCTTCCAACCCCTGCCATCCTGTGATTCTCTGATATTGTCTGGACAGCTTTTTTTGTATGGCATTATTAACTCTACCACTACTCTCCACCCTTGTTCCTGAACTTGTAAATCAGTGCCTGAAAGCTTCTCCAGCTATTACAGTGCTGCTTGCAGCCTCAAACAATTCAGCATGTGTCAGTGCTTCTATTCCAAGTCATGATTTTCAGAATGTAACTACACTAAATACATTCTTTTTGCTCGGAAATATGATCGACAAGGTATGTTAGAAACAAGATTTGATTTTAATTAATTTGTTTTAATGGAAAGCTCTTGAGAGCAAGAGAGAATGATTTTGGCTTGGCTTCAAAGCCTGTGTAATTCCCACTGACGGATATGTTGCTTCACCCCAGCCTTCCCAGCATTGTCTCTCCTCTGGAAGGTTTTGCGCTACAGTGAGAGGATAAAAGGCTGCTATGAGGGCTTCTCTCCTCAGACTGCTTAGGCTAAGAGCAGCAGCCTTGGATTTGTCTGTACTGAATGTCAAATTTGAATCCAGTTTTGTGAAAAATAAACAGCTCTGTCATTAAGACATTTAAACTCAAGGTTTGCCAATTTGGCCAGTTCATGTTCTCTGCTCAAAGAGAAACATTTATTCATGAAATAGCTCTTCGATAGCTCCAACAGCACGGTGAATAAAATTAATGTACTACTTTTTTAGATAAGTAGAAATCATGGCTTGATTATTACTTAAAGAGGAAAAATGAGAATTAGGTAGGAGATTAGTTTCCATTATCATGGTTTTTCGTTTTAAGCCTGCAGATTTGTGTAGGGGCATGAGTCTCTGTCAAAATTATGGTTTTGCTCCCCTAATGGGGCATAGATTCCTCAAGGTGATTACTCCTGGAGAAGAACATGTACACTCAGACTGTCCAAGAGTTAAGGCAACAGGACATTAGCTTCTGCAGTTGTTGTCCTGCAAGAAATCTGCAGGCTTCGCCTGTGGAGGGTAATTACAGTTCTTTTGCAAAGTAAAAATCCTCTCTCTTCAACAGCTGCAGAATATATGATTAGGTATCATGGAGCATTGCCTTGGATTATAACCAGTCTGATTGCTGAGCCTGAAAATCTGGTCCTTTAAACTGCCTGCTGCTTGATTATGCCACTCTGTCAGGACTTGGAATTACAGCAAATGTCTCTTAAGGGCAGAGGTGCTAGAAGCAGTATGAAAGCTGGCCTGACACTTCAAGATACACACCCTTGGGGCTGGTCAGAACTGTATGAGCTGAGGAGAGAATGAAAATTTTCTCTTCACAATGAAATGTGAAGAAAACTAAGCATTCCTTGAGGATGTGCTCGTCTGAGGAGTTGAGGATCTTTCATGAAGAGGGCAGCCATGGGTGGGCGTATTTAAGGGAGTAATGCTCAGGAAGGGCAGGTGCAAGGAGAAACTGTATATCTTTGTCTTTCTCTGTTTATCTGCTGGTTTTACGCATTTCAGCTTTTTCATGGGCTCTAATGGTAAAGTTGATATTGCTGTAGGCCAGCTAATGCATTCCTGGAACTGGAAGAACTCATGCTATCCAACAACAAAGGCAGCAAAGACCTTTATGGTACAACTTGGTAAATTTATGGATGGAATTGGCAGATAGCATGAGTCCAAAGGAGGTGTGATCGGTATCGACAGTGTTCATTTCTACCCTTCATGTATGAATCACAACCCACAGCGTACTGGGATTGTCTCCTGATTTTCTGTTGTATACTCTGTCTTCTCAGGGTTGTTTTGGTTTTTTGTGGCTTTTGAGGTTTTATTTATTTCTTTTTTGTTTGGTAGTTTGGTTGGTTTTTTTTAAGCATATAAGAATGGCTGCAAGTAGGTAGATAGGAGAAACTGGTGGGATCTGCTGATGCTATGAGAAGTATTGGTGTGTTGTTGATCCCTGGATGGTTTGTCATGTTCATGTACTTGGACCTGTCACCAGTTTTACAGCTAGGATAGAATTCTCACCCAGGTTTGGGAGTCAAGAGTGAGTTGGTTGGTTGGTTTCTTATCATGTTAATTCTGTTGCAGGAGAGGGTGTGAGCCACTTCCTTGGAGCTTTACGACTCTTCTGTGACAGAAATGTAAGGCTTTGTTTGGCTTGGGAAGGGGCTTGTTTTGTTTTAGATAGTGTTGTAAAATGCTTGTTAGCAGCAACATGGGGTCACTTCTTAAAAAAATACAAGAAAAATCTATTGTCTACTTGCTTGCAATAGTAGATAACAATACTTGCCTATATATCCTGTGAGGGATTAGGCTTGATGACAGTGGTCACTTGTTCTGTTCTTATATTCCAGTGATTGGAGGATGAGCAAGTCAACATTTCCAGCTTCCAAGTGATTTATTTTGATGACCTAAACAACATTTTTAATGTATTTCCTTGTGAGTGGAGCATGTAATACGTAATATTCCTTTTTTTTTAAGAATACTGAGTAGAAAAACACCTCCATTTTTTTAGAAAGCAGCTTTCACATGTAAGAAATATCTACAAAGATGGTACAAAAGGTACTTTTCCCATCACTGTGCAATATTTGTATTTTTCTTTTCCGTACTTTTTTATATCAATGTGTTTATCAGGCAGCAATAACTTTGATAGATGAAGCATTTACCTTAGGTCTTACACTTGAAGAAAACAAAATACAAAAGCAACAGACATCTGCTTCAGCAGTTGCTCCATTAGCTGCGTTCCAGTCACTCATGAAATGTATTCCTCAGAAAACATGTTTTTAGTCCTGAGATGTATCTATCTCCTTCAAAAATGGTAAAGCTCTATAAATTAAACTGATTTAATATTCAGTCCTTTTTAAACATTTGCAAATTTACTTTGTGCTGAGGTAGTGCACAAATATTGCACCTTCTCAGCAAATAGGTCTTTTGTTCAAACATATTAACAGATTTCTCTGTTTAATGAGAAATTTTGAACTTCTGGTGCCACAGTATAGGCTGCAGCTGTTAGGAGGAGTTGACTAATGATTGCTCTTTCAGGTACATCAGTGAAAGAATTGTTTACCCAAATGGTATTTATCAATTGTCTGTGAGCTATGGGAGTGTTTATCATATAAACACATCTTCTCTTTTCAAAAGACATAAAAAACTGCTTCGAAATCTTCTGAATGGAGCACTGGTCCAGGCAGTGATTGGAAATAAAGCTGCTGCCTTCATAAAGTTTGGAATATTACCTAACTACCTATGCTACTGTCTAACTTCTGATCATAAAACTCCTGTAAACCAACATCTTTCCCACTGGCAGAGGTATAGGATGCAGGATCATAGTAGCTCTCAGACTGAAAACTCAGTGTGCTGTGACCTGACCTGCATTTACATGGGTTGAACGTGCAATGACTTTGGTTGAATTTGCAGTGGGTTGAATGTGGGGCCCTTTGAAAGGGTGTCAAAGCTGCTCCTTCCATGGGGCACAGGTCAGTCTGGAGACTGACAGGATGAGCAGTTTACTGAAAGTACTTGTCATGGGCTTTTATATATGGGTAGGTACAGGCGGTAAAGTGAGAAGGGCACTTTTCTCCTGTATTCCTGATATAATTGAAATTCTCATCAGAAGAAAGATTGAAGATATTTAATTCTTTAAGTTTTGCAAACTAAGGGGTTGCTAACCTTTTTTTCTGAGCTTCAATTTCTTCCCAGGGTTTTTATTTCTTACTTTACAATATTTATTCTGTTTTAAAGAGATGCTTTCTTTAGTTGCACTTTGCTGTCTGACGCCAATTCTGCCTTTTTTTTTTTTTCTTTTTTTTCTGTTTCTGCCTAAATTGGAAAAAAATGAGAAAATTCTCCAACCTTCTTGACTTGCTTTCCATGTGATACAATGCTTTTTGTGAGAGGAATTTGGGTGCATGAAACTGTGAAATACATGAAAATCTTAAAAGCATCATATAAAAAATTCAATGTCTAAATGTATAAAGCTCACACAGCATATCATCCTACTACATATTTAACAGTTTTTCCTGAGCAGTTGGCAGCTAGTGTTGGGAAGTTCATGAATATTTTATCCTGTGAGATGAAAAGTAACAATGTAGCAAACATACAAGACCTACATTTTTTTATTTTGTTTATTCATTCTTTTTCCCTTTTTTTTCTTTTTTTCTTTTTTTTTTTTTGGCTTTTGATTTCATATGGGTGAATCAGCCTTTCATCTCCCACAAACCTGCTAAAATTATTCCCATCGACTTAGGAGGACTCATTGCTGAGGGCAGGCCTCATCAGCTGGAGGTTCCCTTAGCAAAGAGCTGGGCTAAACAGCAGATCATGACTGTGCCTTCAGTCTTGCAGCGATGTTTGAAGAAAGAAAACAGTAAAAAAAAAATAACCAAACCAGTTCTGCAATGATAATGCTGGGTGTCAAAATTAAAATATGGTTTGAAGCCTTTTTCTGCTGTAACATTCTGTAACCTTCTAAATTGAGGACAGAAGCAGGAACCTGAGATGCTGGAAAATGGGCTTTGCCACAGAGCAACCAGCTGAAGAGAAATTGGCCATCGTCTGTGAGGTGTTTGGCCTAGTTTTGGATTCAGCTTGTTGTAGTTCTGCTAGGCTTGAAGATAGAAGAAAAATATGATTTGTAGGTAAAAATAGCACCTTTTTGTAGATCAGAAGGCATGGATGGGAGAAATAGGCAAGGGTTTGGGGTGTGTAAACCCTTGTTTATCCGAGAAACAGAAAAACAGAGACAATACAGGTTGAAGACACACAGTTGCTGAATTTAATTATGTAGATTATCTAGACAGCTCAGAGAAAAGGATTCTTCATACCTGTGGTGCAGAGACCACTGTTGTGATGGATCACATTGTTTGATCTGGAGAAAGCAAGCCTTAGGCTGGCAAAACCTGCTGACATACAGGTTTTTCCTTCAAATCTACAGGTATGTTAGAGGGAATGTATTTTTGTCTGGGCAATTATTTTGTCACCATGCTGGAATTACTTCTACTGCATGTAGATAGGCATCTGTTCAAAGTATTAGACTCCAGTTTTTAAATATAATGTTTTAAGGCACTTTTTCCACCCCCCAGGGAGTCTTGTGAACTTCTGCTGTCCTCTGCCCTCGTTTTTTCTTTTCTTTTTTTAATTTTTACCCTTCCTTACGTCCTTCCTTCTGTCCTCAGCTTACACCTCACTCATTTTTCTACATTACTCAGAGTTACACTTTCTGTGGCAATTTGTCAGGAAAGTTAGCTGAACATGCCAGCACAAGTTCCCCCAGATGTCATATCACATGCATGGCATCCAGAACAGAAGTAGAGAAGTGATCTGTAGAGCGCTGTAGTTAGAGGCAGCGGAAGGGAAAGCCTTCAGCAGCTGCCAACGTTTATTTAGTACAGATGCTGAAATCGGGCAGTCATTCTGCAGCTGTAGTTCTGAGGTGGCCAGGAGATTTTCTGTAAAGGGCCAGTAACCCAATAAATGGTTTTTTTTGGTGTAGTTTTTTGTTTGTTTGTATGTATCTGTGTGTTTTTGTTGTTTGTTTTTAGTTTGGGTTTTTTTTTCCCTTGAATGGAAATGTGAGTAATGGGTGATCAAATTCCAAAATGGTCCCTTGAAAAGCAGAGCACAGATGCAGTTGGATAGCCAAGAACACCTGAACAATTCATGGCTGGTGGGAGAAAGAAACCAAAGGTTAGAAAAAGGGACAGTTTACACCAGTTGAAGAGTTGACATAAGTCTCTGTTTTTTTTCTGTGAATCCTAAAATGTGCAGTAGTATTCTAAGTGTGTTATCCCCATAAATCAGGAGAAGGGATAAGCTAAAACACTATATCCATAGCTCCTCATTTGAAACTGAGGATCCAAAACACTATTTATTGTATACTTCAGAAAAAGCCAGGATAATTTGTGATATATGTGTAATAAGATGTGTGCGTTTACACATACCAGGAGTTAGAGGAAGGAAGGAGAAAGTTTTGTCACAGCCTGTTGAAGAGAGAACATCTTGTCGAGTGACACTAGGAGCAGGAAATGCACTGCCTACCTTCAGATTCATGTTGTCTAAAGAGAAGGCTGTACAAATGCCTCTGGGCTTGCCTCCCTTGAAGGGACTTTTGGCTTGCAGATGGATCAATGACAATGAACGTTGTACTTAGATGCAAAGCTACCATGCATTCCCATTTGCACTCCTGCTTTTCAGCTTTTTGCATGCATACCTTTCCTGAAGGCAAGGATTAAATGCTGTTGCATAGAACCGCAGTACGTGCTTGCTGGAGCTCCTCAAGTCCTTCTTCAGTTTTTCAAGTCCTGGTGGCTTTTATTTTTGCATTTAAGTTTGAAACTTTTGCCAAATTTTGAAGCCTTTGTTCTTTTCTCTCAGCATATGTTTATAACAGTAGAGTACCACCTAGTTTTCGCTATTTCATTACATTCGTGCCCCCTAATCGACACTGACTCTGAAGGTAAAACAGATGGAATTTGTTTGCTTATGAATTATGCAAAATTACAGTTTATTAAGTTCCTGCATTTTAATGGGCAAATGAGCTAATGGCTATGTGGGTGGGCTGGGTACTACACAGTGTGTGGCTGTGTAGATGGACTACAATTGCTTCAATTCGCTAACTATGCTTTCAAGTACACCTGTTCTCCATTGTGGTTTTCAGCTGGAAAATCTGCCATCTGGAATCAGATCAGGTTTTGAACAACAACAAAAAAGAATGGCTATAAATTTAGGTCAAAGCACTTTTTTTTTTCCCAGCAAAATGCACTTTTTCATGGAACTTAATGAAAGAAACATCTATTTGTTGAGAAATATAAGGATAATTAGAAAGTAAAGAGTTTCATACTGCATGCTAATGGATGATGAAAGCTGAAAATGAGAGAAATGTGAAGTGTATTGGCACCACTTTTTTGTAGATTGTATTTAATCAGAACCTGAGTTGGCTTGAAATGGCTGTTTGTTGAAATTCCATTTTTTGTGTTCTGAGAGACAGAATATAAAGCTCCAATGGCTCTTTTTTCATTTAAAGGGAATGAACTGGAAAAGATAGGAAGCAGCAGATGACAGGTGTGTTATTTGGCCACTGTCTAACTTTATTTACATTATTTACAGACAGGAGATGGGCTTCTCGTCTTACTTTGTTTTATAGCTGGACAAAGTTTGAAAGAAGATTCTTTAGAAAATCAACTTCCATTTTGGTTTTGAAAGACACTGTGCCAACAACACAGTTTCATAGTGTTAGCCCAAAAGCACAAAAAACTAGATTGCAAAGTATCTGGTAGTGTATGAAAAAGGCAATAATTAAGGTGTGAAAATTAATCTTTTAAATGCTTAAAGTTTTCCTGTAGGCATGAAGAGTTTGTGGCCAGGAGATTTACTAGAAAGAACCAATATTTAAAGAAAAATAGGAATAGTACGCACTAGCAAATTGATGTTCAGTGGTTAATTAATTTTATAGCTCCTCTTCTTCTTGATGTGGGAGAATCAGAAACATAAAAGATGAGTCAAAGTGTGCCTTTATATGCACTTGTGCCAGTGGGTTGACCTCACTGTGATTGCAGAGCTGTAACAAATGCTGAAATGTGGCTCTTAAGAGGGAGCTGGGATGACAGTTGCCTCCTCTGCTAAGGACAAAAGCAGATCCCCTTTCCTGAAGACATCAAAGATGATGTTACAGCCACCTGTGTGCTGTCACCAGGATGGCAGTTGTTATGACCAAAGGATACTAATCTCAAGGAAGAACTTATGTATCCATTTGTTGTTCAGGTCTTCCAAAATGCTTTATGAAGTTATTGAGGGCTAAGATGAAAAGCTCTGCTTTGACATGAAATAAAGATATTTACACTTTTTTTTTCTTTTTTTTTTTTTCTTTTTTTTTTTTTTCTATGGGACTTGTAAACTTTAGGAGAGGACACGTATCAAGCTTGGGAATGGTGGTAACACCGAGCCACTTTGGTAGCTTCCAAAACAGTCAGGGATATCTCTTCCCTAACTCTTCAGTCACTATTTTGTGGTGATTACTGTTTCCTCTTACTATTTTTATGCCACGTAGAGTGATTTTAGGTGCTGATTCTGGTGGTTCGAAAACTGTTTGTCTGTCTTATCTATCTATTTATTTTCCCCTTCAGAAGGGGAGTGTTTGTCTGCCAATGCTGCATGATGCATAAATGATGAGCACTGATGACAGCTGCTCACTCACATTTGTCATCATTATGTAAACCGCCGTCTGTCAGAAATGGGCCCTGTCAGAGTAAAAAGCCAAAGAGCCCTACTGAACATGGACCGCTGGGCTGGGCTGTGCTATGTAAAGATCATCTGGTTGAAGACTCAACTTCTTCCTTTTGTGTTTGTTGCAGCCTTTGGCTTTTGAGTGAAATTGGTCTGCCTTGGTTGGGTGGAGTGCATTCCTTGCTTCTACTAATAGGCTCCCAAATAAATGCTCAGCAGAAAAGAACGAATGATGTGGATCTTTTATTTTCTGTGAACAGCAGTGCTACATTTGGGATAAAAGTTGGACGTCCTGGTTATTAGGAGGGCCAACCGCATCCCAGGGTGCATCAAGCACAGCATTGCAGGCTAGTCTAGTGAGGCTGTTGTTCTGCTCTACACTGTGCTGTGCGGCCTTACCTTGAGTACTGGGTGCAGTTTTGGGCACCATAGTACAAGAGGGACACAAAACTATTGGACAGTGTCCAGAGGAGGGCACTGAAGATGAAGGGTCTGGAGGGAAGTCTTACAAGGAGAGGCTGAAGTCCCTTAGTTTGTTCAGCCTGGAGAAAAGGAGGCTGAATGGAAACCTCATTGGGGTCCATGGCTTCCTGATGAGGGGGAGCAAAGGGGCAGGCACTGACCTCCTCTCTTTGGTGACCAGTGACAGAACCCAAGGGAATGGCATGAAGCTGCAACAGGGAAGGTTTAGGCTGGATATTAGGAAGAGGTTCTTTCCTGAGAGGGTGGTCGGGCACTGGCACAGGCTCCCCAGGGAAGGGGTCACAGCACCGAGCTTGGCTGAGTTCAAGAAGCATCTGGACGATGCACTCAGTGCCATGCTCTGACTTGTCTGGCCCTGTGTGGAGCCAGGAGTTGGACTCGATGATCCTTATGGGTCCCTTCCAACTCAGGAGGTTCTGTGATTACTTTTCCAACAATACAGATCTAAAATTCTGCAGCTAACAGGCTTGGAAAATAACAATGAAAGACTAGTGTCACCAGAACTGAAGGAAAGAGTAAAGTAATGAATAATCTGATACTGGATGATAGAATTTTTCTCTGAAGATGAAGTATTTTTGTGCAGTTAGTAAGAGATTATGTTTGAGAAAATTCAAGTTAAATAACCTAATAATAGTTACAAATTTCTATGCAACCTCTTCACTGTGCAGGTGCTTTTTTGCAGATTTTTCTCCTTAGTTTTATGTTACATCTAAGTTATCACTTGTCTAAACCCAGCAGGGTAATATTCCACATTGGCCAGTATGCATGGATACTGTAATGATCTCCAGCTGAGACAGCTCCCGCAGCAAAAGGGATTTGTTTTATTCAAAGGCTTTATGTTGCTGTAATGTTCAAAATTTTCAGTCAGAATTATTGATAGACTGTGAGTTTTCATTTAAAAAAACAAACTTCAAGTTTCATGGGTTTTTTCTTTTTTAAAAAAGTTTCTCACGTCCTTTAAATCTCAGAGTTGGTGCTTCCCTCAATGGTGCTGCAGAACCACTGTGCATGAACAGGGCAGGAGACAAGTGAGGGTTAAATTTTGTGTACTCTGGAGGTTTACCTCTCCATGTTGACGGTGATGCAATATGATACATCCTGCTCTTGATCACAGGCCATTTAAAATGTGATTAGTGCATTTAGTTAAAAGTTAAATATAAATAGAAAATAACTATCCATATAAAAATATTTGTTGAATGGTTTTTTTTTTCCCTGGAGTAATAAATTAGCCAGTAAGAGCTTTCATGCAGTTTTATGATGTTTATTAGCTACTTTGCCACACTGTAGGAAAAAGCTATTTTCAATTTTATAAATTTTATACATTTTATAAATCAGTAGAACAACATTTATTTGAGTAGTTTGTGGTCAGATGTCCCAGATGACTGGTGCAGGAAACCGTAATGTTAATTTTTAATATGTTTTTAGCCTTACTTTATAATACATTCAAGATATCAGAATGAAAAATAGTTTTCATTGCAGTTTATACTTGGTCTCAGTTACCTGAGATTGCAGCTTGTGTGCTAGGTTTGGAAGTATGAGGACAGCAGTGCAGGGTCTGTAGAGTTGGCTATCTGGAGAAGAACTGAACGAATGTTTTGTTTTGGTGCACACAAACAGGTAATTCCCAATATCAACACACAGCACTTCCAGTGTGTATACAGTGGGCAGTTCTGTACCTTACACCAGCAAACAGCTACAGGTTTTGCCCTGGACTCCCCCTTCTTTCTGTTTTCAACAGTGACATGAAGTCCCTCCCTGTGCAGTCCTGTATTATTTGGTTTTGCTGGAAAACCTTTATTCTACTCCTTAATCCACCTAGAAAAATCTGCTTTTTCCATCTTTTGTCTTCACTCAGAGGCAGAAGGCTAGAAGTCAGCTGTGGGTTTTTTTTTTTTTTTTGATGTACCTTCTGTGAACCTCTTTTATTCCTTTCCAAACTCAAGAAATCAGCTTCAGACATAAAGGCCACCTGCATTTTTGTCTGTAGATGACTTGGTTGACACTAAATGACAATACTGAGTGTGATACATTTTAAGTCATCTCTGGCTATTGTGTCTATATTGTAATGCCTCTGTTTTGCAGTCTCTTTAGTCATGCTACTCTGGGCATAAGTTCATGTTCAACCCCAAACTCTGTATTGTCTTTGCTTATTTGTTTTGTTTCCAGGGATGTTAAGTCCTCTTACCCTGACTTCAGAAATGAGCCAGACTCCAAGTGGCTTTTCCTGTTTGGCACTGTTTGTCTGCTTCATAGAATCATAGAATTGTCTTGGTTGAAAGCTGGGGTCAATGCAGAACCTTCCACCAAAACACAAGCACAATGATTCAGACTTTGTAAGATCTTCATGAATTGTCCAGAGTATTTCTAACCTGTTCAAAGACTTTTTCACTTGCTGTTCACAATGGATTCAGGATAAAAATGTAGAAGAAACAGCAGAAATGGATGTGTGAGCCATTTGTCATCTGCTAATGTAGTTAGCTGTCCTTGTGTGCCAAATATGTAGGTACCTTGACTCCATGTGATTTTTATCACACTTACAGTTAGAAAGAAGAGGTATTTCCAGTACTTCTCCAGTATTTAAACTTAACCAATAGTGTTTATTTTGTTACAAGACTTACAATGGAACAGCGTCTTCGTTTCTGTTGATTTTACATGGTTTGTTCTTGTTCTTTTCCCTCTTAATTTTCACCTGTGAACTGATTCATAGGATTTGTTAAATCTTTCTGCTATGTGTCGCATTTGGTCTGATTCTAAGAATTTTTTAATCTTGCATTTGCTGCTGAGATAAAATAAGCAAGGGGAGAAATGGAAAACTGTACTGCGGAAATGAACGTTATTACAGCTTTGAGGAAATGACACCGTAATTAAAGCTGAGACAGACATTTTATTCAAATCCCTTCTCTTCAGCTGTGCATAGCATATTGAAAATAATGTTGTGATAATTTATCATATTTAAACTCTAATGGACAGTTTGTGGAGAGAATTTGTACTTAATTGAGAGAGAAAATAGAGTATTTCTGCGTCGTGTATTCAGACTTCTGTGGACTTTTGCATAAAGTAACTTGGAAACTGGCTTTAAACTTCTACTTTGTGTCAAACTCCATCTATACTATTTCCATGGATGTTCGTGTGGTTTGACAATTGTCGTGGTTTCCCCCCGGCTGTGGGCCGAGATCCACGCAGCTGCCTGCTTCTTAAAGTAAAAGAGCAGGGGAAGAGGGAAAAAGGGGGAAACAAGGGAAGGGAAAAGGAAGGGGCAAATAACTCCAAAACCAAGAAACTAAGAGGCCCGTGGGTTGGGATAAGGATAGTTTACTAAGATAACAGAAAGATAAAATATAACAATGCTAACAGGACTTTAGAGCAAAAGAATATGAAACTCTTGATCCCCAATGCAGTTTCTCCCCGAACCACACAACTCAGGCCGTACCACCCAGAGCTGTCCCGGAACCCGACCGTCCCCCCAAGGAGCACGCGTCCCACCACCGCCCCTCTTCTTCCTCCCCTCAGCCCCCCGTTATCCTGGGCAGGACGTAATTGGCATGGAATACTCTCTTTGGCCCATCTGGGTCACCTGTCCTGGCTTCGCCCCTCCTTTCTCATGAATAGAGAAATACGAAGAAGCTGAGAAAGTCCTTGACTGTCTGACTGCAACTAAGAACATCAGGGTGTTATCAGCACTGCTTTCATTGTAACTCCCAAACACAGCATTCCATCAGCTGCTACAAATGAAGTTAACTCTATCCTGACTGAAACCAGGACAGAGTTCTGTCTTTTCCTTTCAAGATCTAGAAAACTGGAGTTAGAATTTTGACATTAATGTGTATGATGTTCTGTAGTGAGTAAGGATTTCTTTTTGCAAGAATAAACATGGAAAGGGAGGAAACAGAAAGAACAAAAATATTGATACAATTGACTAGGTATCAAGTTCTTGCATTGCTCCTGTTACTCTACTATCCAGAGACCTTCCAGATTTAGGAATTTGGAGGGGGGGGGAAAGAAAAAAGTAAAAAAAAGAAAAGAAAGAATATTTCCTCCCATTTCCACCACGGTATATATTATTGAGCTAGAAAAAATAATGAAATCAGATATTCTTGATTAATTTACCAGCATGGGAATACGTGGAAAGAGGAGTTGCTGTCTTCTTTCATTTGCAATTCAGTTCCAGTAAGTTGATTAAATGACAGTTCTCAGTCTCACAGCACCTCCACCCGTCTCTTAGAAATAGCAGTATATATTTTTCAATTAGAAAACAGAAAGAGAGAATGCACACACAAAAATATAGAAGACTTGAAGATTCACTGAGACATGTTCCATAACTAGCTCTTCCCCTTGTTCTGGTCAGCAATGTCTAAATGTTAGTCTTTTCTCATTGCAGCCTTTTGTAATGCCTTCTTTTCATTTAGCAAAGATGATACTTTCTCTCAACACAGAGAATGAGTTCAGTTTCTCTTAACATGATGGGAAAGAAAGAAACCCGTAGTTGTAACCTGTAATTCTACCATTTGGTATTTTTCATTATAAATCCCTTTTCCCAGCTTCTTATATTTTTGCCAAACCCACTTAATACCAGTGTGTGCTGATCTAATGTACAATGCACAGAAAGGGAAGTTTATCAGGCAGATCCCTTTCACCAACAAAGGGGAAAGTATTTTTAAACTATTTATGCTTAAATGAGAATAAAGTTATATACATATAATTATATAAACATATTTCACTTATGTGCAGAAAAAATGCATAATATTTGCAAAGATACATATATAAATCTTTTAAGAATGTAGCTTTTCTTTTTTTCTTTTTTTGTTTCTTTTTTCTAGGAGCATTAGTTTTGTGATGGTAAATAAGAGGTTGTTTTTAGACAGGAAAAGTAACAAGTAGTATTTTCAGTGTCCTTTGTTAGTGTAGGGTCAGGGTTCACAGCTATGGAAAACATATAACTAGTGGTATGAAACACTCTTCAAAGTGTCTCGTAAAAGCTGCCTGAGCAGATAAAGTGATGTCTCATATTAAGTTTGAAAACCTTTGATACAAGCCAGTTATGCTGAACTAAAATGCTTTTAGGTGACAAGGATGACTTTCTGCCCTGTCTACAGAATCTATACAGACTGTTTAATTATGAGCTTTTCACTGTGAAAATTTGTGGTATATTGTAAAGTAGTATAGGTAAAATATTTTTTTCCTGTGGTAAACTTTTTAAAAAGAAATGTTTTTTTTTTTAGCAGAAGGAAAAAAAGCAAAAGAACTACTGCAAAGTACTGCACAGCTGAACATGTCAACTATGAGGAACATTTTCCTAACAAATCTTCTGTCTGCTTCAGCTTTACACCCCTCTTGCAAGACATTTTCACAGATGCTTTTCAAGGAGAGTTTCCCTGGTGTGGGTCTGAGCTGGAGAGGTAGGCTGACCACATACCTGACTCACAACTCTTAACAACCTCAGACTGGCAGAAGGTTGAGCTCCTGTCCTCATCTTGATCTGCATGATGAAATTTTTCAGAGCTCAACAGGTCGTTCTAAAACAGCCTATGCATAACAGCAGATAACTTATTATCAGTTCTCAGTGCTGGAGATGCACTGAGATTTCCAAGATCATTCTGAGATAGCTATAAATAGCACCATGCACAAAGAAGTTCTGTAGTGCTTCAAAGGGATGGACAGAGCCTAGAGGGATGCTCAGACCTACTGCGCTGTGTGATCGCAGAAGAAAGTCATGAGGCTTGCACACTTCAAAAGTCAGGGCATGCAAAAGTTCAAGCAGCCTACGCAAATTCACCTCCCCCTTCTGCTTGTTCATTACAGTACATATAATTGCTCAATCACTTCCATTTCTTCAGAACATTTCCTTTAGCAGTTAAGAGATTTGAAGATGTAGGTATGAATGAAGTTCTTAAATAATGTTTATTGGCATTAAGCTTTTTAGCCAAATAGAAATGCAAGCAAGCTTTCTGTTTTATTGCTGCTCTTTTGCCTTTACAATCCATGTTTTTCTTTTACCATAGCCTTGTCTGTTCAAGATCTCTTTTGTCTGTCACAGCAAGCCTCTGTTCTCAACTGCCTGTATGGTTTATAACTTACTCGTTTTTTGGTCTATGGGTAGCATTTTTATGTGCTGCCATAGCTGAAAAGAAAAATGACATATGAACAAGTACCCCATCCACCAATATTTAAAGGTAATCTATTAAAAAGATTTTATTGCATAGAGTGAATAAAGATATTTCTTTTAAAACATAAGGCTGGGGGATAGAGGCTTAAATCAAGCGTAGTTTAGGCCCTGTTTGGGGTGAGATGACAGTATAATAATCAGAACTATTGCAGTCATGTAATAGTTCATTCTTTTCCCCTTTGTGTTCATGAGTATCCTCTTTGTGTTATGGAGACTGAGGTACACATGTGAAGTACACATTTAGAGCAGCTCTGTCCTGCAATGGCTGATGTAGTATGTCATTTACTTGGTCTAAATAAGGCTCTAGCAAAGCTGCAATTCAGCCTTTGTATTACTGTTATTTTTGTTATTATTAAATCATCACCATCATCATCATCATCATCACCATCACCCAGTTTCTGTGTTTTCAGTGAGAACACCCAGCCTCGTGTAATAAATACAGTGACCAGCATTTGCCTTTGGTTTCAGTGCTGCCAATCCACATGTAGAAGTGTTCTGGGTTTGGAGACCGAGGTCTTTTTTCTCTAACAAAATAAAATGAATCCATTATTACATGTGACCTCAAAAAGAGGGAATTTACAATACTGCCTTTATCCATATAGAGTCAGGTGGTTTCTGGGTAATGGCTTCAAATAAGTGCTTTTGGTTGCTGGATATTTGCATTTCTTGCAGAGTACTTTATGTGAAGTGATAGGCAATAAATTGGTTAACAATATCACTGTAATGGATTTTTATGGAAAAGTGAAATAGTCTAAACAAATTTATAGAGTGACTGAATAGATTTGAGGCACAAGTGGCATGTGAATTTGATAGATTTGATATTTGCTAATTGCCTCCAGCACTACCTATTGCTGACTAACCAATTGGTAAAGACATAGAATAATGTCAAATCTGCGAATACAAGCTATATTAAAGTACTTGAATTTATGTTCACCAGTTTACTTCCAATACCTTTATCATTAAATTGCCAGGTTTTGATGAGACTGATGCACTTTGAGGCTCTTTTTTTTTCTTCTTTTTTCATCAAGTAATTCACTGTTGTTTTCTCCTGTCTCCCAAAACAGAAATGCTCAAGCTAGTGGTGAACCACAATGTTAACAGTGAATGAGAGATAAGGCAGGATGTTTTGAAAATTCTGGAAATTGTATTGATGAAAAAAAGTATTTTAGAGGAAAAAAGGAAATGGCTCATAATTAAAGTGAATAAATAAGTCAGGCATCGTCTTTATTTCCAGCTTTGGCAGAAGCTTTAGGAGATTGTTTAACCTTTTTGCATGTCTCTGTTTCCACATCTGTGAAATGGTATGATAAAGGTGTACAGGAAAGCTAAGCTAATTCAAGGCTGTAAAGTGTTCAGAGCCCTATGGATGTGTCAGGTGGAAACAACTGCTACTTATTTCAGTATTAAAGAATACCTTATTTAAATTACTTGATTACCATGCTAACTAATTTTTTATCTAGACCATAAGGCACAATATTGAATAGCCCATGTCTATCAGAATCATAACTTATTAAAAAAATGGTGGGAGAATTGGAAATTAATCTCATTCTCATTTGTGCAAGGGAGACCAATTTGAGAACCTCTGTTTAGTTTATTGTGACTCGGAAATAATTTTGGATTTCTAATGGGAATATGCAACAAAATTCTCAGACATTAACTAAAGAACAGAAATGAGAATAGATTTTTCAAATAAAGCAGAATCTTAAAATCCTGATTACTTGAACTCAAAAAATGTATTGGGAAACTCCTGACTTCAACTAATTTGCACAGGTTTTTGATGGATAGTCTGTCTACTCCTGGCCATCCTACCTATTTGATTTTGGAAATATTTTTAGAGTTCCCCAGAGCTAATTTTTTTGGGGGAGTAGAAAACTGAAATTCCTTAGGGGGACTTCAGTCAAAATGAAGTGCTTGGATTTGAAATTTGAATCTGGTTTAATTTCATATTATAGTGTGAGGTGGAAAGTAAATATTCTTCAATAGAACTGTCCTCAAGTAATTTTTTTATTAAAAAATAACTTTATGTTTTGAAATAACCCATTGATATTGAGCATTCTATTTTTTTTTAATTTGCTCTTGATTAGAACATTTATTGTCCCATGGTAAAATATTTAAGAGCTAGTCTGTGCAAGGGAAACAAACAGCTAAAAATAAGTGAATAATGAATTAATGAGATGCATGTTACTTGCTAAAGTGTCTCTAAGGGTTCATTGCCTTAGTGAAAAGAAAAGAAAATGAAACGCTCTGTGTATTTTCCCGGTGATGATGTGGAAGATCAGCCAGTAGGAAGATATGGTCTTTGCCATGAATAATCTCCTGGGGAACAAAGACAAAGGGAGAAAAATCTGAAGCCAGATCAGTTCTTTATCTAGGAAAAAATATTAAAAGTATCACAATCAACTTTCTTCTAATTAAATGATAAGCGTTTATTGAGTTAGCCAAATACTTTATATTTAAAAATTGTATCCCTAACATATGGTTTATTATAGTTAATAATTTGCTATGCTAAGAAATAAAGATGCGTAAAGCAGGTGAAAGGAGGAAGTTATTGGAGTTCCAGAAGGAAACTCTTCTAACCTTTCTTTTCAAGAAAAGAACCCGAGGCGCTTGACTGCAAGGTAATAGATGAGAGAGGAATGAGCAACCTGTCAGGGTACAGGCCTTCTGAACACAAAATCACCTGTAGATTTCAAGATAGTAACTGAATTGGTTACATCTTTTGGTAATCTGCCTTTATACAAAAGATGAAGCCTTCCCAATCCCTGGCAGAAATTTTGAATGGGGTCTAGGCTATACAATCCAAACCCCTCACAATATATAGGAGTGAAACAGTACAGTGAATTGGCCTTGCCTCATAGCAGTAAGCAGGGTGAATTGTGCCAATCTTTCTATTTTTATAAACGAAGAGATGTGATTTTGAATGTCAGATCTAGGGTCTTGAGCCAGCAATCTCAGTCCTACAGCATTCCCACGTGTGTTTAGTTTACCATGTTTCCACATTGTCAGGTCTTGAAAGGGAAAAAAAATACTGAGTGCATTTGAGGTTTTTCTCTAGCCATTTATTTGATTAATGTCTTACAGGCTTTGCTTGCTGATTCCTACAGTTTTGCATTGCAACTTCAAAAGCCATTTCAGTATACTGGCCAGGTAAAGAAATTGCTTAATAGATACAAAAAGCTGTCTTATCAGAACTGAGTTGCTCACTCCAACTAAGACATAGTCAAATAATGATTCACAGTGTATGTTATAGGCAAAAAATGGGGAGTTATGTAGCTCTCTGCCTTAATAAATATGCAGTATGTCATTGTCCATGTTCATTCAGCTCTTAGAACTGTGGAAGTTCATTTCATTTATGTAAAAAGTAACTGATTTACTTTTGTAAATGACTAAGTTATTTACTTGAACATCTTGAAAGCTAACAGTGCAAAGGAGTGGAAATGTCTTAAAATTGGAAGAATTTTAATTACTTATCCCTAGTTTTAAAAATGTTTATTTCGGTCCTGTTTAGTAGTGACTTGAAAACCATTAATATTTAATTTGGAGAATTAAACCTTCACGTTGGCTTTTTAAAATGGGAATTTGAAAAGCTGTAGTTCCTGCAAGAAAAACAAGTATTATTAGTACACAAAGTTCTTTGTCTGGACAGAACAGTTTCCGTTAGGTAGTAATATATGGTTTCATATACAGAATTTCTTTTGAAAACAATGACTTAAGAGGAAAATTGTGGAAGTTAAAATGCTTTGTAGAGATTGTGTCTTCAAAAATGGTAGTTCTGAAGTGTAGGTGAAACCGTACATGATTTTATATTGTGCTGCATAAAACTATAGATTATCCATTTAAAACACCATATGCACCATCTAGTGTGATTATGCACAGGAAGTTAGCTGAATGATAATCTAAACTGAGGCAGTTGCCTGTAGCCACATATTTTGATGTATCTCTAGAGAAATTCAGAAGAAATCCATCAGGGGAGGATTTTCAACCTTTTCATAAAGTTTGTGTTCCTCCTTACCCTGTTTAAACACAAAAATTAAAAGAGGTAGATATCTGGGTGACAGCTGTTGGAAATAGGATGCAAGAACTTTTTATGAATGGGAGTGGGATTATTCATAGCAATTTATGTCAGGTTTGTAAAGCATCTTTCACCTGCTCATGTACAACTATTAATAACAGATTCACGCTGAGTTTGAAAGACAGGTGGACTTTCAATTAACTGTTTTCCTTTTTGTTCCTAGGGGATTGAATGACACCATGACCCTAGCTCAATAAACAGGGTAATTTTTTTTTCACCAAAAGGGTTGTCAAGCATTGGAACAGGAAGTGGTTGAGTGACCATCTCTGGAGGTACTTAAAAGACACATGGATGTGGTGCGTAGGGACATGGTTTAGTATTGGACATGGCAACACTAGGTTAACAGTTGGACTTGGTGACCTTAAACGATTCTATGATTCTATAATCAGGTAGATGCAAGTCTGAAGAACCTTAATTTTAATCATGCTTGCCAGAAAACAAAGTAAGCAGTCTTTTGTCCTTAAGGCCTCCTGATAGTTCATATTTTACCCTCACCACAACTTCCTGGAACTGTCTCTGAATTTCCACAGTGATTTGTCAGATGCAGGTATGTTCATTGCAATATCATATGTGTAAACCTCTTGTAAATCTCTTCATGATAGTGGGAGTTTATTCTAATGATGATGAGTCACATACATGTAGACTAGAAACATAATTAAGGAAATCTGAAATTTCTTTTGAGGATTTTTAGCTGCTTATTTTTCATTTTACATCACTTGTGGCTGGGGACCATGCAAAGTTATTGATTAGAGCAGTATAAATTGTCTAACATTCTTCATGCAGGTCACTGGTGTATGCAACTGTTTGTACTTAGCCTGTTGAAATGCTGATCCTAGCCAGCAATATGTGCCTGACTAGGTAGTACAGATCTAGAATATCTGGTGGTGGAAGCAGTCAATGAGTATGCCATTCTTGTTGTCTAGCTGTCATGATCCACAACCAGATAGACTAATCTGGCAGAGATTAAATCCCCTTGTGTTCCAACTGACCTCAGATTGCTCTGGGTGGTTGGGGGTGACTGGGCTTAACTTCTGAGTGATGTTCAATTAGGGGTTTTATTGTGACCAGGTTTTTGCAATTAACAGAATTAAGACTCAAAACGGACTCAAGTGTCAAGTAATTTTATTTGGCCCACAACAAGCAGAGAGAGAGAGTGCAACAGCTACCGCCGTGAATATGTGGCGTCCTGTCAGTCCAGTGTCTTAAGATCTAGTGGGGGAGAGTTCCTCCCTTTCTCTGTTGGTCTTGCCTTTTTACAGTGTTGTCTCATTGCATAGTCAGTAAGTCCTTGGCATAGCCCCACCTTCCACCTGGTGGTGGGACGCATGCCCGTTGCTATCTCCAGACGGTCCCTGAGAGTTAGAGAGAGTCTGAGCCCCCTCAAGCGGGTTCGAGCCCCCTCACACTTTGTCCTTCACTTGACCCTGGTCCTGGGTGCATAGGCAGACTTGGGCTACATGCTTCGAGATAAGCCACGGTGAGATAAACAAGATGTATATCTGCTCCTGCTGGGTGAGACTCATTTTCTTGCGTGGGTGTTGTGGGGATGAGGTTTTATGGTGATTGAGAGAGAGGAAAGAGGTGGGTATGGTTACGGTGGTTGAGAGAGAAGAAAGAGAGGGGGGTATGGTTCTGTTGGCAATTGTTAAGGCATATCTCTAGTCCCTTACACTAGCCTAAACCATCTAAACAGTGTTTGTCTACATTTAGCTAGTGTTTGTACTTTCACTGTAACAAGTGAAAAGAGTTGCCATAGGATAAGACAGATTGTTCTTCTGAGATACCCACCTCTATCCATAGATATTGAAGAGTAATTCTACTCTTGGTTCCTCATCCAGCATATTGCTTTCCTGAAGGCATGGCTGGCTAAAAATGCTGTTTGGTTAAAGTATTGGTGTTTGTGCCAACTTCTTGATCTTTTTCCTGTGTTATGTGCAACCAGTTCTATATTTAAACAGCCAAGCATCTACCTTAGTCTTACTAGGATTCATACTGCAAAAAATATGAATCTAGTGTATCTGCTTTCCTACTTTTGGTCTGATTTGAGCTTGGTCACTTCAGGCTCTCTGACCCAAATCCATCCTGTTTTCCAGCATACTTCTATCTGCAGGTTTATCCAGGCTAGAAGTTCAGTCACTATGGTGTGTGCATGGTTCCTTAGCTGGAAGGACTCAACATGTTCTCTACCTGAGGTGTGGACCCTGTTCTTTCAAAATGAAGCCTGTCTGCAGCAAGTTGATTTTTCCCAGGTTCTTCTCAGCTGCCTGTTCTTCACACTAGTTATCTGCTAGATCATGACTTATCTGCTTGTTATTCCAGCCTCTGCTGACCTCCTTTTCAGGTGCTTCCCTTCGACTTTGTTTAATACTACTTATTTGCTGTCCCTTCTTCTCTTGTAATGGAATTGTTCACATAACATACAACATTAAAAACATTTTACAGATTAATGCATAATCCTAAAGTGACCGAGTGTAATGCTACTACTTCTGGGTACTGAAAAAAAACCCAAAAACCAAATCCTTGATTTTCTTTTGTTTGTTTTTAGTGCCTTTTCTTGTAAAAAGAATCTTTCAGCAGGTTTATTTTTTTGGTTTTTTCCCTGATTAGAACAAAAAACTCTTTTAAAATATATGAATATTAGGAATCTGGAGAAGTTGAAATTACTACTGCAGAGGAAAAAATGGGGTTTGCATTCTGAGAGTATGATAATTACAACTGTGGACAAGATTTAAATAATTCTTCCTGGTGAGCTGGGTGGGTGTTTCGAGCTGTCAAGGTGGAGGGATTCCTGCCTAGAAGAGATCCTGGATATGCCAGATCCTGAGGACTCACAGCTTTGCGTACCTGGCTTTCCTTCTTGGGGAAACCTTCTGGAGGAGGGAAGAGAGTGAACTGTTGAGTGCCTGGGTCTTGACCACAACACACAGTTTCAGGATAAATCAAGACAAATTCCTGGAGTCACGAGCTCAGAAAAACTCACAGCTCCAAGTTCAGACACAGCTTTAATATGCAGAAGCCTTTTAATCAGGTGGAGAATTCTTCTTTAATACACTATTAAGCCTATAAACCAAACTAGATTATTTTTGCTTCTGAAAAAAAGTTTTAATTAGGAATTACTTTTATGAAACTTTTCTGAGGGCTGATATTATGCTGAACTGCAGTCTACTTAGAAAGCAGACAACTGAGTGCTCTTTTGAAGTCCCTTAAGCAAATGTTAATTATCTACACTTGATAAGGACAATAAGTGCTAGAGGGGTGATGCTGCCTGTAACCCCTGTGGTAAAAAAACTAAGATTGACTGGAACACAAGGAAGGTAACCCTTGGCTAAAGTTAGACTCAAAGTGAGATGTTGCCTGTGAAAATCTAAGCTTAAAGCAAAAATGTACAATGGTTGGGGATTTCTGCTAGCTAGAAAATCTTTCTAATATGGAAACAAGGACTGGCAGGATAGTGCTACTTTTAGCAGGAATTCTGCTCCAAGGCTTGGGCTTGGGCTATACGTGGAAGCTGTGACTTTCACTCCCTTTTGTAGATTTTATTTTATTGAGCTGTAAGTCTTATGTGTGAATAACCATTCTAACGTTTCTGAGGCTGCCTGCCATGCCGTATATTTGGTTCACCCTCAGATAAGCCTATAGACTGTGTAAATTCCACAACACAGATTTATTGCATCTAAATATCTAAACATTGGTACTGAATTGAAGACATGTTAAAAATGCATGAATGCAGGCTTTATAACTTCCATTTCAGTTGCTTTTGTTCCTAAGAAAACACTTTAAAGAAAACTGTCTGTGAATTATTTCATCGGGGATTTATTAGCATCTGTGTCCTTCTCTGTGCAGGCTCATCCACTCTCAAGCCTTTTGAAAAACAATTGGTGTTTTGAAGTGGAGTACTAGTGAAAAGCCAAGTACCAGTCAGACATCCTGAAGAATCACAGAATTGTAGGGGTTGAAAGGAACCTAAAGAGGTCCAACTCTCCTGCCAAAGCAGGTTCCATAGGACAGATAAGACAGGTAGGCATCCAGATAGGTCTTGAGAAGGAGACTCCACAGCCCCCCTGGGCAGCCTGTCCCAGGGCTCTGTCACCCTCAGTGTGAAAAAGTTTTTCCACGTGTTGGTGTGGAACTTCCTGTACTCCAACTTGCAGCCATTGCCCCTTGTCCTGTCCCCACAGACGACTGAAAAGGGGCTGGCTATTTCCCTCTGTCTCCCACACTTCAGATATTTATAAACATTGATCAGATCCCCTCTCGGTCTTCTTTTCTCAAGGCTGAACAGCCCCATTCATCCTTTCCTTGTAGGGGAGATGCTCCAGGCCCTTAGTCATCTTTGTAGCCCTTCTCTGGACTCTCTCCTGGAGATCCCTGTCTTTTTTATACCAGGGAGCCCAGAACTGGATACAATACTCCAGGTGGGGCCTGATCAGGGCAGAGTAGAGGGGGAGGATCACCTCCTTTGACCTGCTGGCCACGCTCCTTTTGATACACCCCAGGATCCCATTGTCTCTCTTAGCCACCAGGGCACACTGCTGGCTCATGGCCAACCTGTCATCTACCTCCAGGTCCTTCTCCGCAGAGCTCCTCTCCAACAGGTCATCCCCCAGCCTGTACTGATACAAGCAGTTATTCCTTCCCAGGTGCCAGACTCCACACTTGCTTTTATTAAACCTCATCTGATTTCTTACTGCCCAGCTCTCCAGCCTGTCCAAGTCTCACTGAATGGCAGCACAGTATACAGAGATGTAGGAGTTGATGCAGCAGAAATATAAACAATTGGTTTGGGAAAACACTTCAATGATATCTTTACTTGTAGCCCTTGCAAATGTCTGACTTGGTTGTGTCAAGGTTCCTGGTAGGAAGCAGTAGCAACATGAGGTTTCCATATGTCAAACTACTCATTGGCCAGGGAGAAAAATCACTGAGAAAATACACAGGGTCTGAATAATCTGAGTAGAATTAAGTGTCACTATTTCTGCTCCTTAGGCAAAATCTGGCAGGCATTAGTAACTAATTTCCTCCCCTTGCCCCAGTCTAAAATATGTGCTGTGGAGAAAGGCAGGAGCATGAGCACTTCCATGTGATAACAAACAGGTATTTTTTTGTTTATTTTTGAAACAGCCATGCAGAGTATCCAAGAAAATAAATTGGGCCTGAGCTCCTATGTGTATTTCCCCTCTTCAGTATGGCATAAGAAAAGAATAACCGACCTTCAGTCATTTGTTTGCAGACTAATAAGTGGACGTGGAAACCATTCCATGCTTACCTATTGATTCTGAGCATTTCACCCTGAATCATACTGAACTGTTTGCGTATGTTCCTGTCTGCATTGGTCATGCTAAATGAATCAAGTTAGAAGTGTCAGTAAATTAATTATTGAAATTGATGCTTTATTAAAATGTTTATTGATTTATTTTTTTTTTTCAAAAGTCACATGAAGCAGAGAAGCTTCCAGACAAAATCTGTGTATCTCATGTACTTTGGAGAAGTTCAGGATCAACACTGGACTTTGTGGCATAGGTCCCAAGTGAGGATTTGCAGAAAATTCACAAAAAAGTGAAAGAAAAAAAGTCGCAACCTTAAGAGTAGATGTTGCACACGAGCATCTCTTAGCAACAAAGTACATAAAAGTAAGAAAGCTAATGTTAATATCAGCACCCAAAGTGCCTACCACTTGAATGTCACAGCTGTATAGAATAACTCTAGGGTGAATTAAAAGGCAAAATAGTTCTTGTCTTTATTACTTTGTGGGAAGAGAGTTGTGGAATTATCTTTCTTTGTGCTCATCTAGTTCTGTCTGGAACATGGCAAGCCTCAGAAGGTCCATCTACTTACTAGAAAATGAAAGGAAATGCTAATTTATCTGATTTTTTACCATCCATATAATCTTCAGTTCCTTCTAGCAGATATGCTGTCTGATGGTTACTGGTACTTGTGTTGCATTTTCCTATGAGGCAACAGAGAAAAACCTCTACAGCTGATGAAGCTAAAGCTCCCTGGACCTAGATAGTGCTTTGCCCTTTCCAGTGTTTCTGTGGGTGTGTTTTTCTGTGTTTTCTCCCTGGCCACTTTGTTCTTTCAAGTCTGCTTCTTTTTTATTTGTCTTTATGTACTTTTTGTGCACAGAAGAGGACACCTTCAGCAAAACATCCCTCTTCTCATGGCTTTTCTCTGTAGAATTGAATATGTCAAACAGTTCATGTGTTCCAGGACTGTTACCTCATGCCAATCTCAGCTGCAATGACAGAAGAAAATCTTTGGGCTGAGATGCTGTGCCTCTTAAGGATGCTTATTTCTCTCCCTGTCTATGGAGGGAACCTAAATTTAGATGTCTACAATAGAGGCATCAATGTTAGATCAGTAATGCCTGCATAATGCAGCATATGCTAGTTGTCTTCTCTCTGGATTCTGTGTAAAATCACCCAGTGGAGATACGGAGAAATCAGGGAATCTGCCATAATAATAAAGGAGAGGGTGATTTTTCCTGATTTACTATGCTAGTATCACTTGACTGGTGAGGTCTAAGGATGAAAGTGAATCAACTGGTTAGCAGGATCCGTTGGTTAAATGCTTTATTAGAGCACTATGCAAAGTCTCGGTTTACCAGACTGCAGGGAAAGCTGGATTTGTGTAGCTGGGAGGAAGGTGAATGTCGATGGTGTCTGTGCTTGCTTACACACCTGCTAGGCTTCTGCTTTCAGGATCAGCATGGAGAACCTAAATTCTCATTTTTATGTGCGTTAGCTGTTTGAAACTGCAAGGAATGTTGCCCTCACCAGTAAGTGAATGGCTGTGTGTATAAGTATATATAAATTCTATAGAATGCATATTTGGAATGCATAAATTGTAATGTACCTATACTTTACATATTTAGTTTTAATGTATGTATCCATTTAAGAGAGAAAGAATCAGTTACTGTGTAACTGTTTCATTTTCACATAACCCATCCAGTCCACTTCCATTCTGCGTGAGTAATAAATGAATAAATACTCTGTACCTTTTAAGCATACAGCTATAGGGCTTAACAGATTAATTGCTGTAATGTGAAATGACTCCACTGTCCCTGAAGATCACGCTCTGTCAAAGTTGCAACTAATTAAGGCTTGTTGGCTATCCAAGTTATGCAAGTAGAAGTAACAATAGACAAAGCTACATTCTTAAAATGGATTAATTAAATAGCAGTTCCACTAAGCTTATTCAGAAATTTCTTCTGTGCTGTCATCAAATAGATAGTTATATTCTTCATCTAAACTTTTCAAGCAATTAAGCTGTTACTGATTTCATGGATTAATATGTTAGAAACACTCCGGAGCAGGAACCTGTCACTTCAGTGTTTGTGGAATTCTGCTGTCATTGCAATTGAAGGTTTTGGTACTACCACAATCGAGTTAATAGGAAGAGATAGGAATCTTTTAATTTCATATATTTAGGATGTGCATTAAATAATTTATGGAGGGTTCTGCTTTGTTTCTTCTGAATATGACAAATGTTATCAGTGCTTTCTTAAAAATTGGCCATTTCCTCTTTTTAATTTCACCTGCCCTTCACTAAAATTACATGTTAATTTGCATCTCCCTGAGTAATAGAAGGGGTTTAAAAACTCTAAGATTCTACACTTGCTTGTTTCTGAAGAAATATCACATTCATACAGGCTTATTTTATTTCCTTATGAGAAATATTTCCTATTTATTCATGAAATAAAAGGCCCTTTTAAATTCAAGGACAGTACACATTAAAACAAAAACCAAAAAACAACCACCAAACCAAACCAAAACCCCAAACAAGATGAATCAAAGCCTAGAAAACATTTAGATAATGGTCTAGGTTTACATGTCTTTGTGTTTGAATGAGTCCTGGTAGTTATGGAGAGAAAGGATTTGATGTTTACTTAGCTGAATAATAGGTTCTGCAGTCTTCCACACTAAATTGGTAGCAATTCTTAACTGTATGTGAAGGAACTGATAACTGCACTATTTATGAGTATTTACAAGCCCTTATTGTCTGCTTAGCATCAGTAAAACAACAAAATGAACAGATGTCGCTCCCAAGCTTCCTAAAAAGAGCTGAAGAAGAGGAGAAAATGACTTACTAAGCACATCCAATGCTGCACAAACTACCCCTCTCTTCAGCATGAAATCACTCTTGCATGGTCAGGTGATGTGGTTCTTGCTATGAAGAAAGCAAGCCTGCTCCTGACTGCATCCTGAGTGTGGTACATTTATAGCACTAGCCCTCGGCATGATCTCTGTGTTTCGGAGAGCTGCATGCATCTGTTTTATTTTCAGGCTTCCAGGTAACCTTTTCAGGTTATTTGGGGATATGGAGAGGGGAGGCAAAACTGGCTCCAGACTGATTGTTGTGGGGCTGCAGAGCGTCAGGAACATGTCAGAAATGAATTGCTGCTGGCCACAGGAGGTCACGCATTTTTAAGGGACATGGGGAAGTTTGGGGTTTTTTCTATGTTAATCAGCTCAGCCTCTGCAGTCCAGGAGGCAAGGTGACTTTTGGGGCCTGAGTCTCCTGACACATACCCCAGTCATCCTCTCCAGCTGGGTGACTTTTCCTGGTTGCTGATGCAGGCCTGTGATTAAAAGGCATTAGCTCAGAACGTATAGTTTGTTCTAGAGGTTTGTCTAATGCAATTTGTATAATGCATAATCATCCCTGTCTCGTTTATCTAATATGGGTGGAAAATAACTCAGGTTATGAAATTTGCAAGAGGAGCTTGTGGCCACAGCATTTTGAAAATAAAAATGCTTGATGACTGTTTATGCTTTTGTTCTTTATGCAAATTGGCTGATGATAGATGAATGCAGTATTTTTTCTGTAGGCAAACTGAAAACATATAAGACATGAAATCCTCTACCCTGTGTTACTCTAGCTCATCAGTAAACCTGACAGAATGTTTATATCTTTGGTTTCTTTTCTGCAGTTTAGCATGGAGAATGGCAGTAATTGTTACTGCTGAAATAAATCTGTCACTACCTAATCATACTGTGTCAAATATACTGTTGAAGTGATGGTGGAAGTACTTTGGATGTGGGTGCTTATGTAGAAATTCCCACCTCTACCTTTCAGTACATTTCACATCCAAGTAGCTCTTTCTCTACGCTGCCTCTCTGAATTATTCCATGAGAGCATCTTTCTCTCTTTGCTGGGTTTCTTCCCACCTCCTCCCTTGCTGAGAAAGACTTTAAATCATGTTCTGGGAGTCGGGAAACTCTCCAGCTCCCACATGAATATAGAGCTATGTTCTGTGCTGTGTCATGTGCCTCATGCACTCACTGAGTGGCACTTGGACACTGGCTTCTTGTGTGTCCACCTGTCATACTGCATAGCATGGCAGCATTGTTGCTCCTTCCCTTTGACTTGGACATATGCTTGGCACCTGTGGCTTCTCTCACCAGATTTGCTGTTGCCTGTTGATCAAGGACTCCCTTGGTGACAACTTTTTGATGCTGTCAAGCAAACAATAGCAGTAGTTTGCTTGTAACTCTGGCACAGTGTAGGCAGATCATCAACAGGAATACCAAATGCATCCTGTTTAAAAATGCTGTGTTGTATCAAGTATTGAACATTTCTATCCATCTAGGTCAAACTGTGGTCAATCTTATGTCATTTTATGAGTCTATGTATGATTTCTCTCCTTGCTTCCCTTGACAGTAACAAGAAAAATGGTGAAAACAAAGCTGTTTAATGCATGTCATCTATGCCATTCAATGCTACTGATTGATGTGTTTCATACTGAAGCACTTCAGTGGGCTGCACTGAGACTGAATTTCTGTCTCGTAAACTGCTCCATTTCACCATAATGGTGCCCCATCTCACAATTTTTATGTGATAGGTAGTCTTGTTTCATGGTATTTTCATTAATTTTTCCAAAACCTTGCCATGCCATAGTTGAAGCTCTTTTGTCTTCAAAAGCCACGTGGAAATCTTTTAAGAATTTATACTTTTTCAAATTTTCAGTAAGTCTAGAAATAGTATGAGAAACAAGGTGGTGTCATTAAGGGCTTTGGTGGCAGGTAGAACACAGGAAGATGAAGGGGATGATGGACTAGCTGTTGAGATCCCACAGTAATGGGAAGAGTTATGATCCTTTTCAGGAGCATTGCCTTTGCCAAGATTCTGATTTTTTTTAACATGTTAATACTACCAGAGATCTGAAAACACGGTGTCCATTCAGCTGTTAGGCCACTGGGTGAGGTAGTGTTGTTTCATACTCAGCTTCTTCCTGTGCACTGGATAAAGCTCATACTGCAGATAGTATTGTGAAGTCTTTGGCAAAGTTCTGACTCACCATCTTCCTCCAGAAGCAGTTCTTACAGGAGAAGGCCTATGAGACCATTAGTCATTTATATTGTCTGTTTTTCGGGTTTTTATCCATTACATACACTGATTCCTTTAAACTTTCTAGGGAAGCTGCAGGGGAGGATGTGGGAAATGAAGAGGTAAAAGAAGATAACGAGATGAGAATATTCTTGTGAGGAGAAGAAGATAGTAGCTTTGAGACTACTATCTATGGATACATTATCTATATGTCTGACTAGTTTGAACAATAGAATGGAATACAGAAGCAAAGCAATCACATTGCAAAAGCTGGACAAACGTCCAAATGTCTAAACGTTTTATCTGCTTACATGTGTGTGAATGCAAGTTAGAAGCAAAGTAATTTTAAACAGCTTCCTCCAATTTTTTCAACTACTGAGAAAGATCCTATATTCCTTCTAAAGAACTACTGAAGTTATTTTCGTACTTTAAGAGATAAGGTAAGGGAGAGAAGCTGTAGCTATTTTTCCACCAAGGTCTTAGTAATTCCATTGAAGAAATCAGGCAATGACACATGGAAAAGGAACCCTGTATACAAATAAATCATTCTTGACATATCCCTTGGGCAGTTGGCTTACTTATCCTATGCAGTGCACTGGGACGTACTATTATTATTTCCCATGTGATTATATGTGTGCATATGCTGTCACTTTCCATTGCTGGAATAAGCTGTTTGAGCTAGATTGTTTCTGTGTTTAAATCTCCCCTCTTTATTCATCAATGAAAAGTTTTTTTGAAGCAAATTAAGGCCTTACTGTATTTGAAAGCAAGTGAAAATATAGTCATTCTTTCCCTTGTCCTATCTCCCGTTGTACACCTAAGGGAAGTCAACATCCTCGAAGGTGATGCTGTAGATGCTGGCAGTGAAGTAAAGGGGAAAAGGCGCAGCTTTTGTTGTCCCCTTCCAATTTGAAGGCCACCAATTTGAATGTGTTGGGTGTGTTCAGCTAACGCTGAAACCCAAAGGAACAGTGAATTTTCATTTTCTCCCCACATCCAGGAAAGAAGCCTTGCACAAAGCAGTGGGAAAGGTAATTGCCTTTTGTACATCGCCGTGTGATGCCCTGTGTTATTTTTAGAGTGATTTTGTGTGTGGCTTTCTGTCCTTCCATCTCTTCTGCTTAGAGCCTGGCAGCATGATGGTGATGCTTTCACTGTACTAAATCAGGAGTAAGACCTTTGTGGCTCCTGATCACAGCCATATCTGGTTCGTCCCGGAGGGAAGAAGAGTCTCGTTATGTTTGTTTGTTCATGCACCCTCCTCCGTCATATCCCTTTTGACAATCATTATTTCTCGCTGGCTGTAGGTGCTTGTTGTAGGGGCAAACAGAGTGTTTAGCTTCCCTGTCAGAACAGGGAATGTAACCTGCTCAATATTTTGCACAGGGAGTACTAATCATGCTGTGACAGATTGATTATTCTGGTAAACATTGCTGAAATATGACTGTTGAGGTTTTTTGTTGTTCACCGGGTGTTTCAGGAGGTGCACTGCTGTGGAAAGCCATGGGAATTGTACAGGTTGGCTGCAGTGGGAAAGGGTCAGGCTCCTAATGCGTCAACTACAGTTTTCCCCAAGGCCTGTTGTGGTATTTGCCATCCCAACCACTGATGTGTGGGCTGGGAGAATAGAGGAGATTTCATTACCCAAATTCAGGCTTTTCATTAGCCCACCACAGCCAAGGTTTTATCAGACAAAGCCATACGTGTGATATTGGCCTGTGGTAGTCCTGCTTTGTCACCAACCTGTCATTTTCCCTTCCTGCATTGCTCCCTTTGCTGTTTTCCCACAAAGCCTTGTAAATCTGTGCTGTGAATTGGATTTGGAAACGGATGACTCAAGAAGCATGTGAGCTAGGAAAATGTAAGGTGGAACGACAGTGTTTCTTGTGGAACCACAGCCAAAATCAGAGGATAGTCTTCTGAGGAACCTTATGTAGTAAGTTGATGGAATGATTCCTTCATAGTGTGCTTTTCATTACAGAGGGAACTGGCTGGAAACTAGTTGTTGTGAAAGTGCCTTATAGAATGATCTTTTGGGGGGACCCTTAACCCTGAATTGCCCTTCTTTGTAGGCTTAAATATGGATTTTGTTTAACAAGATTTCCTGCACTCACAGAGTATGTAGGGTCATGTATCTTGCACAGGCCAAGTTGTTACCGATGGCATGAGTGCAAACTGGATTATTTCTCTTGTGGTTACCCATTTTGCATTCACTGATGCACTCTCTCTGTGTTTTATGAGAGGAAATACTGCAGCTTAAAGCTGTTTTGTGTTTTTCCTTTAGCAGCTCCCCATGCCTGAGACTTAAGAGATTTTCCTCTTCTCCTGGCACTTGCAATGACTTTTTCTATCCACAATTAACAGTCGCTGTGCTTTGGCTGCAGCTGCTTCAGGGCCCACTCGCTGAGCTGATGCTTTGGGCAGAGGAAGAGTGAGAAGCCACAGCCTGAGGGCTCTCCTTCAAAACACACCTAGCGCTTGGCTGGGGTACTTCTATCAAGTTTAGTTCAAAGAATCTCTGGCTGTTACTAGCTGCGCAGGCAGTGTCAGTTATCAGGCTGTCAGATGTGCATGCTGGATCCGACCCATTCCAACTTCAGAAGTTCATTTCAGCTTTCTATTATTAAAGTGTTTAAAAATAAACCGTGGCTTTGAGCTGCTGTCCAAGGTGAGGGGATGGTGAAGCACTGCGGACAGCCCACGGATTCCCACATTGCCAGAAGGAAGTGAAGAAAACTGTGCAGTTTTCTGCCTCTTTTCTTCCCCATAATTAATTTTCAGAATTTTTGTTATGTTATGATATCGGTTGCTAGGAAGGAAGACTACTTCTGACAGTATGTGTTGCAGAGGTTACACAGTATTTCCCTGTAGGATGGGTCAATCCTTGACAATATTTTTTGTAACTTCAAATACACCAGCAGTATTTCTGCTTCTGTCTTTGCCTTTTCTTTTTTTTTAACTGTAGGATCTGTAATAATACAGTAGAGGCAAAGAAATAAAATTATTCTGTGTTGAAAAGGAAACTGGTTTAGGATTACAAATGTTATTATACCAGAACATATATAACAAGTTTACTTGGGAGTGTGAGATATGCATGTATACATGTCTATATAGAGATGGTAATTTGAATTTATTTAACATATACATACCATCACTTCAAGTGCATGTTATAGGATTTTCTGCCAAAAGGATATGGGGAAAGAATAGAGACATACCAGTGCTCCTAAATGTCCACAGTGGTATGCTGGATTCCCTCTGTAGCCCTTGTAGGTTTGTGTGTATCAATGCAGTAGCAGTTTAGAAGAAATTATTCAACTTTAAATATATTCTGCCAAAGCCTTCGAAACAGAAACGTGATTCTATGTCTAGCCCTGAGCATGTCTCTTAAGGTACCACTGTAGAAAAGTATGTTTTCTATAACTCATTATTTCATAGTTTTATTATTTCATAATGAGTATCATAGTGAGTCAACTGAAGTATGAAATTAAGAAAAGTCACCATTTCAATACCAAAAAGAAAATGCAAAACCAAAGCAAGCATTTCAACCTCTTTTATTCTTTGTTTATATGGCAAATGGAGCAATAGATAAGTGTTATATCCATAAAAGAGTCAAGAAGGATTCAAATTGTGTAAACACCATCTGGTGTCATTTGAAGCTCTTCCTAAATGGTATCTTGTGTGTAACCTTCCTAGTCAATGGCAGAAATGTTTCCCTGCCTCCTTTTAAATTTTTCATTCACTTGTGTTGTCCGTCTGACTTCTTCAGGTTCAGCCCCTTGCTGAAGTGTGTATTCCCAGACCGGCAACCTCCGTACCTCTGTGCTCTTCCTGTGTAAGGGATTCTGGTTGGTGTCATGGTGTTGTGCCCATGTCACATCTGTGCTGTGAAGCATCCACCGTGGAGTATAAACCTTAGTGTATAAACCTTACCTTACTCAACTGTAGTAATGTACTCTCTGCTCTGAGGACCGCATGGTAGCAGGTCATGGGCATTCATGTAGGCCCTTTATGGACTGAAATGTGTCCCTTATCCTGTGCACTTGTTTCATGGGACATGCTTTTCACTCCCCATGCCTCCAAACCGCTCATTACTTGAATTTTCTAAATGACAGTCACTCATGGACAGCTTGTACTATTGGTTAGACCCTGCTGCTCTCTGATAGTGCCCCTTTTGCTGCATATTTCCTTGTTCCTGGCTTCCCTGACTTTCTTTCACTCTTTGCATCTCTCTGATGTACCAACCATTCCTTTTTCCTCAGGAAAACCTGCAAGGAGAACACAGTTCTGGAGAGGACTTTGTAAAATACAGGGATTTGCTGAATGTCAGGGAAACAGTTACTCTCCCACTGCCCTTTTTACTCACATATTTTAAGAAGGAGGTGCCTCAAGGTGAGGAGAAATAGCCTGTCTGACAACAAATAAAATTGCCCCTTTGGGCTGTAGAGTTGAAATGGATTGAGAAGGTTCAAAGAGAGCTTATTCTTGATCACCTTGCCAACTCTGAACAGTGAAGCACAGAGACTCCTTAACCCCCTTATGGTGGCGGACAAAACAGGGGAAGGAGTGCTGGTTTAGCATTGCATGATGAGTAAAGAGGTGTAAAGAGTGCTTCCTTTCTATTGGATCTCTGCTGGTTTCAGTGGCCAGTCAGAAATTCCACCTTCAATCCCACAAACTCTCAGAAAAGTGAGAATGTGATAATAAAGAGTGTTTGCAACTACGGTAGCTTCTCAAGGGAAATTTTCTAGCCAAACATACCTGATTTTCTTAGTTCATTTAGCATGCTCCAAAACCCTTCTTGGTGTGTAGTGCCTCAAAGGGCAAGAACATGCTTCGCATATTTTCTGCTCTTCAGAAAGGAAGGCACCTAGACTCCTAATGTCTATTGATTACTGTTAGATATTTGTAAGCAGGTGGAGACAATCTATATGAGGGAGGCAAAGAAAAACCTCCCTAGAAAGAGAAAGAAATGTCATGGATTTGTGATAAACGTGTGGGAAATTTGCCGTACAGTTAAAATGAAAATTAATGCCCCTGAATTTAAGAACTTTTCAAGATCTAAAAGCATATTTAAAACTCAGACTGATGTTGCACTACTGCATTACAAAAATATGCCCCAAAAATGAAGACGCTTCTAGGTCTCTACAGCAAGTGTTTTCATGTTGCAAAAGAAAAACTACTGAACAGAAGCATTCTTGCTGTTATCTTCTGTCGGATTTTTTCAGCTATTATTTCTAAGCACATTTTAGCATCATAAAAGATATAGATAATTAATCTCCATTTGTCGTATGAGAAGCAAGAAATATGTCATAGCAGTTTACCTCACACATAAACCTGCCTGTCAAGACTCAGGCTGTTTTTTAACCTTATTACGTGAAGATCAGGGATGAAGGGCAAAGAGACTAAAGCAACTAAATACTTTAAGGGTTCTGAGAACTCCCGAGGCGTTCATTCGTAGTCAGACATCCTTTCCCCTTGGGAGGCTTGCTGACTGAATTAAATCAGAAAACAGAGTTCTTTCTTCCATGGTGTACTTTTACTTTTGAAACAATTGGGAAAGGAGTTCATCAGGTACAGAATTTTGCCTTGATTTTCCTCTTTCAAGGCAAGCAGTATTTATTATATATATTTTTGTTTTGCTCTGCTTTGTCTTGCATCGGTAACTCCATAGGAAGATGTAGTCTGCAGACTGAGGATGTAAAAATAAAAGGGAAAGTATCACAGATCCTTTTTAATCATATGAAAAACATATTTTAATATCAGAGAATGAAGTCTAAAAATGCCTTTAAAGGATGACCAAAATATATGAATTTTTCTTGAATTTTATTATTTAAGCTCTTCTAATTCCTAATTGCTAATAAATTCTTAGCTTTGAAGATTTAAAAAGGTATCTACAATTCACTGTTGACTTCCTTTGAACTTTATTATGACATTATTTCATTTGTTCCAGAACAAAAAAACCAGAATATAGATCTAATGGTGTGTGTTCCAGGCAACAAGTCGAAGTTCTCTTTCATACGCTGTAAACCTAGAGGTATAAATAGATGCAGTTATCAGCAATTCTCAAGGTCAGCCATTTGAAAAATTAATTTTTCACTCCATAGGGACAATATGTCATCTAATGCCTACACCCAGTGGTTATAAATCCGCTCATGTTAGCTTATAGTGGTCTGCTATGTCTTATACAGGAAGAATTCACCAAGCAACACAATAATCATCTGTCTGTTGTGGGTATATTAAAGAGGTGACACTTTCCTATTCATCTGTTTATTCGTGGCATTGCTAGATCCATGTAGAGACCTACTTAACTAAAACAAGAAATGGAAAAAGCATCACAGTAAAATATATCTAGCTTAGAAAAATGTGGCAATGGAAGCATGTCTAGGAAACAAGAGGCTGATGGTGAATATTATTAATGATTAATTTATACAATATTAAGAAGGGGAATATTAGTGTGCCACCTTAGCCCCTGTGTATCACAGTTACACATACGTATTCTGTGAAACCAGTTCATAAAAATCATTTTACAGGACCTCACCTCTTTTCTGAATGAGTTTTTCTACAATAACCTGAATAGCAGGACTGTATTTCCAAAGCGCTGCAATGCTGGAGAAAACATGAATTCTCTTTGAATTCACTGGCATTTTACCTGGGGAACACAGGCAGGGAAATAAGCTTTGTTAGTAGTTCAGTAGTCAAAGTGGGAAGTAGCCAGATTAAACTGGGTTTGGGCAAACCAGAAAATCTGATGGCAGTATAATTAAGTTAGAGATGTTCTTCTGGAAGGAGATGTAGATGACTAGCGACAACACTACACTTAGCTATGAAGCTGCAGCATGGGAAGGGAGACCTCCTGTAAGCAAAGTAATTTGACTGCAGCAGGTGTCAACTTCTTAATTTTTAAAACATGCAAATATGAAGAGGCGGGCTGTGATGATTTGTTAATCTTTGTGCAAACAGCACTGTGGCCCAGGAAGAAATGTTTATAATGCTGCAGTCACCCGTGCGCTCAGAAGTGTGTTGTCCCCCTGAAGATCCCATCCTCTGCCCTGAGGTCTTCTGAAAGGCTTCACACGCGAGCGTATGCATTAAGACACCTTCTGAGTTTCTGACAAAGGATTTGTTCCCTGAAAAGCAAGTCTTGTTGGTAAGTCTCTGGGGAGACTTTCAAAAGTTATGTTCTCCCGATTCATGGTGCATAGTTTGAACAGTGGTGAGGAAATCCAGGCTTGCCTCCATCAAATAAAATTGTGCTAGTGTAACAGGAAATATCACCTGTCCCTGGGGTTATAAGCATGCTTTAAACCATATGATATAAAAAGGGGTTTTCTCTTAGACTTTTATTTATGCTGTTTCTATAGAGCAAAATATGTCTTAATTTTAAGATAAGAGATTTTGTTCATTACAATACCGTCACTACGTTTCAAATGTAGGTTTACTATTAACACATTGTTTTTCTACTCCAAACTGTATGTCTGTGTTCTAAGTAGAAAGGAGTAAGCAACCAGTCATTCAACCAAATACACAGGATCTGAAGGTCAAATTAAGATGGCACACTTGTTTTGTGACCTGATAAAATTGCGATGCTATTGTTTTGATAAAAATTTCTTCTGCTCCCTCTTAAACAGAACATTGGGAAAATCATTTTTAAACCTGTCCTTATATTATGATTCTTTTTTAATGCCTGACTTAGCAAAATTCGTTCTGTTGACATAATTTTACAGCTACAAATGGCCAAAGATGCAACAAGCAGAAACTGCTCTGTCGCGCTTCGGGGTCTGAGACAAATATGGTGATTTGAAAGTTAAAAAAATGAACATTCAAGGACATTTGAAGAATGTGATGCAGTCTAGTCATAATGGAATATTTCAGGAAGGAAGCAATCTCTTTTTTAAAGTGCAATCTGAAAATTCCATAAACATTAAAAAATCTGATTTTTTTCTCTCCGATGTGAAATCTCATATTCAACTTTCCTCATGTGGTATAAATTTTGTATCTGTACTTCTCCTCCCCCATCCTCAAATTTATGGTAAATTAAGCCTAACAGATCTAACCAGAATTGCCATCACTATCAAATGTGCTGCCTTAAGAAATGTACTCTCTGTGTAGGAAGAATCCTCAAGTTGTTTTAGTGGCATTAGTATCCTGAGTGCTTTCAGTGGCGTTAGTATCCTGAGTGCATTAGATATGAAGATGGGAGGCAACTGCTTGAATGTTGGTGTCCACACAAAAGGTCAGTCACACTGGTCTTTCATAATCAGCAGAGGCAAATGCCCACTTTCATGTCCTGTGGTTCAGTTCTAAAGGAGACATCTTTCGGGGTCAGATCAGTGGTACTTTAAAATTACTTGACTATAAAAAGAGGCTAGAGGACAGGAATTCTGTGACATGCTAAAAATGTGAGAGAATGTCTATTCTCTGGAGCCCTGGTCAGCTGAAACCGAACAAAGCCCTTAAAATTCCCCACATGGATCTGTTCTGGGTAAGAAGGTTATTTACATCTCCTGATGCCCACAAAATTATGAAGACACACTAGGGAGGCAGAGATTATGAAGACTAGGGAGTCAGCTGGTAATTTTGGGCACATCCAAGCTCTGGTGACAGATGAGGAAGCTTCTTTAGGCTGTGGATTTGGGGACTTTAAGTCACATGTGGTGCTCAAGATCTCTGAATCTGGCCTCATGAACCCAAGAGAAGTGGAGTTTATTAGCTAAGAAGAAAATGTGTGGATGCTGATTCAGAAAAATGAGCAAATGCTAGATTATTCACTACAAGCTTATTTCCTACAAACTTTGATGAGATTTTTTTTAGTCTTACAATAACAAGATGTTTTCTTACATCTTCTAGTATGACCTCTTTGAGATGACTTCCAGCTTGGTCAAGGATTTGGTAACACTTTCCATTCAGAGATGATGTGTGCATGACACTTACATTAAACAGCACATTTTCGTAGTATTATATGTGGTTTCAACTGCCCCATCTCAGCACTTAAGAAATACACATCAAAGAGTTTTAAATCCTACCAATCCCACCAGCTCAGTTTTCCCCTTTCTATATAATTAAGTTAATCTTTCAAGGCAAGTTGACACATGTAGTCAATTGGTCACAGGGATTTTTAAGATCATACTTCATATTCTTCTAACAGGCTAGTAAGTATGCTGAAATCTAACTTGGGAAATTTTCTACCTGCACTGACAGTTTCTTATTATTAAATTCAAAGTGCATATATGCTGATTGATTTCTGATTAAATCCTTGTCTTCTGGAATGCTCCAGATAATTTATATAGACAGTTTCTTTTGCAGTCAAATATTAGGAGAGAATAATCCAGTGTGTTACATGCAATTATTTGCAATAATAGTGATTTAATCAGTCATATGTCTAGGATTACAGACTCTGGCAACATAAGCAGCAATAAAAAGTTATTATAGTTCAGTTTGTTATAATTTTCCTCACATTTAGCTGCTTTCATACATTATTAGTTGAGCTGTGAAATTTATAGGCATCTTGAGGAACAAACAGCTACCTAGTATGGAGCGTGAAACCTGCTTTTAGTGACTGCTGGAGTCTTGACTGATGTGCTATTTTGCTAAAAAAGTGGTATATAAACAGTTTACTGATGAAGGAAGAATCTTTAATTGGGGCTTTGACCAAGACTAACTAGATATTAAAGAGAAGGTCATGTGCAGAAAATTGCTTCACTGTTAAATGCCATGATCTTCTGCAGAAGGAAATCGGGGACTTTGCATGACTGATTGCCAAAAGGGGGAATGCAGTAGGGGCTACAAGATAAAGCATTTAATGTGGGTGAGATACTGCTCCTGACACACCACTCTGGACTAACTTCTGAAATTGCTGAACCAGTTCAGATTTCTGTTCCCTCTGTTTTCTGCAGAGCTATTTCTGCTCAGCACTTTCTGGAGGGCACATAGCTATCTGTGTGTTTATCTCCACTTACTCCTGCATCCCTGTAGGAGAAGCATCCAAGGGAGATGAGCTGGGGAAGTGAGGGGGTTGCGACTAGGACTGTTTGCTGACCCTTGGCTGAAGAACTGCCACGAGCAAGCCTTCCAGCTGGCACCAGCGGTACAGCTATGATGAAAGACAGATGTAGGACTGTTATGTTCAGTGGAACTAGTCCAGGCTTGCAGTAACTCAAGTGGCCTGTTGTTGACAATGGCACGGCTGTTGTTGCTATGAGAAACCAACCATGTATTGGCAAGAGGGAAAGACTGCAGATTAAATATTTATGCCATGGGGATTTTTTTACCTTTTCGTTAGGAAAGCAAACAAATTAATTGCATAGGGCGTGGTCAGGTTAAAGATAAGACGATGTATTTTCTAATTGTTACTAGTGAAAGCGTCGCCTTTGTTCAAATATATTCTTAAAACATTTTAAATAGAGGAACTAGCACGCTTTGGAAGTTGCAGAGGAGCCAGTCGCAATGGCGTATTTTCAGCTATGTGTATTTGCTGGAAAGGGATCCTATCTTCTAAGCAGCAAGTCTTTCTCTTTGTCCTTTACTGCTGAGTGTACAAGAACAACTCCCAAAGCTGTCGCACTGGCAGAAGGAAACACTTGTTTCATTTAATCTTTTCCAGCTCTGGTAATTGTGATAAGCTGCTTTTTCACACGTTTTCAGTGTTAACTCACCAACTGTGGATATGCTTTTGCAATGGGACAAGCCTCTGATCTGGTGTATGTATGGTTAGCGGTCTGAGTCTAAACTGCACACTCCATCTTAGTCTTTCCGTGGGAAGTGGTAGATGTTTGTGGAAAACTTAGTTTTGACTGTGGCATGAGTGACTGCCAGAATGTGTATGAATAGCAATTATGTTTAATTGGTACTGATGATCAGGGCAGATGTTCTGTCCAGGCCCCATTTTTTCCCAACCAGGCTGTCTACTTGAGGAATCATAGAATCATAGAATCATAGAATTGTAGGGGTTGGAAGGGACCTAAAGAGATCATCAGGTCCAACTCTCCTGCCAAAGCAGGTTCCATAGGACAGATAAGACAGGTAGGCATCCAGATAGGTCTTGAATATCTCCAGAGAAGGAGACTCCACACTCCCCCTGGGCAGCCTGTCCCAGGGCTCTGTCACCCTCACTGGGAAAAAGTTCTTCCGCATGTTGGTGTGGAACTTCCTATGCTCCAACTTGCAGCCATTGCCCCTTGTCCTGTCTCCACAGACCACTGAAAAGGGGCTGGCTGATTCCCCCTGTATCCCCTGCTTAAGATAATTATAAACATTAATTAGGTCCCCCCTTAGTCTTCTCTTCTCAAGGCTGAACAATCCCAACTTACTCAGCCTTTCCTCATAGGGGAGATGCTCCAGGCCCTTAATCATCTTCGTAGCCCTTCTTTGGACTCTTTCCAGGAGATCCCTGTCCTTTTTATACCAAGGCGCCCAGAACTGGACACAATACTCCAGGTGGGGCCTGAATCAAGATGCTTCTCTCTGGGGAAATTTCATAAATATCCTTCTGACTGAAGGTCAGCTCTAGGAAGATGCATTACAGCTATTTGTGGTGCATTCCTATCTGGAAGTGCTAGGAACAGCTTGATTTGATTTGATTTGAGGGCCAGAGCTCATGGTGATCCCTTGGCTAGCCCATTTAAAGGTGTTCCATGTTTAGACATGTTCCCTCAGGTAGACTGAATCCTATTTTTCTGTCTCGTCCAGTATCTAGTGTGGCTTTGGAAGCTTCTGATGGGTTCTGTCGTCTTCTTTACTTCTTTCTCAGTTTACCAAGTTGAGAAGTAAATAAGCCTTGGAAGCCTGGGATTCAGTTTGTCTTTCAGTGATTGCGGGTACATCTCTGTTACAGCAGTCAAAATTGTTTGGGTTATTCTATTTTCTCTGAGTTTTCTCCTTATTAAAAATGTGGGCTGGAAATATAAAAAAAGTCAGAACTGCACAGAATATACAAACACACACACACACACACAAGGACACTTACACACCCAGGACTTGAGGAAGTTTAGAAAATTTAAGCTTCTCCCTCACAGTGTTTTTATCCATGACATAGACCAACTGTCCAAATGACATGTACTTAAGAACCACAGAGTGCTGAAGAAGTGCTCCTTCAGTGTGGCAGCAACCTTCTGAACTAAATTAAACTGCCCTTATCTGCAGGTAGCTTATTTAAAAAAAAATAAATAATAGGGCACTGATTTGAAAAAAAGATGCTTTCTTTTTCTGTATCAAGTATATGAGGTTTCCTTTCCCTTCCTTCCGACCAGGGAATTCCTCCTGTCTCCTCTGTAAGCTAGTTAGCACACATATGATAAGCAGCTTTCAAATCTAGCCTGAGGTTTAGAGTAAATTCATGCTGAAGATCAAAATAAAGCTTCTAATCAGATGAATGCCATTAATTCAAAGCGCTTCTACTGGCATTTCGTCGACTTGTGTTGAATCTAAGATAAGAATATTACCAGAGGTTGAATAAGGCTGTGTTTACTTTTTCTTTTATAGTCAGCTACATAATTTGGTGTGATTTTTAGTGCTGCTCTCAGAAATCAGGGGTCCCTTTATGAAACTAAAGTTTGAAAATAGCAACATTCCAGGTGGTAATCTTCAAACTGACAGTGTCATAGCCTTAGGAGTGCCCTGAGCAGAGCCGGGTAAATTTTATTTAGCAGACCTTCCCCCTTACACCAGCATGTCTACACATTCCTGGTTTAAGGTGGGAACTGAATACTTTCGGTGTGGGTGGTTTTGTATATGAAGAGTTCCCAGTGACTCAATGCATATATACCATCCAGATCTAGTTTAGTAAACACTTTTGTCATGGCAATAGCTTTGTGGAGATTTAGCAGTGACATGGGAGAAATGGAGTTTTCTTACAGTGTCACCATTTTGAAAGCATTTTCTAGCATGTAAGAGAGCTTTAATTAATGATTCCAGACCAGGATCTTGCTGCATGTCTGCATATCTTAGAAGCCTGGACTGAATGTTGGAAACTTTTAAATTACGTGAGCCTTTCCAGATTTACTTTGAATACAAGAAAGATCATAAGGTCCCTGTCGCAAACTGATAATTGGATCACGTAACAGTGGATTTCAGACACAGTTTTATTGCTCCTCTATAAATTTACTATACCTAGTAGCTGCGAAACAACGCAGCAGCAGTCTGTGCACGTTGAGTGAGCTTACACACCACTCAGGGGACACAGAGTCAGCATCACATTGCTCAAATCGATGTGTTTGTTCCTGGGTCAGTGAGATTCTTAAGCACATGCCCCATTGACACCTCTGTGTCGTCACATTGACTTCAGAAGAATTGCACCTAGACCGTTTTAGATGATCTGACATTGCCAGGCCGCGTTACTTTTTCTGGCTTCCTCTCCCATTTCCCCAGTTCTGTGACATTGGACTGGTTTCTTGTCTCAATTCTAAAAGCACAAAACTCCACAGAGTTGTACTGAGTCATTCTGTTGTTATACCAGTGCAGCTGCATTCATAATCAGGTCTCGTATAGCGATGATCAGCCACTGAAGGAGTACAAGACTGAATCAGCTTATATTTTTGGAAGAGCGTCACCGACACAAGCTAGCAGCCTAAATCTGAGCGAGGTGAGGGAAAGAGGTCTTTGCCTGTGCAGGTTGCTGCTGCTCCATCACACAGATAGTGTACCACACTAAGTTTTTTTCTGATGGCCCACCGCCTCCCTAGTGTGCCTTGTAAATGCACGTTTAGCTGATAAATGTTCTTCTTTTGCTCTTGCCTCTTGCTTTATTGCCTTCTATTATATTTGATGGACTGAAATTTTCAGATGGACTGCTTCTGATCTCCACATGCATCCATTGATATATGTAAATCTTACATGGCCATACCTCGCGTGAGCCAGTTTTGTGCATTTTCGCTTCTGCAGACAAAAAATATTTTAATATCTTGCTCTATTTACACAGAATTTGGTCTCATTTTGGATTCATAAGGGAAGATTTCCACCTACCCTATATTCTTTCGACAGAAAGTGTGAGAACCTCATGTGCTAAACCAGTTATGGCAATAGCATATAGTGGCCTTTCTAGCCTCTTGCAAAATACGTGTATTCAACACAGAACTGCAGAAAGCAAATGTACGCATATTATTATTATCGGCTAAGTGAAATAAAGTAAGAAAAATACTTTAGTTGAACCAGTACAGGTAGTGACTTTGCATTTTCCTGTTCTGGTTATCCATTGTGGTCATGGATTTGTGATAATGAGTAAGGTCATAATATACCAGAAATCTGCCCTTCTATGATCGGCACAGGTCTATCTAAAAATGCACAAAAAAATTTTAGCATCTGAGTATTTGGATCACTAGCTGGTAGATGAAAAGGGATTTAATAAGAGACATTTGAATACTTTTTCCAATCCTATCTGGCCTAATTTTTATATATTTGAAAGAAACTGTTAATGAATATGAAGCTGTGAAACTTAAATTTTCGCACTATTACTCTGCTTCATATCTGAAGCATTATGTCACTTGGTAGCCTACTTGTAGTCATAATGTTTAATGAAATCCCTACAAGTGACACGGGGAAGAAAACTTTCTTTATCTTTTAAACATAGGCCCCACCCAGTGAGCAAAACTGCATCTTACCTGGTCTGACACATACTTCAGTTGGGGACAGAAGTGTCCATAACCCTGTTACTTACAAAAGTACCCTCAAAACTTGTTCAATATTGGTAGTCTTCCAAGAGAAACAATATTTCTTTCTCCCCAGCTTCTTGCTATACGTGATTTCAGAACCTAGCTTTTAAAATATATTCCCAGACTAAAATGTGGATGCCCATTGAGATTCAACTGAAATTCCCCCCAAAAGCGAATAATATACAAATAACTAATTTTTCTTTTATTTCAGAGCACATCCCAGCCTGATACTGCAGTACAGTACTACAGTGCCTGAAGGGTTATCTGTTTCCTTCTCATCTACCTTAGGAATAACCTGTAATGAACTTATGTATAAGAAAGGTTCTGGGATACGGAGAAATTGTATAGTGGCAGCTGCCCAGTGACCAGTCTTCGTGATTTAACCCCATGTAACAGAGAGAATTTTCTGAATCCTAGATAATTTTTTTATGATTGGGCCAAAAAAGAAAGCTGTAACTGGCAGCGTGGGTAATTATAAGAACTGCACTAAGATATTATATAGTCAAAGAATTCGTAGATGAAACTTTAATCAAGCTTAAAAAAAAATCCAGAAAGATATGACAAGAAGGCATGAGCTCTGGAAGCACTAACATAAAGTTTTCTATAAATGCCATACAGAAATGGAGATAAAAGCCCAAGAATGTCAGATGAAACAGTGTGCAAAAACTGAGATTTCTACTGCTTTTTCCTTCCATAAAGCTAAAGAACATTCTCAGATTCCCACATTTATATGTTTCCAACAGTGAGCCCAGGCAAAGAGCCCTCACTGGACTAGCCCTATGTTCTGCTTACCTCTCCCTCTATCACTTATCCTTGGTTCCTACTGCAGAGGATGCTTGGTATTTCACAGGATTCATCCTGAAAAGCTCCATATATTTAGCTTTGGTTGAACTCCAGCCACTCTTTTTCTTTTTCCTTTTTTTTTTTTTTATAGAAATAGTATTAGTGCCAGCTGTGCAGAATGGAAAAAAAACCCACCCTTGCTTTGCCTCATTCTCTCTCTGATTTCTTCTGGAGAGAAGCTCGTGTACTCAGCGTTTGGCCAGGCCGTTTGTCTGAAGGCCGGGTTTTGTTCTGGGTTGGCAGTGTAGTATTTTTGTGAGCTTCCCCCACCCCCACCCCCTGCTATCGCTGCAGCTGCACCTGGCAAGAGGAAGCAACCCACAATCTAAAAAGCTCATCAGAACAATAATGTCTACTTCTCTCTTGACAGGTTAATTAATTGCATGCCATTATATTTTGTGTGTGGTTTTGATACTTTTCTTTCAAGAGCGTTTCCCAGTAAGGTTTGAAAAGGCTGGTGCATTGTCTGCCTGTCTGTCGCTTCAGATGGTGCTTGATGCAGAATGAAGAGATGGAGAGGAAAAGAGAGAGAGAGAGAGAGAATGTTGGTGTATTACAGTCAAAAAATCCTACCCACTGGGAACTGGGATAAAATCCTAGTTATGGCTGACTGGAAAAGAAAAATTCTGAGGGGTTGCAGTCTGTTGCATAGCCCTTTGGAAGGCAAGGAAAGGTGTCATCAGCCCATGGCTGTAGTGTGAGGCGTGTGTTGACTCCTTAGAGACTTTAACATGGTCTTTCACCTCCAGTGTGAGCATCCTAACGCCCAGCTACTGGCTGTTGTGGTGGGAAACCTCTTTTGTTGGGGGTGGAAAGGGGAAGAGCACAAATGGTATTCTTTCCTGGAGAGACTGGAATTTCTAATGAAAATTTCAGGATCAGTTTTCTCTGTGAATAACTGCAGCTTTTCACCTCTTGGATTGCATTATTTTAGAAACTGAAGTAGCAGCATGCAAATAATGTGCTAGAACTAAGGGAGTTGACCAGACATTATGATTTTTCAAACTGGAACATTTCCAGAGGTTGTATAACACCTCCTTATGTCCTCCCACCCAGAAATATATTGAGATTTATGGGATGAAGAAGTTTGACAGTTTTCAGTATTCTTGGAAGATTCACTGCCAGAGAAAGTTCTTAAAAGACTTAAGTGCCATATTCATGTGTTAAGACTATCTTGGATAAACAGGTAATGTATCATTGTTCACATTCAGCATAAAGAAAGGTATTATTAGAAATATATGTTATTCACATGCAAGTATGTAGGCTTGGAGGGCATCTGTCCTATGGCCTGAGATAGGAGCTTTGTTCTCCACCACAGAATTTGGCACTATAAGTGCCATGCACTACACCATCCTTCCAGATGCTGTCAGTAATGTGCAAATGTTCTGGAGCTGCTGGTGGCTGTTATCCATTGCTGCTTTTGTGTCCCACTGTATGTGGTACCAATGCAGAAAGTGTGCTCTAGCATCCAGGGTTCAGTTTCACATGAAACCAAAAACAAACCCAAAGCACAACAGGCTTATGCCAATACCCTGACTTATACCTGGTCTGTCATTCACTGCATAGGAATTTTTCATTTCACCTAGAAATGACATTGAAATGAGAGGTCTGAATGTCTGGGAAGCAACCAGATATGTTTTATATGAGGAAGTTAGGTATAGTCTTTTCTTGCACTGGGTCATCTGGAGTAGTGGCCTGGGAGATGCTTCCCTTGCTGTGGTCAGATGGAATTGAGTTTGAGATTAGGATGCAATAGAGTCACCTGGGACCCAAAATCCCAGCCCACACATTGCATCATGGATCATTCTGGAGTACTTGAGTTGGGTGTATGAAAAAAATCTGTACAGGTGAGTTTATTACTAATTTTAATTTAGCAAATAACGTCTCTCTTCATTGTTTTCTTCTAGAGGAGAACTGGGTTGGTAGACAGTAATCACTACCACTGTTATGAGATAAGGTGATGAGTTCCTTGCAATGCTAAAATTCCTCTTCATAGTAACATTATTCCACTTGTTGAGTGGACATGGTGGTCCCAGCTTTTGTACATGGCCTCAGTCCTGCAGCATACTCATCTGATAGTCCCTATCTCTCACTCTGGGGACCGAATTCATAATTGCACTGTGAGACGTGCACCAAAACTGCAGGTCAAACATGATGAAGTGCAAGCAATCTGTATTTGAAGTGGAAATAGCTTATATATAAATGTAGCATGCATGGTAAACATAGCATAGCTGGCAAACCCAACTCATGAATGGTACTTTTTTGAGGTGCTCATGTGTTGAGGGCAGGAGAAATACCTGACTGGCTGAGGTAACGTTTACATTATAACATATCCTTTACCAAAGGAAGAAGCAGACTTTTTATTACTGAGACAGAGCAGAAAGAAGACCCCTGTCTTTGTGCTGCAAACCAGAAAGAACTCTTGTGCATTTAGGTTTGCTTCAGTTTCCCCCACTTTTCCAGTTCTGTCTCATGCCATCTCTTACTGTGTCTCTGCTCTTGCTTGACAAAATAATCCTGCACACTGCAAGTGATAACTATGTTAGACTATTTTAGTGAGCATCAGATCTCCTAGAAGCTTCAGTCCAACAACCTCCCCCTCAAAAAAAACAAACCAAACCACAAGCCTGTATTTGAATAAAAGTTGATGTTTTAATGCAGTCATTACAATTCTGAACATATTAAGGGGCAGGGTCTTAAAGGCTGAGAGACATTTATGAGTAAGAGTGGTTTTGTTAGGAATTAGGAGGCTATAAAGAACACAGTCACCACTAGCATCCTGCTAATTTTTTTGTTTTGTTTTCAGTTTCCCCAAGAGTTACCAGGGCAAATTTCATTAGACACCAGGGAAATGGTCTCTCTTTCAAATCCTGAAGAAGCAAACCATCTGGAAAATTAATGATGGAAATGGCTTATCTTCATATTCTACATCTTGAGCAGCAGAAGAGAAGAGTGAGTAGGTGAACTGATGAAAAAGAGCTGAAGAAACAAGGTGAAAATGAAGGCTGAGCCTGCCATTAGATTTCTCTGCTTGTATGCTGTTAAATAAAGTTGTTTTTCTTGGCATGCGTCGTTTTGTCAAGATGTTGTATGACTGTCAGTGATGTGTACACATAGAGAAAATATTACCCTTCGAATCAGGACTGCAAAGCCCTAAATAAAAACCACAGAGTTCCCCAAAGCCCAGTTTGCTACTTTATAAACACCACCAGTGACCGACCTCCGCTGCTGTGTCGCGTGCATATTTCAGCAGCGACAACGCTTGTAAATCTGTGTACAAGAAACCTGCTCCTTATTTAAGAGAAGTCTGCAGACAGATGTAACCAGTCTTGAAAGGAACGTGCCAGCAGTAAACATCCCATGTAGGCCTTAAACTGGAAATGGGAACGGTGTGATGTGCCTCAGCGCAGCGTTGTGTGCCTCTCCTTTTGCGGATGCATTCACAGTCTCTAATGAGCGTAGTCTGCCTGGTCTTGGCAGCGGGGGCAGTTTGTTCCACCCAGAGTTCCCACTCTGTGAGTAATGGAGAGCAAGATCTCTGGTGTTGTCAAAGAATCCCTTTACTGCGTGATTCTGGTCTTCACCACAGAAACTCTTTTAGAGACCTGTGTTTCCTATAAGGCAAAGTTTCCAAGGCATGCTGCAAACCCTACCTTTCTTTCACTGCCGTGAGGATCACTGTAAAGATACCAGCTCAAACTATAATCAGTGCAGTTATTTTCCTTCAGGTAGCTGAAAATCCTAGTGGCATGGAGCAAGAACTGCCCCAACCAACTCAACGGCACATAAAGGCCAGTTAAGGTATCGATATTGCCACCTGCTTTCCTGCAGATGAATTTTAGCCATCCAAGACATCCAAATATTTATACTAACTTTATATATCTTCCCATGCCCCTTTGTGTGGAGAATTTAATCAAAAAGATCCTGGAATGGGCCCACAGTGTATATTCTACTATTGATTTTTCATAAGCAAGCTGTTAATGTAATTTTAAAAAATAAATAAATGGGATTTAGAATCACAAGGCAAAGAATAATGGTATTTATTTTCTGAATGAATGTTACACCTCTGAAAGCAACTTAATTGTTGTACAAAGGAAAAGCGCAGCAGGCAGGCAGGGGCTTTCCTCAGCAGTTTGGGAAGGCTGCTTCTGAAGCCTGCCGGATTGGCGTGATGTCTGGCTCAGCACCTGGTTCTGACAGGTTTGACACAGGAAATCTTTCCTTGGTTCTCCCAGGGTAACAAGGCAAGTCCCATATGGTTCCCCTCTGCTGCTCACAAGCTCCCTCTCATCTGTCACAAGCTTTTTGTTAAAAAAAAAAATCTTCAGCAGGATGATGGTCTGTGCAAAATATCACTCGTGTTTGTCATTGTGCTAATTAGTCCAACCCTGAGTATAAGGATTAGTGTCAGTCCCTAGGGCAAACTTGTGATAAAGCTCTAAGAGAATGTTTAAGCTAAATAATGTTGGCAATGCAGATGCTTTTAAATAATAGGAATACATTTGAAATGGTGCTGTACGCGGCTTCAATGCTAATGCTCTCAATGGCGATAGCTTAGAACATAATCTATGTGTTAAATAAATGTGTAAATTGGATTTGGAAATATTCATGGGGACAGAGGGCTAGAGAAGCCTCTTGGGTCTTTCAGTCCAATTCTCTGTTATCATAGACCCAATGTCATATAATCCCTCTCATAAACTTGTGTAATCTTTTTCATATGCTTAAACATGCTTCTCTCAGGATCTAGAGGAGGGACTTGAACTATCTTTCATCTCAGTTCAAGTGTCTGCTTTGAACAGGGCAGGAATGAAATCTGAACGTCACAGTTGTCTGAGTATCCTAATAACTGTTGTGCTGGTGACTTTGCTCTTTCTTATGTTCCTTTTCTCCATTCAATTGAACTGTCACTTCTGCATCCCTGGAGACAGGGGCAAGTGGAATTTCAATGTATTAAAACCTACAAGTGCGCTATATATAGATTTTTTTCCCCCTGTCTTCAGAAAAACCTTCAATAAGATTCTGGGCAGCTGGTTGACCAATGCAATTTTTTTGCACCACGGAGTCAGAAGATGCGTCTGAAAAACCCGTGTATGTATGAGCTAGTGTTCATAGTGATGGTGATGTGCTCAGTTCCTGAGAGTCTGGATAAGCCTAGCTGACTACTGTTGCAATGAATAATTCACTGTCTCTAAATTTAGCTTTGATCTATGTGATTGTGTTTTGAGCTTGAAACATACTCACATACATCATGCACAGAAGCTTTAACGGCCTTACCCTTCCCCCTCTCATAAAAATGCCCTTCTGACCTCAAACTGTTCTCTAAGTGCATCACTCTTTCAGCTGTACCAGTGTTAGGATACACAGTTCATCAATTTAGGTGTCTCAAAGATTTTTTATAAAACCTTGAAAGACTTTTCAGAGGCTACTGTGAGATCATGAAGGAATTCCAAGGACACTGTCTTGTCTGACCTAGGAAAAGGTTAAAACAGAGATATTGTTTTTATTTTATATACTACCCAGGGATTTGACTATGTAAAGGCATAAATCTTCCTCTAAAGAGGAACTGTTTTAATTTTATTAGAGAGTGGATTTGTTTAATTAAGGTCAGCAGTTATCCTATGCTCTGTTCTGCTTTCGTGGCATCTAGCTGATGCAGGAGAGGAAGCCTTCAGCCTCAGAATGAGTCTGGGTTTGAAGGAGATGTAGTATCTTTCATTGGACCAGTAGTTTGGTTGGAAAAAGCAGATGATTTTGTAGGCATGTGTGCCCTTTAGATTCAAATATAAAAATCATAGAAACCACAAGTACACTGGCATAAAAGTCCTGATCAAGTTGTGAAGGGAAGCAGAAAAGATACCCCAGAGTGTCTGCAAGGAACCACGGAGTGGTATCATCATGTCAGAGAAGAAAGGCTTGAAGATCCTTAGAAATGTGGAGGGAGGTAGAAAGATACAGATTGAGACCAAGAGGAAAACAGGGTTGACTGAGAAAACTGCCTGGGACAAAGAGCCAGGGGCAGCCTGTGAAGAGCGGGCTGAGGCTGGAGGAGAACTCTGGAAACAGGGAGGTGCATCAGGCCTGGAGGTAGAGTTGTGTACAAAAATAAGGAGTGACTGGAGATGGAGGACATGGATATAAAAATCAGGTAAGAACAGCTCAGAAGAAGAGAGGAGGAAAGTCTGGGATCCATCTGTAAACCTGAGGAGTAGAGCTGGGGTTGAGAAAAGGGGTGAAGGACAAGGAAGAGACAGTATGAGGGGAGGGGCACACTGGAGTCTGAAATGCAGAAAGGAGCAAGCTATGGACACATGGAGGAAAAAAAAATCTGGCTTTTCATGTCAGAATCAAGAAGCTTGAGACTTCCAAGTCTCAGCACTGCATGTTTTAGCACAAGTCAGTGAAACTACTCCTTTTGTAGGCTCCCCTGCCAGTGCAAATGACAGAGGGGTTTTGTCTACTGGATTGAGGCTGTGATAGTTCACGTAGGCAACCATAGGAGGAAGTTTCTGGGCTCATCATTTGCTTTTATGAAATCTAGATTATTCCAGAGCTGCATTGGAAGGTCATCATTAAGCCATTACACTGAGCAACTAAGATTTAGGCAATGCCATAGTCTAGATAGCCTATTCATTATGTTTATGCTTTCCCATAACTAATGCACAATCATAAAACGAGGGTACAAGTCAATATCAACTGTATTGTATTGCTGTGGTGTAGGTATGAAGAATTAAAACCATGCTGCTTAATTAGTATAAGGAAGAAACCTCTACCAGTCAAGACAGACCTGCTAATCAGCTGTTTGAAAGCTCTGCATACGATTTTGAATATCATGGAGATGGGTCCGTCCCTCAATTTTAAGAAATAGCTTGGTAATTTCTGTTCCAGAACTTGCGGTAGGAGTGTCATGATGTTGTACAGAAAAAAACACAGGCCTGGAAAACTTGTAAATAATTCCAGGATGTTTTTATTAGTTTTGGGATGTCAAAAAAAAAAAAAAGTTATGTGGTTTGGTTGGAAGGTTTCTCTGGTGAAAGCTAAGATGGGCTCAATTACAAATCTTAATGGATTTCAAGCCTCAGAATCTTAAAGTTTTCTAAATTTGCTCAAGTAATTTTAAATTAGGCCATCAGACTTGTTTTGAGTGAGAAAAAGAGCAGGCATAAATGAGCCTGAGCGCTTAAGTGAGACAGAGATGATAGGGCTGAAAATGTTTCTGTAATTTTAATGGACATGAAATTTATGTACTAGGCAAACTACAGTATAATAGAATTTTCATGAATTTGTCTTCTTAAGAATTTCTCTCTTTTCTCCATTTGTCTGCATGAGTGTGAAAGTCTATTAATAATAAATAGTATCCTACTGAAGAATTTTTTTTCCCCCCAGTTTTGACCCATTGAGCCAAACGAAACCTTTTCATGATAAATCAAGGGCGGAAAGCAAGCTACTGCCTGCGTAGTATTTCAAGTTGCACGGTACCAGAGTCTACTCTCTGCTGTAATGGTGTGAACAGCAGGTAGTCTAGGGAAGGGAAACAAAGCATACAGAGAGGCTAATTTGACTCAGCATGTAAATTTGGAATTGCCTGAAATGGGTCCTTCAAAATCTGCCTTCTTCAGCCCTCCAGAGAATTTTAGCTTTTTTTCAGAGGGTACTCTCTTAGTAGAGAGGTTCACTTGGCCTCTAAATATCTGATACCAGACCCAGAATATGGACTGAGAAGCCCTTTTCTTTTTGATCTCTGCTGCGACTCCAGCAAGAATATCCTTTGCATTTTTGCAGCCACTAGAAATATTTGCCTATTTCAGTGCATAGATTTATAGCAATGTTTAATGAATGAGTGGCAGTGGTTTGCTTATCAGGCCGTGTAACCACGCAGACTTATTCAATAAAGCAAGGTCAAAGTAAGCCTTGCTGATGCTTTTTTGAAAAAATAAAAAAAATTGCTAAAATATAAATGCCAAATCTAGTTAAAAAAATCAGCACAGCTGGCTGTAAAACCTAAAACATTGCTGGGATAGTCAGAGCTCAGAAAGATCAGAAGTAAAACAAGCTTGATAAATTCAAGTGGATGGGAAAAGGAAGCTTCTGGAGGCAAAATAATTGCTTTTCAAGCAGTTCTGCTGAGTATTCAGGAGTGAAAAACAGGTGGTGGGATGTATGTTTTGTGTCGATCTGACATGTTTGACTTAGCCACTCAATGGAAAAAGAAAGTCAGATGATTTTGATTTCTCTAGTGGGAAACCATGCTGGTCATTTAGGAAATAGTCATTTTCTTGGACATAAGGCAACCAGGGATGGAGTAGGAGGGAATGTTCTGGGCAGAAGATCAGTCCAGTCCCAGGGACACCCACTGCCTGTGTTCAGTTCTGGGCCCCTCACTACAAGAAAGACACTGAGGTGCTGGAGCTTGTCCAGAGAAGGGCAACGAAGCTGGTGGAGGGTCTAAAGCACAAGTCCTCTGAGGAGCGGCTGAAGGAACTGGGGTTGTTTAGCCTGGAGAAAAGGAGGCTGAGGGGAGATCTTATCACTCTCTACAACTACCTGAAAGGAGGTTGTAGCCAGGTGGATATTGGTCTCTTCTCCCAAGTAACAAGCCATAGGACAAAAGGAAATGACCTCAAATTGTGCGAGGGGACACAATAGGAAAACTTTTACCACCAAAAGGGTTGTCAAGCACTAGAACAGGCTGCCCAGGGAAGTGGTTGAGTGACCATGCCTGGCAGTAGTTCAAAGAGAAGTAGATGTGGTGTTTAGGGACATGGTTTAGTGGTGGGCTTGGCAATTCCAGGTTAATGGTTGGACTTGATGATCTTAAAGGTCTTTTCCAACCTAAGCAATTCTATGATTCTTTGATTCTATGATCTTCCCAGTGGCTCAGCAGAGGGAAGGCTTTCCATGCTGAGTAGCAGAACATATGTCTATAACAGGGTAAGTTTGTAAATCGGTTTTGAATCCTTTGGGAAGATATATGTCACTTAAATGCAATTAAAATGCAGTATAATTTGTAACTGGTTTCTTTGTGATCTGCTTTAAAATGTAAATGTGCCTAAGATTTGTTGAGTCAGATATGTATCTGGGTTAAACTGGTGTCAGGCTGCTGATTTGCCTGACAGCTGAGCTAGAGCGACTTAATTGTGGACCTGGATTTCTGAATATGAAAAGTGGCATTCATCACCTTTTTATTTGTGCTCCAGCTTGTAATGAAAGACAACTGCTTTGTAAAACTATGACAAATGGGAAAAGAATGAACAAGCAGGAGAACATTTGTGTTCCCACTACCACTTACAGATGGTAGCTAGTCTGAGCTGTAAATACTCCCGCACTATATGCATAGCGTATTACTTATAGGCTGCTCTTAATCAGTATATCAATAACAGTATATTGATATATAGGTTTGTTTCACTCAAATATGACTGTCCACAGAATTGTAGCAGCAGAATGATAATCGTTAAACTGAATGTGAAATAATGCTAGCAGGTGAGAGTACAAATGGAGAGGAACTGTACTGGGGATTTGAAAACAGGAGACTTATCTTCCAAGGATGAAAACTAAAATATTGACAAGAACAGTACTAACAGGGGCTTGATGTTTAAGAAAATATAATGGTTCGAGTCTCTCAACTAGGATGCTAAGGTTGGGCTGTTAAATCTTCATGTAGATGTTTAGAAGAGTGTTTAAAGCTCATGTTCCACCTTATGTCCCCAAAGGAGGAGGAGTTAAGAGATTTTTAGAGACATTATATACATCTTTTCTTGGTGCCTGATGCTTCATGCATCATGTTTTTGTTTTTCCCTTGGAGACATATTTAAAATGCTGAGTCTGTATTCATTCCTTAATCTTCGGAGAGTGATAATGTGAGAGATTATGATTTATGAGTGTTGAAGCAAACTGATAGTATATTTGCCTTGAGTTTACATTTCAAATGCCAATAGTTTGGTTAGTAGCTACTGATGGTATTTGGTTTCTTACTCTGTACACCCAGATGCAATGCACTGAAAATGAATCAGACCATAAAAACATACACAATTTTTCTTTTTTTTTTTTTTTTTGGTTGTTTTTTTTTTTTTTTATTTTTGGTTTTTTTTGTGTTTTTTTTTTTGTGTGTGTGTGAAATGAAAATTTTCCAGGCGGAGCTTATAGCTAAGGAAGGATACCAGTGAGGAATGGAATCATGAAGACAATGATGATATGTTGGGTGAGATATTTGGGTTTGTGTAAAATGAACATTAATATTTAAATTTTACCCCACAGAATGTTAAACCATATGGAGAAGTAAGGTCAACACAAAGGCTCATTCTGCAATCACATTATGATTTTAGCAGTCTCCTGATAGCCAGATGAAATTAAACAGAAGGAAAAAGTCCATTGTGTTAAAACCAGAAATGAGGACAATCTGTCAAATCTAAATCCAGAGACAACTCTTTTTAAAGCTGGAAGTGATATCTAATTCTGTGATTTCATTCCAATGTTAGTTGCTACTCGTTACAGTGAAGCAAGCTATGTAAGTTACAAATAAAGTTTCTTTTTCTGCTTACATAACATCCATAGCCAAGTCATAGTCTCACTGAACACCCAAATCCTTCAAATTTATTGGAATTCTTATGTTTTTTGGGTTTTTTTTAAGACATGGTGTTGATATGACTAAGCAGCTATAAAACTAGATTAAGAAATCAACATTGCTACTTAGTTGTCACTGACTGAAAATAGTATGTGATTGGCTTTGTTCTGTGTTTGACTGAGTCTCAAACCTATTGAACAAGAGGGATTTGACAAAGTAACTAGGGGTTTGAATTCCTGGAAGAATAAAAAAGGCTTTTGGAGAATACTATAGGACAAATATATGGATTATTTACAAGAACAAAGACTTTTCTTTCCTGAACCATGAGAGGGAAAAAAAAATCAATATCAGATTATAATGTCTATGATGGGAATATTTAACTTTATATAACCACTTACGACCATCTTATTCTAATAACAGTGTTGATTAATGAGTCTTAGAGTACATAGGAAGAAAAAACTGTCAAGGCCAGTTTTGTAATGAATATATGACACTCAGTTTTTGCAATCAATGAGATTGGATGCATTTAATGCATAGTTTGGCTTTCTTACATTGTCAGGTTAGGTAGGAGGAAGAAACAGAATCAGTTATTTTTTTCAAAAAATTCAAATTGTATTCTGAACTATGAAAAGATAAATCTTAAACTAACAGATGTGAAGAGACATCACAAGAAGTAAGTCTGAAAACTCTAAAGTACAGAAATTTATTTTTCATGTTTCAAAATGGGTATGATATTAAGAAAATAAATATTGTTTCTCTTGCATGTACCCAACAGAAAAAATACTCTCTTTTGAGGGTTCTGTTTAGCACAAATGCTTTGGTGGGAAAAAAATGAACTCATGTCTCTGGAAATTCCCCCACTCTTGTGTTGGTCAGAAAAAGTTAAAAGTCATTCAGTAAACTCTTACCTTTTGTAATGAAAGTAGGATTTTGGTTTCAATAGCAGACAAGCTGTAAAAGTTGATTTAAGGAATAAAACTCAATCTCTTTTTTATGCCCATCTCCTTGTAGTTTTATTTTTAGTCTAACTGTGATGGGGAGGATTTTTGGTGCGTTTTTTTTTTTTAAATTGTTTAAAATTCCAGCAACATGTATGCATCATGTTTCATAATGTGCCTGTGAAGATATTTATTTAAAGCAACATTGTCATCTTTTTTCTTTATAGGCAATTCTGTACCTGCATTAGATAATATTAAACATTGTATTTCCAAGGGCTTATTAAATATTCAGTAGTTTTCTTTTTCTGTATTCAAGTGTGTCAAGGGCAAGCCTTCTAAGTCCTGGAATGAAACTCAAATGAATTAGCTGAACCTTAAAAGCTGCTATTGAATACTCACATCAGAAACTATATGTTACACGGTGAGGGAAGTTGAAGGAGGAAGTGTTGAGATCCAACCCAAGAACAAGTTGTATCCAGGCAGGATACAGACTTTCTGGGAAAATACTGAAAAGTTCTAAGAGATTTCTATTCAAAATGTAACTATGAAACAAGAAGGGTGACTGTGACTACCAACAATTAACCTCTTCACTGACTATTACAATTTTATCTTTGTGGTGGTTTGACCCTGGCTGGAGGCTAAAGCCACTCTATCACTCCCCTTTTCAGCTGAACAGGGGAGAAAATATCTATTGAGAGGCTTAGGTGTTGAGATAAGGACAGGGAGAGATCATTCCACAATTAGTGTCATGGGGAAAACAGACTCAGCACAGAATAAAGGAAAGAAAACTCTTTAATTTATGACACTGCACTGCACACCCAGTGACACCAGAGTTGGGTAATAAGAAGTGTGACCAGATCTTAAAGCACCTTCCCCCCACCCTTCCCTTCTTAGCAGACTTCACTTTAGTCATGATTTAGCTCCCTTCTTCCCCCATTGTGGCAGAGGGAGGCGCAGGGAATGGGGTCATGGGGGTTTTGGTCAGTTCCTCATGAGATGTTTTCCTTCTTAGCTGGGGGAGGGGGGCATTCCTCACACCCTTCCCCTGCTGCAGCATGGGGTCCCACCCACGGGACACAGTCCTCCATGAACTTCTCCAACCTGAGTCCTTTCCCACGGGACTTCAGCTCTTCACCAGCTGCCCCAGTGTGGGTCACTGCTATGATAGACAGTCATAGAATCATAGAATGTCTCAGTCTCTCAGGCCTAGACTTCTCCAGTCTGGTTCCTCATGGGGTAACAAGCCTCCCACCCCAACAAACTTGCTCCAGTGTGGGTCTCTCTCTCTTGCTTATCTCTGTGTCTCTCTCTTAACAGGCTGCAAGTGCTTTTAGAGGCTTGCTCCAACGTGGGTCACAGTGTCTTCTGTATGTCTCCACCTGCTCCAATGTGGGGCCTCTCCATGGGCAGTAGGTGGAGTCTCAGCCTTTTTCATGGGCTGTGGGGACTCACCTGCTCCTCCATGGGTTTCTCCACAGGCTGCAGGGGCATCTTTCTCTCTGGTACCTGGGGCGCCTCCTCCCACTTGCCCCTCCACCGGCCTTGGTGCCTGCACAGTTTCTTGCATCTTCTCACTCCCTTCTCTGGTGGCAAAAAGTGGCTGCTTGCATTTTTTTTTTCTCCTAAATGTGATTCCCAGAGGTGCTGTGACCATTGCTGATAGGCTCAGCCTTGGCAAGCAATGACTCCAGCCTTGAGCTGGCTGGTGTTTGCTCTCTGGGGCCTGCAGAGAGCTTCTGGCTGATTCTTGCAGAAGCCACCCCTGCAGCCCCTCCTTCTCCACCAGAACCCAGCCACACAAAACTACAGCAATCTTGGAAAACTAAATAATAAGTAGAAATGACCTGTTTTAAGTGTGTAGAATGGACAGACAAAGCACATCTTGAATATGGAGTAGCATGAGTCTGGTTGTAAGAATATGAATAATACACCTGAGTGCGAGGATCAATTTTTATGTCTGTTGCTGGTTTATTTGGCGTGTCTCTAAACTGATAAAACTTCTAAGTCGATAAACCTCCTAAGCTGATAAACCTTAGAATGGGTCAAGTCAGGACCTGTCTACATCACAGGACAACATCAGATTGTGCAACCAGTCCTATGTCTGGATGTGCATTGGAGAGGAAAACTGGGTAGGCAGGCTGGGTGTGAGCCACAGCATCCTCAGACCAGGTGCCGTTTGGACTCCAGACGTGGTCTACAAGACTGTTTTCAGGTCATTTGCAACCATGAATTTTAAAGTGACCTTAATTTCTTCAAGGCGTGTTAGGAGCTATGTGCAAGTTAAAACATGCCATTGGACATACAGAGGTTCTGATAATCCACAGATTGATCAATTTGCAGTCCTAGAATGAGTTGCCATTTTGGAAATTTCTTTAAATTCAGAGCAACTCAGTTCCTCATGGGACTCTGAATTCAAAATAGGAATTATAAAGTTTTCTGCTTCCAAGTTATCTGCAGGCATCTGTCACGCTTTAGATTTATATGCTTCATTAAAAATCACGTTGTAGATGATTAATCCACTTATCTGAACATTAGTAGAACTTGGCAACAGAGCTTGGCTGGTGATCCTGTCAACTAGAGAAGCTAGAAGCTGAAATGTGTACCACCGTTTTCTGAAATGTGATGCCGACACACATGAACAAAATTGGGTGCACACTGCCTTCAAAATGTGAGCAGAGGGAATCAGCAGCCTACTGAGAGCTTTAACTACTTAATGAGGAACATTTTGCATGCTGTGTGTTACATACTGAACATTTTAGTACCTTTTACCTGCTCTCTTCTGGCAAAAAAGGACCAAATTTTTTATTAATTCCATTTGTATTAATTTCAATTTTGAAAAAAGCTGGTTTGGTGGCCCTGGAGTGTCTGAATGTCTCTATAACCATTCTCTTTCTTAGAAAGGTGTTGTCCATCAGGGGACAAAAAGAAAACCAAAATGAATAATGAATAACTTAATCTCACACATTGAAATAAATGAGAAGCAGCTACTTTTTTTTTTTTTTTAAAACATCTAAGAAATGAGAAAAGGATTGTGATTATTTGGACCTCATTTCAAAATTTTTCTTAAACTTTTCTTTCCAGTTTCAAGCCATGTTCTTGGGGCACAACCATTTGTTTAAAAAAGGGGGTTGATGAAGCATTTTTGCTGCATACCAAGGCTGAATTGCCTTCTTAAGTAGTCAAAAGAAGTTTTTAGAACTACTCAGAGTGAATGGTTGCTAGTGATTTGAGCAAGAAATTTTGTCTTCCTGTGACCTTTCTGAAATTAAGATCAGGCTAGCTCCTTTTAGATTTGTGTGTTTCATAAAAAAAACAACCCAGAAGCTGTGAGTGTACCCCAGTTATGGTGGACACTGGCAGGATTGAGGAAGAGAATTTGGTTGGTCCCATCCACCAGAGAATCTGGGAGTTTGGATCTGTACTGATGTTGTCTGCAATGTGGTCCTTGACCAAATAAACAAAAATGGATGTGTTTTTAGAGTTTCATTACCTTCAAAACAAGAGAAGATGGAATTAGGAGGAAGCAGAAGGATAGCATAAAGCAAGGATAGCACACGACAATTTAATTTCTATCATTACAACTATTTATGAAAAACATGGGAGAGTCTTTTCAACACACTGCTTGTTATGTAATGCAGCACCACTACTAGGTGCTGTGCTCTGTTCAGAATGTCCTGATCCAAGGAGTTTGCAGTTTAGAACAAAAAGCAACAAGAGATAAAAGGAATGAGGGTCTTTGCTCAAAATTAGTGATGCATATGCTCTCGCGCACATCTCTTTTTACATTGCTGTGAATGGAAATTGCAGGATTGAGGAGAAATCAGTCACCAGATTAATATTTTTTTCTTGCTATTGTTTGTTCCACACTCTGAAAGATGATTGTCTTTAGGATAAAAGAGTAGGATACTCAGCAGGTTTTGAAAATAATGTCTTTTTCCTTTAGGGATAATAAAGTGCCATGGAAAGTAGGTGCACAGTTAAAAATTTCGAGCTGCTTTGCCAAGTGCAAAGTGCACCGAGGCCTTTCACAGTGCCAATGCTGAGCAAAACAGTAATAAATAGCTTGTCAGGCAGTTCTATCCGCAGTTCATCTCTTGCTATTTGGCATCTTTTTAGAGGGACCTGAACTAGAATGGACTCCCTTTCTGTAACACAGCCCAGAAACAGGTGCCAAGTAGTTACATACTGTTAGATTCAAGGCACAGTTGAATGCATTTTAAATCCATATTATACCTGAGTTAATAGTAAATTTAAGTTTGGCTAAGCTGAATGTAGTTTTCTGTTCTTTTCAGACTAAAAAATGCTCACAGTTGCCTGAAATCACCAAACCATTGCCGTTAGAGGTTGCCCAATATTTTATCTATTAAAAGTTCCCACCCAGACTCCAAACGACAGTGCTGAATTAGCTTCAGTGATCCTCCACTCCACAAATTTGTTTGCTTTTTACCTCCTTCACCATGCAGAAAGATTCTGGAGGATGGTCTAGAGTGTCCCAAGGGGCATTCTTAGCTCACCGGTATCTTAGAGTGTGATAAATTCACTGTCTGTACTACAGAGAGATTTCACAAAACCTCTCATGAGATTAATTCGCTTAGGTAATATAAATCTGTTTGTATTTGCTGACTCTGGTTGTTTCACACAAGCTTGAGGCTTTTTGGTGTATGTTGGTGTCAGGTGCCAGGAAGAAATGAGCTATGAACACACGGAGCAGTTCTGTAGTTAAGACAAAGCCAGAAAAGCCTACTCAGTAAAAACCAGCCAGACAGTGTAAGATTGTTTGCTTAGCTTGTGATTCGAAGTTCGGACTGGATGAAAAGTGTTCAGTTCAGTCCCTGAGTCAGTCCTTTCTGAAAGATAACAGATTTAGACGGTTTGTAATTAAGGGGCTTGATGTAATAACTTTGTTTCATTGATTGAGGAAAGGAAGCCATAAACAAGCTGCAAATCTCTGATATAGGTAGATATATGAGGGTTTTTGATAGATTGATATATCTTGTCAGTCTGAGTATAATAAATTTGCTGAGCCTGCATTATAAATTTAAAGTCCTTTCTTGGAATAAAAGCAATTCTCTCTTTTGTTGTAGAGGCAACATTCTGTTGTCTAACTAATGTTCTGTGTTAGAAAAATGCAACCATTCAGTATTGTACCAGCCCAAATGAACTCCTGTGGCACACAATACTAAACCTGTGTGCTAATATTAAATGTGGTGATTGATACCCAAGCACACAAAATCAGTTCTGCTGCAGTGTTGCAGCCTGGTTAAAGTGACAGAACAGAGTTATTCTTGCTTATGGCTTCTGTTCTGTCTCCCTTGTAACTAGATTTTTTTTCCAATGAGATTCAAGATTTTGGTGTGATAACATGCCAGCATCTTGCTGCTGTGTTTTCTCTTGCCTGAACCACTGGGACCTGGACTCTTCAGCTGCCTTTTCCAACAGTCTGGTTGTAGAGGATATAATCTTTGATTTCTCCTTGCTGGGCTTCTTTAAGGTACTCAGTTTCTGATTGGGGATTAATAATAAAATTCCCTGAGAAATTTTTAAGTAATATTAAGGGAAACATAAAGTACATTATTCTTATTTACTAAAATAAATAATATGAAAAAGTATGAAGAGTCTGCCTCCAGATCCCTATCATATATTTTTGTATTACTAGCAAGTGACAGTTTAAATTTATAAAAATCCAAAGCTAATTGGGTTAGTCATTTGCTGCCATTTTGAAAGAAAAATTTTTTTATTGCTACCATCCCGTGGTACAATTTCAAGCTGTGGGATATGTAATGAAAACTTCTTTAGGCATCTTTTTATCTCTTAGGGCCCCTAACACCTTCAGAAAACTTAAAGTCTTGGAAAAGTTTTCTCCAGGATAATACTGGCTGTAAAATGTCTGTTAAGCTGAAAATTCAGAATACCAAAAGCGTTGATAAAATGTTAGAAATTTTAGAAATTCCACCAGTCATTTCCTGGCTCAGGGAGGCATTTAAACACATTGTCTATTCATGCACCATGTTATTGCTGTTGGAGTGCTAACACGGTGGTGATGTACTGTTGCTTATAATAATTTAACAATTGTATCAGACAAACAGTTGCATTCAAAACACCTTTTAATTTGGTGTGTTTTACTGGGTGTAAGAAAGTCTATCCCCCTTCTAGCTGTCTGTCTCAGTGATAATTTTTGTAAGATCTTGACCTGGATATTCTCTTTTCTTCAATGCTTCACTGTGACGCCTGAGTTGAAGATGAGGCAGTAAATGTTTTTTAAGTCCTTAACAATCCTCTGTGAAGGTTCCCTACAAGTTATTTAAGTGTTTTTTATATGTCCACATTCCTCTGAAAGAACTGAATTTGTATTTCCCTATTTGTTGAGACTGTCCTGGATTTGTAAGTTTGATAGCAGGATTTTAGATCCTAACACATTGGTAAAGCTCGGCCTCCACAATGAGTGTGGTTCTTCTAGGTTTACTTTTAGTTCTGCCTAAGAATATGAGCATTGGATGACTGCAAATATAGGCTGTACAACCAACTCTACCTGTAACATGGGAGGCATTTTTTAACAGTAAATATCCTATGTTTGTGAATCGTTGAAAAATGTAAAGGATAACCGGTGTTTGGATCTGCTCCTAGGACCATCTGATCAGTTCTCAGGACTGTCTGAGGTGCTGTTCAGGCCAGGTGTGAATTCCTGAATCATAATCCCAAGGCCTTGTTTTTGCACCATGTGAAAAGCAGGAAGCCTTACATCTTGCTGTGGTTGGTGTGTATGGGTTTGTAAGATACCTTGACAACTGAATGGAATTCAGATGATTTAGCACAGATTGAGGAATCTGTTGCCACTTTCTGAATGAGTTTCAGCTTGTCATGGTGTCAAAGTCAAGACTTTCCTGCTCCAGGATTCCTGGCCTACACATGAGAGTTTTCTGTTGCTCTCCTCTGGCCTAGATGCAAAGCTTTATGCATATGAATTTGTAAAACATTTGTGGTTGAATCCATAAAAGATTTAGGATGATCACTGACATTGTTAGTAATAATGTAAAGAGCTGTTTGGTTCTGATGTCTCGTTTTCTCTCTTTTTGTTTCAGTTCATCGCCTTTGCATCTTTATTCTTCATCCTAGTTTCAATCACAACCTTTTGCCTGGAGACACATGAGGCGTTCAATACTATTATAAACAAAACCGAGCCAGTCATCAACGGGACAGAAACTGTGTTACAGTATGAAATTGAGACAGATCCTGCCCTGACATATGTGGAAGGAGTCTGTGTGGTGTGGTTTACATTTGAATTTCTAGTACGCGTTATTTTTTCCCCTAACAAACTTGAATTCATCAAAAACCTCTTGAATATCATTGACTTTGTGGCCATCCTACCCTTTTACCTAGAAGTGGGCCTGAGTGGGCTGTCCTCCAAAGCTGCTAAGGACGTGCTTGGTTTCCTCAGGGTGGTAAGGTTCGTGAGGATCCTGCGAATCTTCAAGCTCACCCGGCATTTTGTGGGACTCAGGGTGCTGGGGCACACTCTGCGAGCCAGCACCAACGAATTTTTGCTGCTGATAATATTCCTGGCACTCGGTGTTTTGATATTTGCCACCATGATCTACTACGCAGAGCGGGTGGGAGCCCAGCCTAATGACCCATCTGCGAGTGAGCACACACAGTTCAAAAATATCCCTATTGGCTTCTGGTGGGCTGTAGTCACCATGACCACCCTGGGATACGGGGATATGTATCCACGGACTTGGTCAGGCATGCTGGTGGGAGCCCTGTGTGCGCTGGCAGGGGTGCTCACCATAGCCATGCCCGTGCCTGTGATCGTTAACAATTTTGGGATGTACTACTCCTTGGCCATGGCAAAGCAGAAATTGCCAAGGAAGCGGAAGAAGCACATCCCTCCTGCTCCTCAAGCCAGCTCACCCACCTTCTGCAAGACAGACTTGAACATGGCCTGCAATAGCACACAGGGGGACATCTGCCTGGGCAAGGACAACCAGCTGATGGAGCACAACAGATCATCAGGTAGGACCCCACTGGAAATGCATGTCCTATGAAAACACTTTATAGACCAGTATGCTTGGTAGGGGTCAGAAAGCAGCCAGTCTTTCTGCCAGGAGAAGACATAGCTCCTACCCTTCTCCCCTCCAGTGTTTGCGTGTGTCAGTCTCATAGAGGAAAAAATAGGTATAGTGATGTTCCCAAACCTCTATGTAGCTGGTCTATACAGTTTTGCTTGCTCTGTTGAGAATGCTTTCCTGCTGATGATATCAACCTTTTTTTTTGCCTGTTGTTTGTTGCGTCGTATGGATGTTTCTTGTTTTTCTGCATGACTGTGACTATTTGAGCAGCCACCGTGTCCCACCCTGTTGGACTCCATGGTGTTTTGCCTCAGTGTCTGTCTCTTGTGTCAGCTTTGCCTGTGCCACATCGTGGCCTGTTAAGCAAGATCCTACAAAGAAGCAGTCATTTAAAAGGAGCAGGTGCTTTACATCAAAAGCCCAGCACTCAAAGGAAATAAGAAGAAATTCTCTTTCTAGCTTCCCTGGCTAGAAAAGCTTCCTTCGTCTGTGTTAGATGAGACATTGCATGATATTTATTATTAATTGAATGATAATAGCATAGATGATGTAAAGTTTGTCAAGAAAAATGGAAATGACAGCCCCTAGCAACATCATTATTAGTGTTGACTTTTATGATTTATATTACCTTATTTGTTAGAGTTCCAAATGATGGATAAGGACTATTTTGTGTGAATTGCTGTGAAAATGCATATCAAGTGATAGGCTCTGCCCCTCCAAGCCACTGCCCTATATTCCATATCTCTTCAAATTAAAGACTAAATTTTATCTCTTCATATGATTAAAACAATTTTTTTAGCAGCAAGGATTTTTTTTTTGGTTTGTTTCTCGAATATATTTATTCTTAAGCCAAGAATGATCTGATTACAAAGCTCACACACCAGTCAGTAGAATCTTGTTGGAAAGCTGCTAAAGAGTAATAATGGCAAAACCACCCATGACTGGTGGCATTCAGTAATTGAAATTTATTTTTTAAAAAGAAGAGTCTGGAAGATCTGTCTCTGAACAATACCCGTCTTTGGTCTGTTGCTCTGTTACTGAATAGCATTTATGTTCAAAGAAGCTCGGTTTCAGTCTCTGAGTGAGCATTCACAAAGTTAACGCAGCTTTTTGAACATCCTAAATATATTTAAGAGGATGGAAACCCTGAAAGGACTCCCACTGTGGGTGGAATATAGTTAGTTTTACAGTGCTTTGACTGATACCTGCTTTCAGGCAGCATCTTTAAAGTGTTAATGCTAACAGCTTCTTCATGCCATCAGGTCCTACTGAAGGTATCCTGGAATGGAGGTGGCTCAGTGTGATCAGAGCAGAGACACTTTTCTGTGTCTGCAGCTTTATTTACAAGGTGTTATAATCCTTGAAGTTAGAGAAAAAGCAGATATGCAGGAAGGACCCATTTTAAAGCGTTAACTTTCTCTTCAGTACTGCCACCACTCATGTCCTGCGCTGTAAGCTTTACTTCTGGTGGAGGATGCTAGTGGAGCCCCTAGGAATTCTGTGCCAAACTTCAAGGTTGAAAATAGCCCTTTGCACTACCAGTTCAGAAAACCACATGCTCAGGTTTAGATGCAAAGGTAAAGCTGAAGTCGACAACGTACCCATTACCTGTTATGTGCTGTGCTGAGCAGAGATTTTCTTTCCTGAAGTGTGGCCTGAATCTGAAATAGTAGATAATTTTCAAAGAGAGTCCTTTGGGAGTGCCAAATCAGGAGAGGTAAGGGTTCTGCTGTTTCACAAAATAAACTACACAGACCAATGACAGCATCTAATGTTGGGTACTTATGATAATCCAGCAGTGCAAGTATAGAAATGAAAGCTAATTGGAGTATAGAAATCTAACTGTTTTTAGTGCCAACTGTTGAAAATTTAACCCTCCTGGGGAGGGGTTGTCTTTAAAAAATGCTAAGCAATATCTGCTAAGAAAAACTTATTAGTGTTGCTATCCTCTTGTTTATCAAAAAGGATACCAAAAATAGTAAATACTTGTTTGAAATATCCAAGGCTGACTGTACTCTGAAAAGTTACAGTCCATAACAGGCAACTAACTGAACCTTGATTTATTATTTTTCATTTTATGTTCACTTAGTAGAACTTCACAAAAGAAAAAGTCAAAAGATCATTTGTTCTTGAATAAAACAAATATACTTTTTTTTTTGCCATTTTGTGCTGATTAACGGTGAATTGCAATCTTGTTTTCTTCTAATGATTTACCTTATAATTATTTTGAGTGATGGGAATATCCGGCATTCAGCATAAGCTCTTTGTGATGTCTCATTTCCTCATTCATTATTGTCTGTAAATGGGCATGGTGCTTTAACCAGTGTTATCAGGTGAAGACAGTGCAGGAAGTGAGCAGCCACTCTCACCTGGGGAAAGGCTCCCTCCCATCAGACGCTCTAGTACCAGAGACAAAAACAGAAGAGGGGGAACATGTTTCCTACTGACAACAGGTGATTACACGTGTGCTACTGATGGAGGGATCAGGAAAGGTATGGATTTCTTTCATTAGATTGTAAAAGGTTACTCAGCAATGTGCTTGTGAAAAGCAAGCTTAGAGTAAAATGTTGTGCACAATGCTCTTAGGGGAAAGACTGTACTCACAATGTATCCTTTTTCTTCATTCCTGGTCATTCTTTTCCAGTTTTCTTTTTAGAAACACTCACCTCCTTTAGTCTTCACAAAATGTGCTTGATGTCGGACCCTCATTTCACTCGTGTCTCATTTGTCTGTTACCTTTAATGGAAAAGCCTGCAATTCAGACCTTGCTCATCCAACCGCTCATCACTCAATACCACCATTTGTCACTCTAAAAGACAAATTAATTATTTGATAACTTTGATCCAAACTTAATAACTTAGCAAAAATCACAGCTGAGTAAATTACACTTTAAAAGTTGAAATGTCAGAAGCAAGCAGCGGTTTTGTTCTGAACACAACAAAACATATCATAGAAGATGCTATTCACAGTTCTTTCAACTAAAACTCTGAGTTTATAATGCCACAAAATGCTTCCTTCCTCTTTGTAGTGCACCACTAATAGTAAAAGGTGACTGTCAACCCCCACCGGAATTCAACAACAATAAACAACACTTGATTTTACAAGGTGCTAAAAATACCTTTCTGATTATTCAGCCTCTTCAAATCTGATTACTCAGTATTCAGGAAGACTGGGTTCCCCAGCCAGAGTTTGCAAAACCTGCTGCTGTCATATGTATCAAAGTGGCCGACTGCTGGTGGGATTATCCCTTCAGGCCATAGCTGGCTGCACCCAGAAAACCTAACCTCAGGGCACAGACCAAAAATCAGCAATGCTGGTGGTAGTCCTGCTGTTTCCTTAGGAAGGAATTGGTCTGGTTCCTTCCTGTATTGTAACATTCCAGGAGGTTTCACATTCCCGAGTGCTGATGTGCAGTTGTTCACCTCAGAGGTCATCTGCAGTAGCCATGTGGCACTGAACAAACATTTTTGGCTGAGATTTCTCTCCCTCAGCCCCCCAGATTTCATTTTTTTTTAAACTTGCTTTGTGTACAGCAAACATGGCTGTTGCTAAAGGACTTCCCTTGCACTGTTCTGCAAATGCTCTTTTTACATTTCAAAAGCATGTCCTCAATGGGTTGAAGCTGTGAAGGCAGGTATGCAACCAGAATCCAATGCATATGGTATTTGTAAAGGATATGAGTGTCTCTATGCTCTTGTGTTTTACATATTCCTATATATAATGTTTAAATTAAATGGATCTTCATAGCAAAGATATTTTTGTACAGATTTAGGACTCTTTCCACTGAGTGTATATATCCCAATTTACTCTTAACAACTCTGATGATTTACAGTATCTCCAATGGTAAGGGTCCAGTCTGCTGAGGAGCTCAGGAACACCTGAGTAAGGCAGATTGCCATGGCATCTTGCAAGATAGGGTTCTTGACTTCTTTTAAAAATGTTAGGATAAACATATGAGTACTGTTCACTTGGCAGTAGCCATAATTAGAACAGATCAGAAATAAAAATAGAAGTTCCCTGTTAGCTACTAGAGCCATATTTTTATACTGAGACCACATGAGCATTTTCATTTAAAAATCCAGTGTTTCATTACTTTTAATAGAAAAATGGGGCTTGGCTCAGAACTGACAGTTTCTCAGTGAGAAATGTGCTCTATGGGTCTGATGACAACCTCAGTCTAGGCTGAAATGTTTCAGACACTAGCTTTGAAGTTTATTTATACAGAGTAGGGAGGTTAGTTCATAAACAGAAAACATCTTCAACTAGCATCCAAGGGATTTTGAATGCTTGAATTTAATTCACACATCAAGTCTGTTTCTTTTTTTTTTTCTTTTCCCTTTTCTTTCTTAGTATATCCTCTTGTTTGGTTCATTCTCTGCTTCTTGGTTGTGTTTGATGATCATTTATTCTTAACTTTTTTACATTAGCATGTTCTCTCCATAATATGATGCTGATTTAGAGCTGATCCAAACCCCACTGAAACAACTTGGAAAGTGCCAATTTTGGATCATGCCTCTATATCTATTCATCTTGTGTATCTGGTTTTCATTTTTTAGGAGTTTCTGTTTTCTTTATCATCTTTACCATCTTCCTGTATCAGTTCTTTGCTTTTATCATCAGAAAAGTAGCAGGAGAAATATTTTTTTTTAATAGTTTCATAGTTTCTGTGTAAAAAAATAAAAGCTACCTGATTCTTTTGATTTTTATTTTTTTTTTGGTAAACTCTATGTTTCCTGGTGAGGTTAAATATATACACTAGCACCGTGCTTCCCTTCTATTCCCCTTTCAAATGTGTTTCTTTCTAATCTGTGTAAATACTGATAGAAACTCAGAAACTGGAGGCTGTTTTTGAAATGTATCAGAAGTCTGTGAAGCATCACAGTCTGACCCGCCCTTGCAATCTGGAGGTAACACTGTACAAAGTTATAGCAGACATAAGGTTATACATTAGCTTTAAGTATAGTTTTACAGTATGTAATTTTCAGTAGTTAAGAAATACTTTAATTGTCATTAAGGGAGGATCTAAGATACGATTTTTCCTGAAGATGCTAACAACTGTCTGCTATCTGTCTGTTATCTGGAGATCTGGAATTGGAGCCACCAAGTGTTTCAATGAGAAAAAAGAAAAGCCTGGTGACATCCTGTGTAATGTTTAGCTGTATTGTCATTGACATTTTATAGTTTCTGTGGGAAAAGTCTCAGTACTTCCATGTAAGCAATTTATACCCGAATGTCTAAACCTGACAAGGGCTTAGATGCATACTTGTCTTCAAGGAAATGGGTAGTGCCACTGAAATCAATGGAAGTTCTCATGCTTGCAGTGAAGCATCTCTCTCTCTACTAAAGGAGCAAAGTCCCATCCAGCTTCATCTTCACTGTATTTCCTTTCTGATATCTCCCTCTGGATTGATGGGCTGATCCTTTCCTTCATAAGTGGGATTGTTCAGGTGTCACTGAAAATGCTCGAGTACAAAGACAGCGAGGCACTGGATAGCAATGGGTTTTTTTGCCAATGATTTACAGAATCGCCTCTACATGGTGAGAGCAATCTGTATGTAGCAAAAAGTAGGTAGCTAGAGCTCACAGAAATGTCTGCAAGTGCAATGTTACCCCCAAATTGTGAAACACTATGTCGTTGCCTCGTTTAATGATTAATTATTTACTATTTGCGTATGTGGATGAATAGCGTTTACCTCATTTGAGTCAGCTGGAGAATGAGCACAAATACGGTGTTTTAAATTTGCCAATCAGGAGGCATTTGCACATATGTCAACCTCTGCTATCTTACTATGCTTTTATATTAGACTCAAAGTCTAAGAGTGAATATTTCTGAAGATGGAGCATCTTTCCCATAGCAGGATTCAATCCTCTTCAGAAGTGATTTACAAATACTGTGTGCACTTTTATCTGGTTTTTGTTTTATATCTTTTTAAAGAAAAATCTTCCTTTATTAGGAATTTGGTTTAGTAGCAAAGATTATATAGTTCTAACAGGTTTTATAGTCTACCTTAATGGGTTTTTGATTATGCTTAGCCAGACAGCTCACTCGGTAACCCGGTTGGGACCCTTTGTCTTGCACTCTGTGCAACCCTGCTGAAGCCAACAGAGTGGCACCAAGTGCAAGAGGAGATGTGGAAGAGCAGGTCAGACCCCTTGAGTGTCGGTCTGTTTAATTTTCTGGGAAAGAATAGCTGCATTCATTTGTAAATAATTTTATTTATCAATATAAAGTAATGTTTCTCAGCACTGAGTTCTTTTGCAGGCAGATTCCCTCTGAGTCCCAGATAGTTCCTTGAAGGTTACATTACATTGTATTGTTTGTCTTTGTCTATTTTTTGGGCTGAATTCAACTGATGTCTGTGCATTTTCTCATACAAGGCTACGAAAAATCTCGAAGCTTAAACAACATAGCTGGCTTGACAGGCAATGCTCTGCGACTGTCTCCAGTAACATCACCCTACAGCTCACCTTGTCCTCTAAGGCGCTCTCGGTCTCCCATCCCTTCCATCTTGTAAACCAGATGGCATCAATCGGCTACATAGTAATAACTCAAATACTGTTTACCACATATGGGAAAGAAATGTAGCATTAACCATAGGCTCCACACTATATGGTATAACTCCTGCATGATATAACTGTCAGTAGTATGAAATGCTACTTGGGTAGCTGGAGATTTTTATCTTGGCTTCTAAAGATTACCTAAGGTAGCGCTTCTCCTTTTATCTACTCTATTGTCCTACTTTCTTGTGGCAATAAAAGGGCAGGTAGTGGATGCCGTTGGCCAGTATATTCAATAAATAAGCATATTTTCAGGGAGATTTACTTAAAATAATGTGCTTCCAACTAATTATCAGTCACTCCATCGAACCTCCATTTCTTGTGACTCTAATCCATTCTGAAGATGTCTGGAATCGTGTCGTGGTTGCGCACAATGTGACTTGGGTCTGCCCATTTGCATGGACCATCCTGTCTCCATCACCTGACAAGCAGTCTTGCCAATTGTGGAGACCACAGAGGGCTCTGGATGTGTGTTCTCGCATTGTACCATCCTGCTGAAATGAAAGCACTGATAAACTGGTCTGCATGTGGGATTGTTTCTCTTTGTTTAACCTTTTTCCTTATTTTTTTTAAACAATCTACTTGTTTATAAATGGCTTTATTTTGTGATTAACTTACTTTGGTACTGGATTGCTGTATCAGAGTTCTGAATGTTTCCGGTTGTTTGCACACAGATAACTGCAAAGAGGTTGTCATTACTGGTTACACGCAAGCAGAAGCCAGATCTCTTTCTTAATGGCTTGGGGAAGGCACAAAACATGCAAGAAAGGTAAACGCCATCCAGACTTGCAATTTTAAGCTAGCAAGTGCTGCTTGGTACTGTAGTCATTTCTCTACTCCAGGGTTCTTCAATATTTTCAGAGGCTGAGTGCCAAGTAAAATCGAGAAGATTATTGGGGGCTTTTTTGTACCATTGTAAGAGGGTAGTAGTTCTCAAGTCAGGTTTTTGACCAGCCTTATACCTCTGGCTCATGAGCTTCAAAAATTCCTCCAGTCAGTGTTTTTTGAGGTGCTTTGTCCTATATGTTGTTTGTCTGTCTGTTTTGCAACCTGTCTACTGTATTCTCCATCTGTCTCCATAAAGCACAGAGATACTGTAAAAATGCCCCCTTCTTTTAAGGTTAACTAAGGACATTTTTCTCCTTTTCTCTTATTTTTTTTTTTTTCATATGGACTATACTTATGTGTATAGATACAAATATATGTATTTTTCAAGTGCAAGCTAGTATCATCTAGACTAATTCATGTGAGCACTGAAGATTTTTCAAGTGGATTTAGTAGCGGCTTTACAGTACTGACCGATTGCTTATTGCATCAATCTTCCTCCTAGCAACCAGAATTCATTACAGTTTTTAAACTGTATCTCCTCTAGTGGCTTTTTCATTCAATATTGACCTCTGTTTATGATACAGGAAAAATGCAATGGCAGATTTTACATTCTGGGCTGGTGAGGAAAAATTACCCTAGAGTTTTATAACTACGTGGGGAAGACCATAATTACCCAAATCTTAAGAGATCCTTGAGATTGTTGAATAATCCCTGATTGTCATGTTTTGTTTTGTTTTTTTTTTTGGTAGGAAAAGAAATATAACTTATTGTTGACCATGTAACATGTTCTTCTGTATATATAGCCTAACCCAATAGCATGACCTGCATGTCAGAATTCTTGTACAATAATGTATTTATCAAAGTATACATTTCTGATATTTAGAGATGTACATTGATTTAGTTTTGGTAAAATATTGTCAATAGAGAGATAATTGCAAACAGCTTTTAGCAAAGGAATTAATATAATATCTGGTGCTGCTGTTATATTAACTACAGTGTTGTACAGAATTTATCATGGATTTTTGACTGCTGAAAAAGGGACAATGGAATTTAGCCATACCAAGGACTGTACTGGAAAGAGACTGCTGCTGCTGAATGGGCCCTGATATACAACTCGCGCCTTGAGGAGGTCGCTGAGACTTCACAAGGGAAGTAGAGCTTGTTAAAGAAGATTAAAGACTGTTCATAATTACTGCTGCCAGAGGAAGGGGTGACTAGTCACTGTTGATGAATCAGCTGTAAATAAAACTTGTGTGCATGGAATATCAGTTTTTATCTATATCAAGAAAAGCTGAATTCAAGTCATCGTTGCTAAGGCTCCATGCAATGACCCACACCCCTGTGTGTATTCTTCCTGGTTCCTGCAGTAACTTGTGCTGTGGATCATGCAAAGACACACACTTAATAATGATAGTGATGTAAACTACATCTGTCTTGACTTCTGTCATAATAACGGTATATTTTGCAAAGGTCACAACTATGAACAGAGTAGGATTGCTTAAGTCCTTGCTTTCTCAGTTTGCCATGACCTATATTTATATGAATTCTAGTGTACATGCCAAGTCTTAAGTTTACTTTTCACTTTGATATCAGAAATGTGACTGCTGACAAACATCACTGACTTTGTTCACAGCACACAGTCTTCTTTCATTGTTACCTCAATCTATAAGTATTATGGGAAATAAAATTCTGGCAGCAAGACTATTTTGGGGTTTCTTTTGGGGTTGGTTTTTTGTTTTTTTTTTTTTAAATTCAATGTTGCAAACCCAACATCAATAAGTATAAAAGCTGTATTAAAATTATATCCTACAAATGTATATTTTACATAAAAGAGATATTCTTCGATCAGTTACTTTCTGTGATTTTTGTGGTAAATGGATCTAGTCTACTCTATGTTTATGAGGCATTGTAGTGCTACGATGTGATAATTATGTTCTCTCCATCCTATTCAGTAGGAAATTCTCCAGAATCTGTTTTGTCACCCTGGTGTCCTGATTGTAGGGACCTGTCCCAGTTGTGAAACTCTGTATCGTGGAACTTCTGTGAACATGTCAAGGTGCATGCACAATCCTGGTGGAAACCAGTGCAAATGTAATACCTGAATTGGAGAATAAAAGGCAAAAGACCTGGGGAGGAACTTGGAACATATCTTCTGAAGTGGCTCATGCTCTTTCTTTAGCTGTATCGGTCCCTTGCCTGCCACTGGCCATCCCAGTTCTCAAACCGGTTTCCAGGAGTACATGAAGAGCTAATTCAAAGACTAGCATGAGCTGGCTTCTAACGCAATTTAAAGTCTTCCTTCTTGTTAATGACTCCATGCCTGGTGTGGAAGTTGTAATTGGGCTTGAAGTTATGAGAGTCAAGGTGGTTTTATTGCATCTGGGTGTGAGGTCAACATAAAAGGTTAATTAAAAATCCAATGCAGTATTTGGGGCAACCAGTGAAATCCCCAAATGCATGAACAGAGTGTCTGAGAGGGGTGAGGGAGCTAGTACAGATGTACACATGATCTGATGGGCTGTTAATAAAGTATATTTGGAAAAGGTGCTGGAATGTAAGAAAAATTCCAGAAAACAGGATCAAGAGGTGTTCAAGTTTTGGAAAATGTGTTATAATGACATACCACAAATGTTCTATGTGCCAAGTTTGGCCAAAGGTTTAAAGTTGATTGGACTGTGAGCTGTGAGCCATACCCACATGAAGAAGAGGTGTAGAGGTCAGCCAGGACAAGGACCACAGCCAGCACAAGTCACACAGGTCTGATGTCTACTCCCAAGCACCTCAAGAGAGGTGTTTGACTTTCATCAGTGGTACATGGGGGTGATGAGGAGCCCCATATGGGATACAGACAAGGTGGTGTTTTGTAGTGGGCAAGACTGTAGAAAACACTGATGGCCAGATGGTTTCTGACATCTTCTGCTGTCTCTGTATGGTAAGGAACGTAAGCCTGGATGGACCTCCAGCAACACAGGACCTTGATTCCAGAATATCCTGATTGCAGGTTCTTATTTTGCTCCTAGAGAACCAAACCCATATTTAAATGCTTTTTCTTTTAAAACACACCTGGATGACAAGCTGGTGGTGAATGATGAGTTTGTTAACTCTTCATGTGTCTTGGGACTACAATCCAAATACAGCTGTTCTAAGAGGAAGGGTTGGCTTAAACCATTCCTGCAGGAAGGAGTTTTGAGTCAAGCAGGAAGATGCTGTGTGAGTGTGGGTATCCTATGGATAATACTCACTCAGGGGCGGCTGTGGGAATTTCTGGACTTGCTTTAAGTGTCCAAAAACTTACTTAATCCTTGTATAAGACTTGAGGGTTAGAAGTAAAACCTAGCTAAAAAAAGCAATGAGCTTAGAAGCGATGCATCCACTGAGTCAACTTACCAAAGCTTGCTCACCTTATAAAGCTGTAAAGTCAAAATGTCAAAAATTAGCATCTCTTTTAAAGATAAACTAGTGCAAGAACAGGGTTGATGCAGAGAGCAAAAGATATGACGTACTGTAGAGATGAGCTATGGTGGATTGAAGAGATGAGCAGGTCATGGGACCTTCACACTTTGAACACAGTTACTGATCTTACAGAGCCTCATTCAGCACTGATAAAACACCGGTGTTCCAGCGAATGCTGAGACACTGTATTACCAGTGTTGTAGAGGTGTACTGTAAACTGGTGCCAGAATTCCTAAGAAGCATGCAGCTAATGATAATTAATATCATGCTGTGTGTCAGGGGGCTTTTTCATGTGTGAAGTAATTATTGTTCCTAAAAGTTCTTTTGCAAAAGGTCTGGATTAAATTGAAAATTAGAAGGAAATTTAAGGAAGCCTCTGTTCACATGGGTTACTGAAAACTAGAGGGGGAAGGAACCGATCTAACATGAGCAAACTTGCCAGCATATTTAATGTGAAGATATGAATTTTAAAAGTCATGAATGAATTAAACTATATGAAAGAGGAGGGCATTTTATCACCGCAATCAATCATGCACAAGTCAGATAAAGGAAATTGGAATGGAAAGCTGCTACTAGAAAGAGAAAATGAATATATTAATGTGCTGTATTACAAGCAGTGGCTTGAACAATTCCATAATAGAGCCTTTGAATACTAACTGAGTGAGAAGAAATTGGCAAAAAACCCCAAAGGTTTCTATCAGGTTAAAGTTATCAGAAATATTAATATTTTTATAATACATTATTTTCTCATTGGAAATACTTATTATTTATTTAATTTCTAAAGAGACAGGTTATTTAAAAAATAGTGGGTTTTAAAGACGAGAATTGGCTCATGAGCAAACACTGAGATCTCAGTGTTGGATGTTGGGTAACTGGTGTGCCACCACCAGCATTTCCCTCCTACTTAACTAAATATTCCTGTGTCACTTTGAAATCACAGAATCACAGAATCATAGGGGTGGAAGGGACCTCCAGAGATCATCGGGTCCAACCCCCTCCAAAGCAGGGTCTGTAGGACAGGTTTCACATGGAGTCATCCAAATGAGTCTTGAATATCTCCAGAGAAGGAGACTCCACAAACCCCTGGGCAGCCTGTCCCAGGGCTCTGTCATCTTCACTGTGAAAAAGTTCTCCCACAGAGATGTGTCTGATTCCTGGCCCCAGAGATGCAGACCTGTCACACACCAGCTCTGCGGGGATGCCAGAGTGCACTCCATCAGGGCAGGAGTGATGCAGAACCACTGGCTCTGTGGCACAGCCATGGAAGCACCCCGAGACATGGTCTGCGTGCAGTTCCTCATTGCCTTCTGGCAAAATATGGCATGCTTCCCCCACCTGCAACCTCCTCCCCAAAAACCCACCCTTCTGTCACTTGTGGTTTTTTCTCATGGGCATGTTGATGAAGGGCTGACAGATTTCAGACTCATACTTTCACAGCTTCACATTCACAGATGGCAATATCCTAGCACACTTTAAAAAAAAAAGACAAGAAATTGGAGGTGGACAATTTTTGAAAATTTGCCACCAAAATGCTATGCATTTCGTTTAGCATCTATTGTATTATGTGCTGGTTGAAAACTGAACATCAGTTTAAAACCAGGGCCACAGCTAGGCTATACCGAAACCTTCACGATGTGTTCATTTTATATCCTGCCTCTAGTTAGAGCATTGCTGCGTTTTGCTACCACACAAAGCTCCCAGTTTCCTCCCCAAATGAGATTTGGAGATAAGATGCTGGGGTAAGTCAGAGAGTGCTATTTTCAGCTACATGTTTTCTCTGTAGAATGGCTGTGACTCCTGTAGGACTGGAAACGTGAGCTGCAATGTGAAGAAAAAGGTAGTGCTTGGGAAATACTGAGTCTGTAATAGATGGCTGCAATCCGTCTTTGACTGGCAGAATGGTACGGGCACCCTCTGTTCAAAACATGGAAAGCAGGTGATTTTGTGTCGGCCTCCTCAGAGCAGCGTTAGACTTGTGTAAGACAATGAACTACCAGAAGCGAGTGGAAGATTTTCCCTTGACCTTTAGACAGCTTATTTGCAAAAGCAGCAAGATCAGAGATCTTTAAGAAGCTTGGCCTTTGCAGTGAAACAATGCAAAACTCCATCAACTCAAAGAACAGTAAACCATAGCCACATTATCCTGTTAGGCTGATGCTAAATATAGAATGGATTTTCAGTTTCTTACGGGGATTTCCTTGCTTTGTGACTAAATGCAGCACCAGGCTTTTATGAAAATCTTATTTCCTTCATGCCTGTGAGTGTTGCTGGTACAACGCAGTGTTTGGCCCTCTGATGCCATTGTTTAATAGTTCTTTTTTCATTTTGCCAGCATGAAAAACCAGTTTTCTTCTGAACTGGACATTGGAAAGGGGGTAGAGGGGGCAGTGAAGGACATGGTTTTCATGGATGAGTCTGCTGGAGGTGACTGTGACCACACAGAAATACCAATTTCAGCTGTCGGTGTCTTGACATTGCAACTTCTCCAGTTCCGAAACTTCTCCTCATAGTTTTGGCTGAAAATCACAACAACAAAAACCATTTAATTACTGCTGTTCATAACCTCTGAATCTGTGAACATAGACCTTAACAGGACTGGGAATGACCTCAGAGAAGAACTTACATACAAACTTAGTATGTCCATCTCTAAATATTGAAGAGATTTCTCAGTATTACCTGAACAAGGCATTACCTGAACAAGTTCCCAGTGTGAAACGGCCTTGCTGAAATGAATGGCAAGACTGTCCTTGGCTTACTTAAGTGAGACTAGATCTTGGGAAGCAACTGGTTTATGTCATGGACATTTCCTGTATGTTTATCAACAACATCTTAGTATTCAAACATATTTCAGCTGAAATAATAATCATAATCAATCATAATCAGTGATTTACTGTGGTGGTCACTAATTCTGGTTTGGGTACAAGTAGCCATAAAGACACACACCCACGGGTTTTATCCCTGCCCTGTTTCCCTTTACTCCGTCCTCCACCAGCTGCTGCAGCAGAACAGCCCATGCTAATGCCCAGGGCTTCACACTGCAGCTGGAAAGTCCAACCTGCCCCCCATCCAGTGCAGGGGTGAGGATGGGAAGGGCATTGTCACCTCTGCACCCAAATCACCTGCAGAGCATGCAGCAACACCTCTGTCCCATACATGCCTGATGCCTGCTCCAAGCAAGACGCTTGGGTTTCTCCAAAGATAAAGAAGATAGATCAAGCACTTCCAGAAAGTGACTTTACCCATAACTTAGATACCTCTTTCACTACGGGTCAAACTGATCTCTGTGAGTGCACGTAGATGAAAAAGTAGCTGGATGTCTTGTCGCCCTGGCATGGGGGTCAGAAGCTCAGTGCAGAAGCAACATGCTCGCTCTCCAGTGCCTGCCGCTTACAGTGCTTTGCCAGCTCTTGCAGATGTGCTGTGCCAAAGCTGCTCCATGAACATTTCCCCTCCAGGCCCCAGGAATAGTTTCTTTTTCAGTACTTGTGCTGTTCTCTGAAGAGGAGAGGAGTGTGCATTCAGAGCCTGGGAGGTGGCTCATGCTCAGAAGCACGTGGGACTGACATGTCTTCAAGCTGACTCCCAAGCTTTCTTCGCCTTTTTTTTTGTCACAAGGAATACATCTCTGACAGAAACCATCCTATCACGGGAGCTCCGAGCTTACTTCAAAAACAAATCTTGGAAGATCATCTGGCTATCTGAGAAGCTCTGAGCAGAGTTCGTGTTAATTCTTTGTTGTTGTTTTCTCCCTTTTGCAGTCTGCTTGAACCCCCTATGTAGATTGCTCCCTTGTTTTCTTCACATGTGCCTTCATGCTCTCTGCCTTCTTCAGCTTTCCTAATTTCAGCTCTGCCCATCCAGGGCTTACCTGTGTGCCTCCTTTGCCTCTCTCCTCAGTACAGCACAGCTCTAGCCTGCGTGATTGCTTCTGGGAAAGAAAAAGGTAAGTGAATTTGGACCTTAGTCATAAAGGTAGAGGTGTACAGGACCAAGTCTCCTTGTGAAGCTGACTAAAACTTGTTGGAGATGTCGCCTTATGCCCAGCTTGGAATGAATTTGCAATTCTCTGCAGCTCCTTTTGTGTGGCCACCACAGTTGGGAACATTAAATTTTGCAACCGCAAAGTCCTGTCTAAAACCAGCACAACTGTCAGTGAAGAGCAGTTTGCAACTGGAACATGGCCAGTGCCAGGGATACTGCAGAGGGATGTGCCAAAAACCAGTTAGAGATGAATGGTTAGAAACCAAATCCAGGAATTAGATTTCCTAACCACATATTCACTGAACTATTGATTTACCAATCAATATAATAGTACTGAGCAGAATGATTGGAGTGCTGAATATATCCTAATTTATCAAAAATAATGTCAAATACTGACATGATTCTTTCTGCCCTTTTTTAAGGCTTACTGTAATACCAAATTTCTTTCAGACCTGAAGATAAATACAATGAAAATAGGTGCATTAGCTAAATTAATGCCAGGGAATAAACATCCCTCAAAGGTAACTATAAGAATTTACTTTAAGAAAAGATTTTAGATTCCAGTCCTAGGCAAAAACTGTTCATTAAGTTTTATTCATAGTCCTCAGTACCCTTCAAATAGGGCATAATATTGAGATTCCTACTGTCCTTATGACCAGGAAGCCTGTTTTGCTCATCAGATTTTGAATGTTTAGGCAGTAGCTGGAAAGTTTTTGATTCAGACATTCCTGATTGCCTGTGTCCATGTAAAAACACCAGACAAACTGTTATATGGCTCCCCAGGTGTTCAGGTGAGGTGTTTTGTAATGACTGGCAGGGGAGGCAGACATATGCGCAGCAATGGAGCTGCTCCCGGTTAATGGTCTGTGGGTCACAGAAGGTCCTTGTGGGCCTGGCTTTGCCTGAGTAGTGCTGTCGCTAGTGCGTCCATGCTGAAGGAAGGGACTGGGACTGGGACTGGGACCACTTGACTCCCCATAGAGGTTTCAGTGCGCAGAGATGAGAGATGCCAACATCTGTCTTTGGCCAGCACTGGTGTTTAATTCCCTGCCTCCCTAAAAAGCCTACCCCAGTCCACCAAGCAGCGTGGACATCCTCTGCAGGGCACAGCTCTGATGTCACCCCTGCACTGCCAACAGCTCTTCAGGTAATCTGGAGCTGAAACAACACATGGAACTTAACCCTGAACTGTGTAATGCCTGACAGAAGTTTCAGGGCATTAGGTGGAACGTGCCGTCTGCCCAAGCAGCAGTGTTCCGTGTCACCCGCAAAGCCGCGCAGCACATGTCTCTGTCCTCTTGTCCCAAAGATCTAATGAGGGTCTTTTTTCCCACCTGGTGGGCTTCACTCATGGAGCTGATGGCAGGGTAGCAGGGCTGTGTTGCAGCCCTCTCTCCCTTGCCCTTTGCCTTCACAGCTTCACCGAACAGTTGCATCATCACAAAGGTGTTTGCGTAATTGACACCTCTTGGTGTTGTACAGTATCATGTGCTGAGTATCAGCCTTAAATTGTACCACATGACAGGAGGCAGTGCCAGGCAGGGGATGTTCTCCAAATCTTCCTGCAGGAGTATGCCTTTGGGAGATCAGCAGAAAGGGATTTATTTTTGTTCCTTTTTTTTTTCCAGAGATAGAAAAAGAGCTTGAGGTTTTGCCCATTGAAGACCAGGTGGGTGGGTTTGGAAAGTCATGCAGGTCCAGGTGGGCCTGAGAGGGGGACAGATGTGCACTGGATGTTCTCTGTGTGCACATGCTAGCCTGCCAGCACCAAGGTCAAGGGGTGTGTTAGATGTGGATCACACTGTGAGGGCTAGAGGCATAATATCCCAAATCAGTCTCAGCAGCCAAACCCTGCTGGTTCTCACCGTCTGGGGCTCTGGGTCTGGGCAGGAGGTGTGAACTGTGTTGCACGAGGAGGTAGGCAAGTGCAGAGACCTGCAGTGCCTGGGTGCAGGTGTGGGGCAGTCCAGGGGATGCAGCATGGCTTCCCACTGCTCACAGACAGAGTAATTGGGTCCTTTGCTACAAAGCTGTACCTCACTTCTCCTCAGTACCTGTGTTTTCTCTTTTAGGGCTTGATTTGGCTCCTACAGACCAGGGAAAGCACGGAGCATACTGCAGGATGCAGATACAGAGAAATGTTTGCTCCTTGGGTTCCCTGTGTATGGGGAGATCCTTCTCTCTAAGGCATTGCAGCTACCAGTTCCTCTCCTTCCTGCCCCATCTTGCCCCACATGCATCCCCAGCAGCTTGAAAATGAGAAACATCTGTGCATTTCTGGTCTTAATGTGATTCTTCCTTCCCTGATTCTCTGTGTAACTTACTGTCATCGTGAAAGTGACACCATGTAGTTTCGTCACCACAACCAGCCCAAAACAAAGTGTTCAAGCATAAGGCAACATTTATTAAATGGCTCTGTGTACTGGGTATGGACTCCAGACCCCTAGAGATGCAGTTGTTATTACGTATTTTGCATAAGGGATTGTACAGGTTTTGGCTGGGAGAGAGCTAATTTTCTTCACAGCAGCTTGTATGGGATATTTTTTGGATTTGTGAAAAAACCACTGTTGATAATACACCCATATTTTACCTGTTGCTGAACAGTGCTTACACAGTATTGTTTTGACCAAGATAGAGTTAATTTTCTTTCTAGTAGCCAGTGGAGTGCTGTATTTTTAATTTAGTATGAGAATAATGTTGATAACACATTGATGTTTTAGTTGTTGCTAGGTAGTTGAGTGTCTTGTTTTAGGTTGCTTTCAAGGTTTTGATAGTGGGAGGCTGCAGGGGTGGTTTCTGCAAGAAGCTGCTAGAAGCTTCACCCATGTCTGACAAAGCCAATACCAGCCGGCTCCAAAATGGACCTGCTGAGAGCTGAGGCCAAGTCAATCAGTCATGGTGATAGTGCCTCTGTGATAACATATTTTAGAAGGGGAAAAAACCTGCAAGCAGCAGCTTTTGCTGTCAGAGAAAGGAGTGAAAAGATGTGAGAAACTTTGCAGACACTAAGGTCAGTGGAGAATGAGGGGGAAGAGGTACTCTAAGCACTGGAGCAGAGATTCCCCTGCAGTCCATGGAGAAGACCATGGTGAAGCAGGCTGCCTCCCTGCAGTCCATGGAAGATGACGGGGATTAGAGAGTCCACCTGCAGCCCATGAAGGATGCCACAGTGGAGCAGGTGGAAACACCTGAAGGAGTCTGTGACCTGGCAGGAAGTCCATGCTGGAGCATGCTCCTGGCAGGACCTGCAGCCCGTGGAAAGAGGAGCCCATGCTGAAACAGGTTTGCTGGTGGGACTTGTGAGCCTGTTGGGAACCATGCTGGAACAGTCTGTACCTGAAGGTCTGCACCCTGTGGAAGGAACCCACATTGGAGCAATTTGTGAAGAACTGCAGTCTATGGGATGGACTCACATTGAAGAAGTTAGTGGAGGACCCTCTCCCAATAGAGGGACTTCACATTGGAGAAGGGAAGAGTGTGAGGAGTCCTCCCCCTGAGGAGGAAGGAGTGGCAGAGACAGTGTGTGATGAACTGACCACAACCCCCGTTCCCTGTCCCCCTGTGCTGCCTGTGGGGGTGAGGAGGTAGATAAATCAGTAGTGAAGTTAAGCCTAGGAAGAAGGGTGGAGTAGGGGGAGGTGTTTTAAGGTTTGGTTTTATTTCTCATTACTCTGTTTTGCTTGGTAATAAATTAGATTATGTTTTTCTAAGTTAAGTCTGTTTTGCCTGTGACAGTAATTGGTGAGTGATCTCTCCCTGTCCTCATCTCCAGCCAGGAGCCTTTTGTTATATTTTCTCTCCCCTGTCCAGTTGAGGAGGGGAGTGATAGAGTGGCTTTGGTGGGCACCTGGCTTTCTGCCAGGGTCAACCCACCAAATCAAGGACTTTCCAGCTTCCCAGGCCCTGCCAGGTGCACAAGAAGCTGGGTGAGCACAGCCAGGACAGCTGCCTGAGACCAGCCAAAGGGATATTCCAGGCTACCACATGACATCATACTCAGCAGGAAAAGCTTGTGTGGTGAGGTAAGCATGCCAGCCAGAGCTGCTGTTGCCTGGAGACTGGCTGGACATTAGTCAGTTTGTGGTGAGCAATTTTTTGGGGTTTTTTGCACCACTTACAGAATCATATAATCCTAGAATTGGTTAGATTGGAAAAGACCTGGCACAGCTGAATCCACCAGTAAACCACATTCCTATATGCCACATCTACAGGTCTCTTAAATGCTTTCAGGTATGGTAACCACTTCTTTTACTTGGTTTTGGTTTTCTTTTTTTTCTGGGTTCTTATTTTACTTATTAAACTCTTTATCTCAAACCATGAGTTTTTCCACTTTTACATATTCCCCAAGATCCTGATTTTGGTTGTGTATAAGGTGATGACAGGGCTTGTTTCTTTGCTTGGATGTTTTTGACTCCAATTAGTCAGGCTTAAACATCCAATTTAGCTTTAACAAAGGAAATGCTTTTCTTTTTTTTTTTTTTTTTTTGCAACACTATTTTCTCTTTCAAGATCAACTTGAGCAATTTCAAGGAGACATCAAAAGCACAGCAGCTGACACTGAAATACAAGTGCCAGCTCACAGTTTCACAGCTGCATGTAGTCTTTAGCCTCATCAGGATTACAAGGCCACCAGTGTCTCTGAATTGATTTACATAACTTCAAATGGGTTTCTGTTAAAAAGCACACTAAAATAATACAAGTGACCATCTCACCCCCTCAAAGGATTCAAACAAAAAAATAAACAAGGGAGAAATTCTGTCCTTTCATTGGCACTGTGGATCTCTGGCAATGGGTTTTATGGGCAACAGACTTGTCAAATGTATAAGGAAGGATAACAGGAGTTCTCCCTCCTAGAGTATTTGACTTCATGTTTCTTCTGTGTCAGAATTCCCGGCTTGCCTGAAAAAGGTTGCTGCTGGCTACAGTGGGGGATTTGAGCATAGGTGCTCTGGTCCTGCTGCTGGCCCACAGAGGCTTACTTGGGTGAAAATGCCAGGCTATTCTGTTCTTCAGCCAGGGAAAAAGAAGCAGTGATGACCAATGGGTAAAAGCCAAGAGGCTACCTTTTAAGACCATGGGTTTCACTGAAATCAATGGGCTGTAAGCTCCTGTTTGCTTCTGGATCTGGCAGATTGAATGGTTCTCCTCCAGCCATGGGATCCAGAGGTCTGTTAGTCCAACTTTGATCATTACATTACTGCGTTGCCTTAGCTTAAATGGTGAGTGATTTGGCCTCTATTTCCTTGTTTAAATACCAACAAATGCACAGGGGGATAATATTACTCATCCACTTCTGAAATGTAAGATGCTCTGCAGCAGGGAGCTGGGATTCAGGTAGATGGTACTCTCAGCTTTGTGCTGACCCTGGGGGTAAAAGAAGTTAAGATGTAGTTGGAGAAAGTACTTGCTTGTATGAACCTCTGAAGAAGCTCATAGTCTATTTGGTCGCAGGTCACTCTGATAACGTGGCTGATAATATCCTTGATGTTTCCACACAGTGAGCTGCAGATGAGAGGGCTGCAGTGGGGCTGGGAGTGCTGAGGTACTGCCAGGTCTCCAGAGCTCCATGGACAGCTCTGTTGTGCTGCACTAGCATGCCATCAAATCAAACTCTGTCCCCTGCAGAAAGGGAAATTTACCCTTCTCATCAGACATTGCAGCAAGTAGCGTGTGAGTGCAGTAAGCAGTACATATGCAAACGGACTCCACGTTTCAGAGCTTAGTGCTGAATTTTTAGAGCTGAGTTAATGTGTTGTGCCAGGGGTTTCCACTGCATCGTACCCAGCTGCCCAGAAAGTGCAGGGAAGCCACAACCTTGCCTAGTAGCTGGCACCACTGAATTAGGCTGCTTGGTGCCCCAAGCCAGCAAAACCATGGCTGGAGAGATACCTTCCCTCTGGTGAAAAGCATCTGCAGTTCAGGACGTCCTCTCAACACTTTGGCTCTTGGGCAGCATCCCCACAGACTCCATTCCCCTGGTGTAAGGGCGCTTCACGCTCTGCCACCAACTTTATTTCAGATTAATTCAATCTGTTGTTGGAAGCCCTCCTCTGTGGACATGGATTACAAATGAATTTACCAGCACTTTTTTTTTTTTTCTGGAGGAAAGATGAAGAAAAGGTATGCTTGTAAAGCAGTATTAATTTTGGAGCACCGTTTAATATAACGGTTGTCCAAAAATTATGTTGATAAGGAAATACCAGAAAAAATAACTCAAGGAAGCAAAGTTCCTGTAATCTAATGGATACCTATTACCGTTCTTCCTTAGTTTTGGTCTCTTGAGTCTTTCATCAGAATGATTCTTATTTACAGTCTGTAAACAATCAAATTACAACAACAAAAATACCCCCTCTCAACGATCATCCCAAAATACTGATACTGTATTTTTGTCATCTTGGTCATCTTGAGTTATTTTCTTCCCCATCTAAATAAAAACTAGAAAAAGAATTCTGTTTTACTTTCTTTTAATGTTTGACACTACCAAAATATATGTCTTTCTCTTGTGGACTACAGAGACTGCTGTACACCGGAGAGATGCAGATCTCCCCAGCACTAATTTTTAACCATTAGTAAGTAAAGAAGCAATAACATAATGTATTAATGAAAGAGGCTATGGCAGCATGTGTGCTGTATGTGTCGTGTCCGGAGTTAAGGGTTCTTAACCTTTTTGATTTCCTCCCTTGAGCATCAAACACTGAGTGAAAGCCATTATAAGGTGTTATTAACCTGAACTATTTTTAACAAGCCACGGTGGCATGTTAAAAGCAGTATGTTGCCTAAACGTCTTCACTGAACTTCCACCTCAACCAAGTTATTTTCAGATGCCACATGTATTAGCCCTTTCCGTTGAGACTGTGTTCAGCTGTCATTAATATAACTAAACATCTGATGCATCTGCCTTAGCTTCTGGGTAAGCCGTTTCCAGCGTGGTATCCTTGACTCATCATCGGTCAGGACGCATGCACCGTTCTGAAGAGGAACAGCACATCGGTCCTGTTTTAGCTGCGGAGAGGTTAACGCGCTCCGGCTTGTCACGCTGACTCTGTGCACAGGCTGAACTGAGCAGACAATGAGCGCTGCAGGGAGATGAGCTCTTCTGCAGCAAACATGTGACACACACAAATGTTTTCACACATCAAAAAAACCAAACCCAAACCCAGTAGTCACTGAAACTTATCAACAACCCTAACTGGTATACACATTGTTCAAACACCCCTAGTTGACATGAATGCTAAATGTCTCATATGTACTTCTATTCATACGACTTTTTTTTCAGGAAAGACATTTCTTCCTGCCATGTAGGATTGGGAGCACAGTTTCAACCTAAGGAATTGGAATTTGCTGATGAAAGTGGCATGGGCTCTAAGGGTGCACATAGTGTTTGCCCTCTGCACACTGACGGGAGGGATGAAAGATGAGTGGTCTGGTTGGCAAAGACCCCAAATCAGCCGTATGTAGAGCTGTTATGGTATACTCTGGGTTGGGGGGTGGGAAAGAGAGAGAAACCCCCCAGTCCTCCACTTTGAAAAAGATGAGAAAGATTTGCTTTTCTGTCAGCCTTGCTCAGACTTCAGTGCAGCTTGTTCTCAGAACTGTATAAACAGTATCTCATGCAAATAGTCTACATCAAGAGTTCGTTTACAGTTTGACAAAAAGAAAACTTGGTGGCTCATAGTCTGTGTGGAGACCTGAAACTGCAAAATTTGGGGACCAGCATAACATATATCAGATCAAGGTCTACCCAGACAGCATCCCTGCATTTGACAAAGTATGCCTGTGGTTCACTTCCCCCTTTGGCCTCTAACAGCAGATGTGAGAATATCCAGATTGTTGCCATCAAACTCATGGTCAGAGCAGTTGAATTGCAGGAGGAACAAATAAGCAATAAAGAGGAGTAGTGCAAAGACAATAACCCTTCAGTTTATGCGCTTTTATGTCTCACTGTGCCTCTCAGCGTGTAAAGCTTAAACAAACGTATCACTCTTGGCCACCAAAAGGAAGGGTGTAAATGACTGACAGAATCATTCAGACTGAGAGGCCATGAATGCAGCATATTGCTTTACCCTCAGCCTTGGAGCTCCTGCCCACGTTTCACGCGCTCCTCAGCAGCAGCAAGGTAAGTTTATAAACGTGATGAGAAGACTCACATGGAAGTGCACGCCAGCTTACACGTTGACCTCAGGCATGTTTTTGCTCTTTACCTCAAAACAACATCAAAATGGCATCTTCTTTCACATTTTTCAAACCAGAGTGGCCCAGTGAAATTTTCTTTTGAAACTGCAAATATAAGAAGAGCGCTAACGAAAGATGAAGTAAATATCTGTTACTTACAATAAAAGATGGGAGCTGAAAACTAAGAAGAATAGAATTGCAGGAGAAAGCATTAGTGAATGCTGTCATGGGCAGGCATTGGAAGCCCCCAGTTAATACACAGTGCCAAGCACAGGCAGGCAGCTTTGAAGTATGGATGTATCTTTGCGTAGAGCAGGGGAAAACCAGCAAAGCTGCAAGAGAAAAATAACATGCTGAGTCTCAAAGTTTTGCTGTAACCCACTCATCCAAAGTCTGCCTCTGAGAAGATTAATGTCCTAGAAATGTAACTATGAAGGGAAATTTAGATTATCTCTCCAGGTCTGAAAGTGAAAAGCAGTAAAGGAGTAAATGAAAAGCTAATAATTCAAAACTAAAAATTCAGCTTGAAAGTTTTAGCCTTTCTTACTGCTTTTGAGGATACAAGCAGATACAGAAAATTATTTCCTGGAATGGATCTGGGGGGAAAAATGAGAGATATATATATTTGTAATGTACTTAAAGACTATGGATAAAATCTTAGGCATACATGCTGGACTAAATTCTTATTCTCTTCTTAGAGGAGAAACCTCTTCACACTTTAGCATTTGGGAATACTATTTAAAGTAATAAAACATCTGAACATGGCTTATTGTGAGTGTGGAGTCCACAGGGTCTGTGAGTGACCCATGTTTCACCGGCCTGTGCTTATCTGTGATTGATTACAACAATCACATCCCTCAGTGGACTGGCATTTCTGAAATAAATATTAACATGTGTGAATTAAAAGTTTGGTTTTCTACAGCCATGTGCATCCACAACTTTGCATTTTACTTCGAAGAACAGTGCAGTACATGTTCACTCAAATAAAACTGAGGTGCCAGTAAGTTTTAATGAGAGAGGTGTTTGTTTAAAGCTAATAGAAAATCTTATAGGCATGGCTATAATAAATGCATTAAAAAATAAGTCATGACTCATATAAAATATTTGACAGCATAGATCCAGATCTAGAAAGGAGATTTTGCTCTTGGTTAAATTAGTTCTAAACAAAAAGGGTTGGGGTTTTTTTGCACCAGGTTAAACAAACTGATGCTTACTTTTCTCCAGGCAGCAAGTTGTTCCCTTTTCTGTACCACCAACACAGGCTATTTACCTTGACTTGACTTGTATTTTGGCGCATGTGACAAACCTTTAGATTTTCCATAATGCCACAGTTCATCTGAGGTTGATCTAAAATGTCTCTGGTGCCCCTCTGAAAATTTTCAATCCCTGAATCAACCTCGCAGAGCTTTTTGAATGCATTTTTCTGTAAGCATTTAGGAATGATGCATCATTCTGTTTCTAGGAAAAAAATAGAATAAATTCCACTACTGAGAGCTCTGCTTCTCGCTGACGCAAGAGGTTGAGAACATGCCTGAGGTAGCATTTAATGGGGGCCCTAATTTCTTTTGTTTCCTTTTTCCAGAACTCATCCTTAGTTGCACTCACTTTTAGTCTGAGGTCTCTCTGGAGCACTTTTCACAGGACACTACAGACCGAGCCTTATACTGGTCCTTGTTTGCAGCACTTGAAGTTCAGGTGTCTGTAACCACTGAGCCCCTCTAAGGGTCCCCACTCACACTCATCTGGAGGTGCTGGAGTTGATCCTACCCTTTGAAAATGGTAAAGCTTTTGTAATTTCCTGCTAATACTGGTCATTTCTCCTAGAAAGTGCCTCAATATTTTTAATATGGTCAGCAAGGGCCTTTGTTATCTGTATGTTTAAGTACCCAGGATGTTGTTGATCTTCAGTTTTACTCACAGTGTTGTGAAAATTGCCCAGTTCTCCATGGAGACCTTCAAGTATATCTACAAGGTAAATGTTAGTGCTAAAGGGTCTATCTGGTACTCACAAGATCTAATAAAATCAGTCATGCCTTGATTAGTCTATGCAGAGGACTGGCATGATGCAGTTACTTTTCTTCCAACACCTGATCAAATTTTTTCAGCCCCTTACTATCACTTCTTGTGTGATAATTATTGTCTTCTGCTGTCATAAAAATTCCAGACTCCTTCAGCTTCTTGAGCTCTTGTTTGGATTTTCATCCCAAGTCCATCAAAAACCTCATCCTGGTAATTGCTCTTACGCTAGTGATCTGGGTAAGAAGGTCAGCCCCAAAAGACTCAGTTCTCTATTTAGAATCTTTGGCATCCTTCCTTACCTGGGCAAGACACAGTCTAGTGAAGGCACCAAAACTTTCAGGGTGATTTTATCCTCTACATTTTTCCACAACCCTCCTGTCCCTATGTTGTTCATCAGTTACTCACAACTAAGGCATCTAGAAGTTGTCTGCTTCATCATTTATGTTAAAATTCTGGCATATCCATCATTTAACTAGCTCTGACTTGAGACAAACTGTTTCTGAGACTGTGTGAGTAAGTCCTTTACATGGTGCATGTTTCTGTCAGAAATGCTTGGTCATGATTGCAGACCCCCCAGTTGAATGCCAGGGCTAATATCTCAAACCTTCACTGTGAGAAATGATCCCTTTTGAGCAGAGTAGTTAGGTACAGTTGAGTGCATGCACTTATGCAAGACCCATTGACTTCAGATGCATTTAAAACACGTTTTTAAGTGTCTTAGGGAATCACTACTATGATCAAAATCTAGACTGCAAAATAATGCCCTTTGAGCAGATAAAGATCTTGTAAGGTATTTCTGTGAGCAATCACTTAAAGGTTCCTTCCTTTTCTAATTCTTCAATAAGGTGACTCAGCACCTTCTGATCTTTCGCAAAAATCTGCTTCAAATGTTTAATCAGTTCAGGAAAATTCTGGCTGCTTCAAACTGAATCTCTCTTCCAAGGGCGACTGTCACTTCTGCTTACTAATAATCAGACAGCAGGGAAAAAAAACCCAGCAAAAAACAACAACCAAGCATAAATTAACCTGGAAATAGCGGCATTCAGTGTTTAATGGCTCTGGGGACTTGTGCATCTTTGGGTTATTCATAAACAGAATTATATGGACTGTTGTGTCCAACAAGATTTTTCTTGGGAAATCTCATACTGGGGTGGTCTTTAACCCTTTCTGGTCTCACCTTTAGCTTACTGCGTGTGAAAGAACTTGGGTACTCACCTGACTCACTCTCTCTACTTAGCGCTTATCACCTACACCAAGAACCCCCCCAGACACTGCGTAGTGGTTCCTAACACCAGAGGTCTCATTTCCAGCACCACCAGTAAGCCTTCCCAGCAGCCTGCAAGGCTGTATTGAGCATGCCAGCTGCTTTCCCTGTCTTGGTTGGATCAGCAGCCAGGAGGTTGCAGCCCTTCCCAAATTTTGCCGTGATGGCTTCATGCACACTCAGGTTTTGGGATGGAGGTACAGTTGTCAAATCTTGAGGACAATGAAGTGTCTCTGTGCACGTGGAAGAGGGTTGCCCATGTTCTTGGGCTCTCATCTCCTCAGTCTTCCTTAGCCACAGACTGTGCTCGCTAAAGCAGGTCCTTGCAAGCTCCAAATACTTTGATCTTAGACCCTTGATATGGGTGCAGCATAGAGAAAAGCTGATAAGGTAATATTTTAGCAACCACATTAATCAAATATTTATAAACTACAATATAATTCCTTAGAATATCATAGAGCTCTTTCACACAAATGGAGCATTGGTAAATTTTTAAAACACTCAGACCACTCTGAACTACAAATTTAATAGAACACCTAAGTGACAGCTGGCTTTCATGTACAGAAATTCATCGCAGAGAAAATAAGTGATCAGCAGGCTGGCCTATTTTGGGGAATGGCTGGCTGTCTGGCACAGGGGATTCACAGGCATGGAAAGCATGTAACTCGCAGACAGGCATGAGGAAAACTCATAAGGTCTCAGACTCGCTGCTGTGATCACTGATCCAACTCTTTTCTGATAAACTTCATTCTTACAGAAGCTAAGAGCTGCTGCTGTGCTTTCTACACCTTGTATAGAGTGTCCTGAATAAAATCCTGCTCGTGGAATACAGCCTCTGAAAGTTAACCCTTTTTCCACTCTTTATCAAATATCTGTGGACCAAGACTTGCTTTCTGCTATACTCCTTCTCAATCCACTGCAGCAAATATATTATCTTCACAGTGATAGCATTTTCTCAGTTTGACTTCCTATTTGTTTGTCCTGCCTTGCCTGAGGTGAGATTTTAGCTCAGGTTACACAGATGAGGACTTGGTCCCTGGAAGCAAATACGACCTGTCCTCCCTTTGGTGGGCTCACCCATGCAGAAAGCAATACATGTCTTGGTTGCCAGGTAAGCCTCTTGGGGTGCAAACTGCTGTTCTCCCCTCTCTTTGGTTCCTGGGGCTTGTAGTATGCTTTGCAACAGCCGGGGAAATACTGCAGAGATGGCAACACAGGTCTTTAGAAGGTGTGATATGACCTGGTGCACAGGCTGCCTGCAAGTCAGGGTACTTGAATTGTCCTCCCAGGTTTGCTTCTGACTTGCTGGGAGATGTTGGGCTCAGCCTGTTCCCCAGTTCTCAGAGCTGCATTAATATTGTAATACACGCTGAGGTCTTTATTAAAGTGAGTTTTATGAATGTCAGAAAGATGATTATTTGGCTCAGCCTCATTCTTCTGAAATGCTTACTCACATGAAAGATTTTTTTTCTCTTCTTTTCAGAGGTTTGAAAGATAATTTGGCTAGATTGTTCCTTTCAAGTAAAGCAATCTCACATTTGCCATGGTTGGATGAGAAGTTGTTCAGCAGTATCATTGCATTACTAGCTTGCCATTCATGTTCTCAAAGAACTTCAAAAGGGATGCTTTGATGTACTTATGGACTCCTTCCAGCTGGTGTAAAGCACATAGTGTCTGTGTGTTTGTAGCGAATCGTAACTTGACTTGTGGGATTTTCAGTATTTTACTGACTGCCTGAGGAAGTATACTGAGGGGTGCCTTTTGAACAGCATGCAGGAGCTGGATAACAAGATGACAGTCATAAATGGAGAATGTACATCGACAGCAAAATACCCTGTGCTCCTGGAAAGAGGTAACCATTTCTAAAATCTACACTTCCCAGTAGCTCCTCTTTAGATTTCTGCAAAGGGAAATGACAGTGTGTGGCATCTGAGTTGCTTCTGGCTTCGTTTCTCCTTGTTTCTCAGCTTTTCAAAGAAGCTTGTTGAAATCCCAGTGATCAGCAAGTGTATATGAGCTTAATGGTCCCACCAGGCTCTGCATGACCAGTGGCACAGTCATCTTCCTCACCAGGTGGTACCGGGGTTATTAAAACTCCCCTCCATGGGAGCAAATGGGTAGTGTTGTGAAGGGACCCAATGAGCTAAAGAAACCATTTTGCAGGGTGAGAAAGGTTAACTTCCCAGCCAAAACTGTCTGATGCTGGGTCATCACATGAAAAGTACTCGAGGACTGTTACTAACTTGCTGCAGTATTGAAATTGCTGTGTCTCCATGAGATAGTGCTCTGTTGTCTGAAAGAGGGATGCAGGCAAGGTGCTAATGACAAGCTGCATCTGTCCTGGGGGTCTATATAGAGTTATCAGATTTGAGACACTAAGACACTGTATCATCACTGCAGGACCCTTCACCTGTCCAGAATGATGTCCTAGTATCTCATGGCCATTGGATAATCTAAGGTCAAATGCTAATGTGTGAGCAGTATATGGTTGACTCACTGCTCATTCAGTTCTGCACTGCAGCCAGGCACAGGGTACCATTGCTGCAGCACAGCATGCAGATGAGATTAGGTCATAGGACTTGTGGCTAATTGCTAGACTTTAATCTTCATTTTGAACCTGGGCCCAGAATGTCTACAGAACATCCTGACATGCTGGGATCTAGACTGAAGCTGATAGCTGCCAAGTGATGACTGGTGCTTTCTCTGTCATAGAGGTGAGGCTCATTTGTCATGAGCATGGATTTGCTTGATGGCTGAGCCATCAAGTGAAATACAGTGAAATTAATTGCACACAAACTGAGGACTGTCACTAACCTGGCCATCTGATGGTAAGGTGGTACCATTCTGATGGTAAGGGCCACTGTTTTGACTGGCCTAAACGCAAATATGTTAAAAGAAAACCTGCATCAGACCAAACTAAAAACCCTATCAAAGCTGTCTGTTCCACACAGTCCAGACTTCTACCTCTGGGGCAAAGCTGAGAAGCTAAACAGCATGTGACTGATTTTTAAGTCCGTTGCTTTGCACACTATGGGTCTGTTGCTCAGATGCTGTGGTGATGAACGTGTTATAAGAGCTGACACAGAATGGAATGAGCATGAAAAAAATTAGACATCATGTTGAATTTGCGATTCAGATTGAAGGGCATTAATAATAAATTGAATGCATGTATTATATATGGAGGTTCCGATTGAAACATTTCTTGAGGGCAGCTGAATTTTAGTACCATAGCAGAATGATAATAATTTTAGAGGAAATGTAGATTACTGTCATTTCTCTTGTAAATTGTGTTGAGCAATAGTTATGAAAAATGACAGGGCTCACACAGGATATATCACAGGAAACTCACTGTTAAACTCTGCAATCCCACCTCTGGCCACAGAGTCTGAATTTACCAATCTTTGGTGAGGGAAGAATAAAAAATATGCTGCAGGTTACAGGTCCAAAAAATCACAAAGAGTATGCCCAATGATTTTAAAGGAAAATCTGTTGATGCTAGAATTAAAGACTTCTTAACCGAAGTCACATTGTTCACAGAAACTCAACCCACTCATCTTATAAAAAATACATGAAGTAGTGGAAGCTTTCTGAATACTCATTTATGAGCTTAAGGATGATGGCTTGCAATTCATATCCAGAGGGATTTCTCCCGCCTCCAGGAGAAGATAGGGAGAGGCAGACCAGGGGCAAGGTTATAACAGCATGGATCCCCTCTGACTCTTCAGGTCTCCCTCTGTCCAAACCCTTCCATACAATCCATTTCCTGCGACAGAGGTGGTTTTAATGTGCTTTGTCTGTCCCCTGGAAATAGTAGAATTGGTAGGGATATTTGCTTACGCTAGAGGGCAAGTGCTGCTAGCTTCTCAGCTAATGTTAAAATCTCCTGAGGACAAAATCTCTTTGCTCCTCCCCAGACCTTACAATTCAACTCAGGAGCAAGTCAAGTGGCTCTAGGGGCTCTGGGTATCCGAGTTGCCTCTTCCAGACTTAAACTGCCTGTTTCCCCCATGAAAGGTATAGCAGAGGTCCTCTCTCCATACAGAGAGAAAAGAGGAGCTTTTCAGCACCTTTGAGTACTGAACCCAAACTCTGGTCCTTTTCTTTGCACACACAGACTTTTCTGCTGAGAGAGTGCTTGGGGACCCACAAGGATTGTGTTTGGCCATAACTGTTCCTTCCAATGTGAAAACAGTTCATGTTAGCAGGACATCCCTTTTGTGCTTCCTGCCTTGGCCACGTTGATGGATTTGGGTGCTGAGAAATAACGGGGATACCTGACTAGAGTTCAATGCCTTTCTACTTCTCTAAACTTAGAGCAGAGAGGAGCAAAAGTCAAGGGGAGGGCAGCTGCCCAACACTCAGAGAATCCCTTGACGTACCAAGCATAGAGCATCACCAGCCTCAAACAGGTCATCCTCATTCAACTATGGGTTTCCCTCCCTCAGCCGCTGCTGTTGCTACAGTAAAAATTTTGCCCTCTCTTTTGTGGACACTTCAGCCCTGTCTTAGTGTTGTTTGCTATCTCCATTCTGAGGCTTTCACTTTGGAGCTGAAAACATTGAGCAGGGAGTACACTTTCCTAATTGTAAGGGTCAAGTTTTGTTTTCACAAATGCTACCCATGTGCAGGTGCCAATGCAGGATGATGCCTTCTCCTTTCCTTTTGGTGCTCTCCCTAGATGGAGATTTGATCTCCCTTTGCCCTCACTTGGGTTACTACTTTGATTACATGGGGATTATGAGACCAGAATCTTTCCCTTGAACCCAAGATGACTAAACCACTTGTGGGGGTGGGTTTATTGTTGTGTGTTTTTTGTTGTCTTCTTGGGTTTTTTTAATGGAAGCTGTGATCCTGATGTAATCTCAGGATTTGAATTTGAGATCAAGGTCTGAGCCTGAGTCCTAGATGTTCATATGTGATTAGGTGCATAAATTCTTAGGGAGCCTAGAACTTAGCACCCATGCCAATAACATGCCCTGTTTTCATGGTCATCTATTTCCAGGTCTTCTACTGCTAACAGACAGTCAGAACAGTCAGTGAAGGGATCATTGCTTTCAAATTAAAGAAAGTAAATGACTTAGCTGAAAACCAAGCCGAAAAGCTTGGTGAACCTTTGCCGAGGTTGTCAGAATATACCACTCAACCAAGAAGTTGGAAAAACCATCAACATTAACACCTCTTGCTTCTGTCTCAGCCCTGGTTGTTCCAGTTGCAGTGAAACAGTCCCAGCTCATGTTCAGTAGTCTGACATGGAGCTAAACATTAATGTCAGGATGGCAAAAATGATGATATGGCTCCCACGCTGCATTTCTTTCAGTGTTTCAAAGACCATGCACTGCTGTAGACATCAGCATCCCGACCCAGGAACAGGGGATGGAAAGGAACTGAATGTGAAACAAAAAACCAACCTCCTATAGACACTATGAAGATTTGTATCTTTTCATTTGAAAAAGAAATGGTGGGAGTTAAAAGTGTTAGGCTATGAAAGCAGACTTTTATAGCTCAGCAGAAGATGTAGACCTCTTGAACCGAGAGACCAGGAGAGAGAGCCTTTATCTGAGAAGAAAATGTTGAGACTTTGTAAGTGAAGTTCTAGCAAGCAATTGGCACAGCTTCTAATGTCTTCTAACAGGTCCTGTTAACCTTTGGAAGAAATACTTGCAAGGAGCTTGAAATTTCTTTCAAAATAAAGCAGCCATATTTGACTGCTAACTAGCAGAGGAGGAGAATAAATTAAACAAAGTCCAAATACATGGCTCAGTAAAGATAACAGAGCATTGAGAGTTAGACAAGGCAGAAGAAAGCTGGGTTTGCGAGGCATTTGCATATGAGTGGGGTGCCTGCACTTCCCACACTAGTTGGTTCAGAGCTAGTCAGCAGTTAGCAGGGCCTAGAGAATGACTCAGTTCTCTCCAAAGGAAACCAAAGACATGATTCAGATGTCACTTACAATGCCTTTGAGGAACCTAGACATCTCCGTGGGGCTGTCAGATATGTCATAGGATCTACAGGGGACCTCAGGTCTCCTGTAACGGCTGCTGGAGGCAAGACAGATAAGCAAGGGCATCTCAGATGGCACCAGAAGTCTAAGTTGAAGCAGTTAGTTAAATCCATCTGAAAAGGTGGCCTGCAGCCTAGGTTACACTGTCTTTTCTTCACCAGCTATATTTGGAACTAAGGCACCCAACTTACCAGAAAAACCTAAATAGGAAAAGGAGGGGATTTATCCTTAGCCAAGAAGCTGCCTACAACCTAAAATATGCACCAGATTTTACAGTGTTCATAGAAAAATAAATGCCAAGGAGCGGGAGGTGCATGGTGCTACCCGTGTCAGGGCAGAGTGTGGGGAACAGGTGGTGTTCCAGGTGCGTGCCAAGACCACGAGGTATCTGGGGCACAGGAAGACCAAGAAGTCCCAAGTCATGGTTATACTGCTTTCACTCAAGCTTTGCCTCCTCAGCTGGAAGTTATGACTCTTGCAGCTCCGGCCATCCTCAGTGCCAGATAGATAAGCTGTTTTATCAGGCATGGCAAAGGACTGTGGGCAGCGTATGGACAGAAAAGATGCCTCAGGTGAGAAGTGTGGATTTCCAGCCAAGGGGTGGTAAATTGTAGCTCTGTTTCTCAGGTTTGGTTAACCAGACTGTGAATGCTCAGGGAGCATGGGACAGTCTTGAGCAGCTCAGTTATACAGCCAAGATACCTTGTGCTTTATTCTGTATCTGTAAAAAGAGATACTGATCCTGGTCTCCTTTGTAAATCGTTATAAGGTGTCATGATGAAAACTTCAAGGTAAAATTCAGTGGGGGAGGAAGCACAAACTTACAAAAAACCCTGCAAAAAATTGGTGAGCACTTGTGAAAGTACAACCAGGAGTCCTCAGCTTCACTATTTTCCAGATGCCAGCCTAAGAACATCTTAGATAACAGCATAACTTCTGTAGCCATTTGATTTAGGAAATCATAAATTAATGTTTGAATTTTCATACAAGCAGAAGAAGCTGGACTTCAAATTGAGCTTCTTACTAGATCCTGAGTTTCTGATTTCATACCAAGACTCCTAGGACCACTTAAAGAAGCAAAGTCACAGAAAACGGTTATTTTTTTCTTGTCTAGATGGGGACCCCTCATTCATCTGGATGCCATTAGGCAGAAGACAGATTGTAATGACAAAGAGTCTGTGTTAAAATTTTAGGTTACGTAGAAGGAGTATCACACATTATTTCATTGTCAAGTCACAACAAGCCAGTGGGTTTCAAAAAATTTTATCTCATTGTAAAAAAATTACCTGAACTTTTAGAAGCTTATATCCTTCAGGACAGAATCATATTGATGAAACAAAAAAATGCAAAACTAGTCTTAGTAAAATGAATGACTTCTAACTTCTGAAAAACTTATCAAGTTTTATTTTGCAGCTAACAGCAACTATTTGTTTCCAAGCACACATCATAGAAAGTGCTGATGGAGAGGTAAAAAACCATGAGAGTCATAGGTGATTTCTATATATTTTGGTTATGTTATTTAGGATACAAGGAGATGTAACGTAAGGTTAGTATTTCAGGAAATTATTTTTCCATCAAGCTTATCTGTCCAGTTAAAATCCAATAGAGAGAATTTGTTTTCTTGCATCAAACTCCAACTGTGTGCCCAGTTTTCAACTGTCTGGGCTAAGGTTTGTAGGATGGAGCATGCTTGAAATGGTGTCAAACAGAGCCATAGTCACTGTGATGGTCACTGTGTTGGCCAACTGTGCTGGCCAGAGGGCTGTTCTTCTCTTAGGGTCTTCAGGTCTCCCTTGTCACAACCTCCTTCTTATTGCAGAGACCACAGAGACTTGTGCTTCCATACTTGCACCCCCTTTGCATAGCCCCTTTGCATAGCCCCTTTTCCATAGGGTACATCAATGCCAGGTTGTTATCCAGGTTGTTATCCAGGACCTGGGGGTCCTGGTAGATGACAGGTTGGCCATGAACCAGCAGTGTGCCCTGGTGGCTAAGAGAGACAATGGGATCCTGGGGTGCATTAAAAGGAGCATGGCCAGCAGGTCAAAGGAGGTGATCCTCCCCCTCTACTCTGCCCTGAGCAGGCCCCACCTGGAATATTGGGTCCAGTTCTGGGCTCCCTGGTATGAAAAGGACAGGGATCTCCTGGAGAGAGTCTAAAGAAGGGCTATGAAGATGATTAAGGGCCTGGAACATCTCCCCTATGAGGAAAAGCTGAGTGAGCTGGGACTGTTCAGCCTTGAAAAGACTAAGGGGGGACCTAATTAATGTTTATAAATATCTTAAGCATGGGATGCAGGGGGAATTGGCCAGCCCCTTTTCAGTGGTCTGTGGAGACAGGACAAGGGGCAATGGCTGCAAGTTGGAGCACAGGAAGTTCCACACCAACTTATAGAAGAACTTTTTCACAGTGAGGGTGACAAAGCCCTGGGACAGGCTGCCCAGGGGGAGTGTGGAGTCTCCTTCTCTGGAGATATTCAAGACCCGTCTGCATGCCTATCTGTGCAATATGTCCTAGGGAGCCTGCTTTGGCAGGGGGTTGGACCCGATGATCTCTCGAGGTCCCTTCCAACCCCAATGATTCTATGATTCTATGATCCAGCTGCTGATCTTTTTGCAACCTGTGCTAATTACATACACACATAAGCTGTAGCAAGTGTGGTGGTTTGACGCTGGCTGGAGGCCAGACACCCACCAAAGTTGCTCTATTACTCCCCTTTTCAGCTGGACAAGGGAGAAAATATCTATTGAGAGGCTCAGAGGTTGAGATAAGGACAGGGAGAGATCATTCTGCAATCAGTGTCACAGGCAAAACAGACTCAGCACAGAATAAAGGAAAGAAAACTCTCTAATTCATGACACTGCCCTGCACACCCAGTGACACCAGAGTTGGGTAATGAGAAGTGCGACCAGATCTTAAAGCACCTTTCCCCTACCCGTCCGGGGCAGGGAATGGGGCAACGGGGGGTTTAGTCAGTTCCTCATGAGTTGTTTTCTTTTCAGCCAGAGGGGGGAGGGGGTAGCCCATTCCTCACACCCTTCCCCTTCTGCAGTGTATGGTCCCACCCATGGGAGTCAGTCCTCCACAAACTTCACCAGGCTTCAGCTCCTCACCAGCTGCCCCAGCGTGGGTTACTTCTATGGGGTGCAGTCATAAATCATAGAATGTCTCTCAGTCTCTCAGGCCCATACTGCTCCAGCCTGGTCCTCCATGGAGCCACAAGCCTCCCACCCCAGCAAACCTGCTCCAGCATGGGTCTCTCTCTCTTGCATATATATGTCTGTGTGTCTCTCTCTCTCCATGGGCTGCAAGTGCTGGCAGAGATTTGCTCCAACATGGGTCATACTGTCTTCTGTATGTCTCCACCTGCTCCATCCAGTGTGGGGCCTCTCCATGGGCTGCAGGTGGGGTCTTGGCCTTTTCCATGGGCTGCGGGGGGACACCCACTCCACCATGTGTTTCTCCATGGGCTGCAGGGACATCTTTCTCTCTGGCACCTCCTCACCCCCACTCTTCACTGGCCTTGGTGCCTGCACAGTTTCTTATATCTTCTCACTCCCTTCTCTGGTGGCAAAAAGTGTCTGCTTGCATTTTTTTTCTCCTAAATGTGATTCCCAGAAGCACTCCCCCTTCTCCACCAAAACCCAGCTGTGCAAAATTACAACAGCAAGTTATCTGGGAGACAAATTCCCAAATCTTCTAGGGTGAAGAGAAGCATTTACGAGGGCTGAAGAGAAGGTGAAGAGGGAGTTGGGGGTGTTTCTTGTATAGGTTATAGTGAAAACACACTGTTTTTGAGAATGTATTAAATTGAGTCTAAATTGGAGTGTCTACAAAGTAAATCTTCCCCTTCATTACTCTTCAAGCATTCATCATGCTTATGAAGTCCCAGCAAAAATGTCTGTGACAAGAAGGAATATGACAGATAGCTTCTGCAGTTTACCAAATTTCAAGCCGTGCTGTGAAATGATGCCTCCGCATTTTAAACCTATGTGAGACTTGGATAGGTTTCTCGTGGCTGAGTTATGGTTCTTGAAACACAGTTCTGTATGACAGAATATGAGGGCATTTGCTATTCTTATTCTGAACTTTCTGACCCTATATTTTGTCTTACTTTTCATTTCAGTGTTAAGCTGATTGTTATAGTCAATCATTCCTTTCGCCTGTTTCCTCATTCCCTTGCTAAGTTTTATTTAGCCTTGATCTAAAATCAAAATAATAATACTAGTACATAGATAATATGCCCTGTCTTCACACAGCAATGAAGTTCAACTAATTACAGCCATTTTTCAGTCCCTGTATTTTCAGCAGCCTCTTAAGTTAAATTTTATTGCTATTTATTAAAGCATCTCCCATAATCAAAGGACATAATTATATGCAATTTCAGCAAAATTTAATTGTGAATTTCCAAGTGTAAAGGACACCATAAATATGTTCCTTAAAAGAACCTCAAATCAAGTCACCAAGCTTAGGCATTAAAAAACAAAACAAAACAAAACAAAACAAAACAAAACAAAACAAAACAAAACAGAACAACAAGGAAGTAAACCAATCCATAGTCATGAATTAAATAATGCTAGAAGAATGAGAAAGGAAGTGTAATGTCTAGCCCACTTACCAGGACTTTCCTTAAAGGCAATGGAGAGAGATACGCACATCCTGTGGGCAATTTCTGCCAATCCTAAGACAAGAGGCTAAGCTAAATGGGGTGACCTGTTTTCAGATGTCATTTTCTTGAATTTAGAGCAGAAATGCCTAACTTAGCCCAGATGCCTGACTTTTAGATGGTGAGAGTTTATTATTTTCATGGGAAACACTTGAAAACAGTTAGCCACTGATTGCTTATGGCAGTAGTTCTGGAGACACGCAGATATTGGCAAAGAGTTACTCATGCCCACTATATAAAACTGTTTGATCCTATCATAGAATCTATCTCTATTGATGAGCTCTTCACACCTTTCAGTGTTTTTTTTTTTTCAGCTCCTGAAAGCTTCTTGGAGCATAATGCTCCAGTTTTGCCAAACTGACTGAAAATGACAACATAAGGTGTAAAATAATTTCTGATAAACTTATTTGAATCACCCAGTCAATGTCTTTTTGGAACAAAAAGAGAAAGATACCTCTGAGGTAACAGAAGTGGCTTTGCTGTCTGGCACTGAAGTACAGCTTGGAGCAGTGAAATTGCTCATCACAAGCTCAGATGCTAAAATTTCCACTTCTTCCTTTATCAGCACTCAGAGACACAGGCTTGTTTACCACCATGCAGTTGTGATGGTGCAGTACATAGCATTAAACAGGAATCTCATTAGCTGGAGGCGCATATATAACCACATTATTCTCAGAAATGAGCCTCCCTCTCAATATTGTTTTCTATACCCTTAAGCAAGCTGATGATGAGTGGGTCAGCACCAAGATAAGGAAACCTCATGCAAATTCTGTTACCCTGCTTTTAGTTCTGTGCATGCTTTCATGCTTCTCTTTGGGCTTATGACCACATCGACCCAGCAAAAGGGAGAGGTGCTTTCTGACACTTGCACCCTGCAGCTGCTTGTTCCTGTCCCTCTGATGGTGATCACTGTGCCTACAGCACAGTCTGTGGCCATGCGAACACGTCAATCATTTCTGTGCAGTCTGGTGACCTGAGCTGTCCTCTGAGGTATTTGACTTTGCTTAAAGAGTGATCATATATCTTTTCTCCTGCCTACTGTCCTGCTGGAATAAAACGTTTGGCAGAGAGGAGCAATAACATCTTAAATCATTATTGTCTCCTGCTAGTGAAGGTATGTCTAAGCCTTAATATCAGCCAGATATTAAGGTTTCATTGATCAGAGTCCCAAGCATTTTAAGGATGTCTTAAATATAATAAATTCAATAATTTCTAATTGTTCCCTAGATATTTAAGCACTCATGGATTTTCCAGGGGTTTTTTTGCAACTAGGAAAGCTAGAAGATAAAATGGAGATTGTTGTTATTTCCATGATTTCAGAAGCAGGATCTACCATAAAACACCCAAAATATTTAGACTTAATATCATGCTGTAACAAAGAGAGAAAGCCTGCATGTTTGCCTATAGGTTTAGGTTAATAAATAGTAATTGATGATGTCAGAGTTTTGATATTGTGAACTGAAGTGTGTTTGCTTACAAGACATGTTTTTAAGGCTGGATTCCTGAAATATAGCATTTTCTCACATCTTTTGTAGGCCCATTGGAAACTCAGATGCGATGTATGTGTTTTCTCTGAAGTTCCTTGAAGTTTCAGGGTGGTCTGCAAATATTTAACTGATGGTTGCCTGGTCTTTTATTGAAGATGCTTCTGAAAGGCTTTGGTGAAATTTCTCATTTCTTCAAGGGGATCTAAAAATTTGAGATTGTGGAATAATGTTTCTAGGTAAGTCCTTCTTTCTCTAAGCGATACAAGCAGTTTAACTCACATTAAGTATTTGTTGAAAGTACAATAGTGTCATTGCCCTAAAATTCAGCTTTCACCTCCTTTCTTCTGGAACCAAAGCTTCCAACTAGAGTGCCCTCCACCAAGTTAACTTTCTTCACTGCTGTCATCAAAATGATTTGTAACAATACAAGACGTTTCTGGTATGCCGCATCTGTCAGAAACATGATGAGTGTCAACCACGGCAGTAGTGTCTAGAGAACAGCTCCAAAAGCCATCAGTGAATCTGTGTTTACTTCTAGCATAAATATTCATTGTGTTGATCCATGGTATTTAAGTTACTCTTTCTCCTATGTTCATAATCAAAGTCTCTTTCTTATAAATACAAATTCCTTTCTTGCTCCTTTAACTCAATGCACTTCTGTACTGGCAGTACTACCATGAGAGAAGATTGTCATTGGGCTGTCCCAGGGCATCCTGATAGGGTGGATCTTTGGTGTGGTGTAATAAATCAGACTTCAGACACACAGTTTTTAAATGCAGGGCTAACCCAGATCATTTAAATAAGGTGACTATTTTTTTTTCTCAGTAGCATATAGACTGGTGAAACTGAGAACAAATGAGGGGTTTTTTCCCTCATTCTGAAGCACCTTGAATTTATGTAGTGCTCCAGGTTTATCAGTCTTTAAGCAAAGGCATAGATGCCATATAATAGGCTGATACAGATGTTATTTTAATACTAATATTAATACCATAAAATTAACTGTAAAGAGTTAACATGCATCGTTCATCCATCTGAAGAAAATAACAAGCTAAAATGATCTTCCTGGTGGTGACTGAAAGTCAATATTATTAACACACGGCTGATGTCTGGTGTTCACATGCAGCAATTAAGTTCAGTTAATTGCAACTTCTTTGAAAGGATTTATCAATTTTAGTCTATACTTTTTGATCTCTTCAGGTCATGCATCATGATTTTCTGTTATGGCACTACATTTTTCCCACTATTTTCTTTTCACCCTTGGCTCATTTATATGACAGGCTGGAAATGTGCGTTCCCCGCTGAGTGACAAAACTTGTGTTAACCAACGAATGGAAATTGACTGCAGGCTGCCTTTTCAGAACGGCACGGATTAATACTCCTGCATTTTTTAAGGAGTAAACCACTTTCTAGTGTTGAAACAAATGGCAGAAGCAGCCCTTATTAGAATAAAGCCACAGGCTGTAGGGCTTCTAAATGCAGATGCTATTTTGGAGCCTAGGAAATGAGTCTGAGTAAGGAGCAACTTAATCAGGTCACTCACCTTTTTCCTCTTGATCAAACTATACCTTCTGCTTTCTTTCTGAATAGCAAACACTAGGTTCTACAAGGGTGGTGTAATCCTCATTTTGGGGATGTCTCCTTGTGGGTTCACAATTATCCACAACTGCAGCAGGGAAACAAAACCCAGGGAATCAGTAATGTTGAAAATAACGTGCACCAATATAGCATTTGTGAAGAATGACAAGCTGTTGGGCAGACAGAGTAAACGAGCTATGGCAGAAGAAAAGGAAATAATGTAAGACAAAAAATGGGGAAGAAAACAAAATGAAAAGCTCAAAATAATATGGAAGTATGGTAAAGTTCCTGTGGATTTTGATGAGAAGGTTTTCCCAGAGACACATGTAGAAAATAGCAGTCTTGAAGATGAAAGGGCAATTGCTTCAAAATAAATAAAATCAAAACGACCAAGATAATTAGAAGAAAAAAGAGTTGATGCAAGGCAAAAAAAAGCAAAACAGTGTCAGGAAAAATTTGGCTTTCTATTGAAATCTAGTGTTCATATGTAAGAGCCTGGGTTTTCAAAACCTGAAAGAAATGTTTTTACTGAATTCTATCAAAAATGTGGCATCCTTACATCTGATGGCTCAATTTCTAACTTTTATTTTTACAGCAAATTTAGAAGGAAATACACTGAGAAAATGCCCTTTTATTTTAGTGCTTTTGTCAGTTGTCAGCTCCTGTGAGAACTCTGTTCCTCTGTAATAGGAAATTGAAATTATCTGAAAAGTGTGTAAGATTCTTTATCTTTCAGTAATAATGACCAAAAAAACTTCTTAATAATACTGATATAAGAGTGATTTGTTCTGCACTCTCTGTAGGATATAGTTTGTAGACACTGAATAGTGATAAAGATGACCTGTAGCAGATGTAACATTTCTCTACATTAATTAAAAAATCACTTGCCGGAGTGCAGTGTAAGGACCACATTGCTATATGCATGATGACATGTGTCAGACCTTTGATATTTTGTCATTGTGCCCTGTTTCTATACAAAATTGATTCTTCTGTGGAATTTAATGTCGTGTGTCAGCTAATAAAACATGATTATATGGTTTCCTCTATGGGTATCAAATATGTTGCTGTAATTAAATTGTGACCTCTGTGGAAGAGTTTATGCAGAGAGGAGAACAGCAATGCCCAAGTCAGAAAGGTTTTTGAATAAAATATAAAAATATATTTTATTTATTCTGCGACTCTTCTTTGCACCAGAATCTGTGGAGTTTTACAATCTACAGTGATCTTTCTTCATTCACTTAATTAGCTGAATAGTTAGAATCGGTTGTTATCAAACCTTCACATCAATTCCCAGGGCCCGCTGGCTTCCTTCCAGGAGGCTACTGATTTCTGCTACCTGCAAATATGGTTAGACTTGCCAGAAAAAAATGTCCCATTAGCAGGGAATTGACTGATTATTCGGTACAGCTGATGTGGTAGGAGAATGCAGTAAGCAGGCTTGAAATGCCATCCTCCTGCTTGTGTACTTGTTCAACAGATTTTAAATCTTAAAACCTTTGAGGTCACAAAACCTTTGCATTGGACCATCTTGACAAATGTCTGCCCCTGATTTGAGTTTTGAAGTGGGCTACAGAAATTCTTGGAATTTCCCAAACCATACACAGAGCAGGAAAAGAGACCCTCAAGGTGCATGGTCAAACAGTGAAACTGAATGGGTAATTTCTAGATACGGGTTTTTTTTCTGGTTTGTGGGGGATTTGCCTCATTCAAAGCAAGAATACTGCAGCCCACAATGTATGTCTGGTCTGATGCTGGGAGAGAGGCCATGATGTTGGCTGAACAACCTCCAGAATGGTCCACATCACTCTATTGACCAGAAGGTTTTAACCAAAGAAAAACCTCCCGAATTCCGTGCTGTTGATGTAGACACAGTAGCTGCTTTAATCAGTGGAAGGTTATACTTACTGTAACCACCAGTGTTGTCAGACTGATGATAAATGCTTCAAAAAAAACATTTCTCATGGCAAAATAAGGCAATTCAACCAGAACATTGACAAGGTTTACATTGCTCTTCAACAACCTGACCAGTGGCAATACAGAATCATATCACTAAATTAGATTGGGCATGTACCTTTTGATATTTTGCAACATTGCTGGAAAAAGCTTTCCTTTCCAAAAAGAGAAGCATGCACAAAATTACATGGCCTCTTCACAGGCAGACCATATCAAGCATTACATTGCTTCAGGTAGTAACAGCAAGATATGAACTCACTTTGTTTCTTTAACTGTGCCAGATGAAAGCACCCTAGAGTAAATGGGGAAAATCTTTCCTTTTGACAGAGAATGGAATGTAATTATTTTGATTTAATGAAGAAATGTCATTTAATTGCTGTATCTGGGTTTTTCCCTCTGTAACGATAGATATGTTGTCTTGAATGTAATTAATTCTAACTGAAATAAAGTGCTTTGACTTGAAATGTTGTTAAATGAACTTGCCACCTAACCAAGCTTTTAAAATCAAATAAAATCACCCATAAGTTTAATAATACTTGACATGGAAGCAGTTGGTATTGCTCATTAAAATTCTACTGCCAAAAGTCTTTGGTTGGTTAATTTTAAATAGTTTTAAGTAGATAAAATGTGATGGGAAAAAAAAAAAGTGATGTCTAGATGAAGCTAATGTTATTTAAAACTTTAGGTTTAGTACTTTTACTGAAAGGAAGGAGGCAATCAAGTACTGCTAAAGTGTTTGAAGCAGGTTTTTGGTGCCAGTTTGTGAACCCAAGCTGGAGCAACAAGGCAGAGGTAGTTAAATTTGTGTCTGTGATTTGTGTACATTTCTAAATGCTCATGAATCTATTTGAATTGCAATTTTCTTACTAAGATCCAATACAAAAAATCCCTCAGCTGATGCATGCCACATTTATTTACAGTTCTAGAATAGAGTTTAAAGTGTAGGCAGAAGCCTGTTATGAAGGATTTATGACTCTTTTTCTGCCTTCACTGAGTGAATTAAATCCAGTCTATAGTGTCAGTTTTCCGTAAAGATGGACAGGACTGTAATGGAGTAGTAAAGAGTGAAGGCACCAGTAGACATGGGCAATGTAAATGAAGTAATAAGAAGGAAAATTCAAATTTGCAAGGCAGATCACTACAGCACTGTGTGAATCTTCTACACTATTGTTCCTTCTGCTAGAAATTAAGGTCACTATCTAACAAGCTGCAATAGTAATTGTTCTGGAGAACTGCAGAATGAAGCTGCTTGTTTCCAGCCATGTTTTCTAACTCTGAATGAAGTGCTTTCTTCTCCCAAGAGTAGCAAACATCAGAACAGATTAAAAGTTCCTTTTGATGTGTCTGCTTCTACAAGCAACCTGGAAAATTATGTAGGGTTTGTTTTTGTTTTTTGTTTTTTTTTTTATTTGAGACCTTGAGCTGAGGTAGCAGCACCAGGGACCCCAGTGTACCAGTCTAAAACTGCTGCCTTAATGCAACCTGGGGTCCCACTTCTCCTTTGTATTTCAAACCTGATCCATAATATTACTATCCTTGCCAAAATGATTGATACCTTCAGATAATCATGTGTGTCTCCCCTAGCTCCCTGTGTCATTCTATGAAAATTTGGAGGCTTTTCAGTCAGAAAATTCTTTCTTTATTTCTTTCTTTATTTCATTAAATGCTAAGCAAAAAGGTATTTTTAATTTTCCCCAAAATTGCAGTGCTGTCATTATAAAGTAGATGGGATTTGGGTGAAGCTATTTAGTTGTCAGTGGTTTGCAATTCCAGGGTGGTTTAGGTGTTAATGTTTCTGTGACAGAAGGTGTTATGTGCAGGTGGAGATAGGGGGCAGATATGTTGTGCCTAAGTCCTGTGAAGATTGCACGCAGAAGTTAAAAGATGAAATTATCAATGCTGAATGGAAAACAACTTTCCTCTTTTATAAAATGAAGTAACCAGTGCTTTGTATTCTTTTTACCTCACAGTTCCATAGAACTGCAGAATGGTTGAGTTTGGAAGGGACCTCTGGAGGTCATCTTGTCCAACTCCCTGCTCAAGTAGGGCCGTTCAAAGACAGTTATCCAGGAACATCAAGGTTTTTTAATATCTCCAAGGATTAAAGACTCCACAATCTCTGGGCAACCTGTACCCATGCTCTATGACCTGCACAGTAAAAAAGTGTTTCCTGAAGTTCAGAGGGAATCTCCTGTTTTCCTGCTTGTATCTATGGCCTCTTGTCCTGTCATTGGGTACTGCTGAAAAGAGCCTGATTCTGTCTTCTTTACACTCTCCCTTCAGGTATTTATATATGTTGATAAGATACCCCTGAGCATTCTTTTCCTCAGGCTGAACAGTCCCAGGTCTCTCAGCACTTCCTCCTAGGAGAGATGCTTCAGTCCCTTATTTTTGTGGCCCCTTGTTGAACTCTCTGCAGTAGCTCCATGTCTTGTATACTGAGGAGCCAAAAACTCCAGGTTTGGTCTCACCAGTGCTGAGTAGAAGGGAAAAAAATACCTTCCTAAACCTGCTCACACCACTCCTCCTAATAAAGCCCAGGGCACCATTAAGTGCCTTTGCTGGAAGGACACATTTCTGGCTCACGTTCAACTCGGTGTTCACCATGACCACAGGTCCTTTTCTGCAACGCTGCTTTCCAGCCGGGTGGAAACAAGCACATTTTGCAGAAATACAAATACTTCCTTATCAAAAAAGACTCGGCTGGCTTATATTCTTCCAGACAAAAATGCAAAGAGCCCCTCTAATGCCTGCTCTCAATGAGTGTGCTCTCTGGAAACAAAGCCTTGAAGCTGTCCATGACAGCAGGGCAGAGTGCTGTGAAAAGCCCTTTCAGGTCTCTGCCTGATCCATTTCCACCAAAGCAACATCAGTAAGAAAAACATTCCCTGCTGAATAATGGTTGCAGCCACCTTCTACTGAGTGAGGGTCTTCTCCTGGACTCTTGGATCAGTAGCAGCCCTGAGGTCAGGCTGAACACAGGTTTGCTATTGCTTCTAGCTCATGACTGCTTCAACAATAATCTTCCTTAGCACAACCCATGCTCTCTTTCTCTTACCTGCATACTTTCATTTTTTGTATACCTCATGTTTACACTCTAACTCATAGAAATTAATGCTGCTTTGCTTTAGAATCCTTTGAAGATGACAATTATTAATCCCCTTTGAAGGCTATTTGGAGTTACGGGCATGTATTTGTAAAATGTTAGGTATATTTAAAACTTCCATCATCATGACAACCTGTTTGTATTCATCAGAAAAGGAAAGGAAATAAAGGCTTTAGTGGCAGTTGTTACTCACTGGCACCCAGTGCTCAGAACTTCCTCCTGGCAGTATCTCCTCTTGCCAGTCCTTCAGAGTACAGGATTTCTTCATTCTGCTTTCAGTGTCTAAACCACCGTGTGTTGCTGTTGGCACCTAACAAACAGTACCAAGGCCCACATATTTAAGTACGTTTCACAGAATCACAGAATGTTAGGAGTTGGAAGGGACCTTGAAAGATTATGTACTCCAACCCCCCTGTCAGAGCAGGATCACCTAACCTAAATCACACAGGAGTTTAACTGCTTGACCTAGGTTTCCAGGATCAGTCTCTCAATCCTTAGACAGCACTGTTACCTCCTATACTACAAAACTTTTCCCAAAAGGGAGGCAAGCACTGCTCCCACCCCAATGCCCCATTCTTGGGCAGTTCTGCCTCCCTGATTACTTATTATTCAACTACGGTAATTGGAGGATTTACATGCATCAAAGTAAAACTCTTGCATGAGAATGAGAAAGCCAGTTGATGAGAACAAAAAAAGGGAACCTGAATCATTTAAGAGAAAACACAATAACAACATGTAAGTCCAAAAGAAAAGTACTGTATCCTATGCCTCATCTTCTGAGAAGAGCTATATAGTTTTTACCACCTTATTTTAATTGTTTTTCTTTTTTTTTTTGAAGAACCCTTTGACTAATAGGTTTTAGCTGCTTGGGTAAGTTATTCAAACATGCAGATAATTTGTAAGTCCTTTTGTTCAAGCATCAGGCTCGTGTGCAAAATGCTCCCCCCAAAATCATCCCTGTTGGAGGAAAAATTCACGTGTCTTGCCTCGCCTCCAAACAAATGCTTTTGCATGAGTCATAGACTGTGGAACTATTAACCCTAATTAAAATGCACATCTAAACTGACACTTAACCCTGATTTTTTTAAGCAGCACATGAGGCTGTGGGCGATTCTGTCTTATTTGGATAGCACCTTGTAGCCTGGAGACTTTAGAAGTGTTTTATTTACATAATGTCTCATTTATTTTGTAAGACTTACACTCTCCCCATCACTGCTATGATCTTCTTTGGCATAGAAAATATCCAGCAGCTGTTTATCAGCCTACAGAAATGCTGTGTGTGTAATAAAAAATAAAAAGAGATTGTGCATCTCACTGAAACCACGGAGTGAATCAAGAAGGAACGGCATCCTTCTTGCAGTCACTAGGCTTCCACCCTTCGTTTGTACAGTCCTGCGGGTCACTGGTCAAAATAGACTCTGACAGGAAAAAAAGCAGCCAGAGTTTCCACCCATGGTTTATACAGTCCTGCTGGTCACTGGCAGGCAGAGTCCTCTGCTAAGGCACAGGAACTACACTGGGCAATCTCTGTGGGGAACAGCATTTTACATAACCTGAAAAAAAACCCAAACCGAATGCGTAAGCCAAGATTTTGAGAAGTGACACATCCTTTGGCTGCTGAATAGAAGGTATTTTTAAAAGGGGAAGGGCTTATGGTTTGGGGTTTGTTTTTTTTTCAAAAGTCGATACCTAAGAGGGAATGTCATTTTCAAAACTTGGGGCAGCCAGTGACAGGGGAGAGGGCAGATAATAAATTGCAGGAGATAAATTGTACAAGCCTGGAGAAGTTACACACCTGCCACAGTGGTTTTCCTTTCTTATTGCTTAAAATAACGTGATCGATATTCTTCTTTGGGTTTGATCAGGGTAACAGCACAGGAGACACATCAAAACTTTATTAGTTGGGGCCTCTATGTGAGCAAAGCTTATTATAGTTTAAATATGTTTGGTTATCTGAGATGAATATTGGGATAGATTTTTACAGAACAATAGAGAAAAAGCTGCTACCATCTTACAGGTGGCAGAGTATTTAGGTCTAGAGAACTGCAATAGAATTTGAGTTGTGAAAATTATAGGTCTTGCTAATTAGAGGAGACAGAAGTTACAAAATATAGTGTTAAACCTGATGAGAATAACAGGAGCTTTACTAAAAAGTAATAAATTTTTAAAGATGTACTGTGAATTCATGTGGCCTTGCCTTGAACTACAGAAAAGAGTGAAAGTTAACTGAACTGCAGTTGGGATGACAGGCTTTGTGAATATATCTCTTTAGAAAGAATGGAGCATTTGGAAAGAAGTATGTTGCCATTTATCATTATAAAATTAGGACAACTCAACACTTTTCTCTGAAACTGTGAACGCTGTGTCATCAGGTATTGGGCTAACAACGGAGGGCCTTAATGTTCACTGACAAGAAAGCTTTGGAGTATTTAATGTCCTCTCTCATAAAAATTCTAGGTTATTAAATATGACGGTAGACTATGTATTTAGGGGGAGAAAGAGCATCAGCCATAGACTTTACATCTTTTTTAGTAGTGCATCTCTTGCAAGGGTCTTCCAGGTGCTCTTGTTGTCACTGACACATCAGTAATTTTATTTAGGGATTCTGTATCATTCCAGCATCAGACAAGCACACTGAACTGACTAAAGAGAAGGACAGATCATCCAAATTCTAGACTGCCAAATACATTTAATTGTTCCATATAAGAATTAATGAATAAGGAAACTCAGAGCTACAAATTGTAAATAATTCAAATTCTCCAGGTTAAAGTTTTGCGTTTAGCACAAAACCTAAGGTTTGAAGGAGAGGAGTGGCTGCTGTCATCTGTATTTCTTGCTGGATGTCAGGGACTTGCAGGAGGGCAGGATGGCTTGCTGTGGGTCCGTAGTCTACAGACTACAGGCTATTTAGCCAGCTTTCCTTTCTATTTATTTTTTTCCTATTAAATACTTTTCATCTTTGCCTGTCAGACTCTTCTGTAAATAACAGTATTCAGGTACAACTACAAAGACTGATACATAGAGCTGTGCATTAATTTCAGCATATGGTCTTCAAGGTTAAGGATGAGATATCTGAAGAAGAGATTTTTAGTCATGTCAGTCACCAAGATCCCCTCTGCAGACAAAGTAAAGAGTTCATACCTCAGGAGGGTGATAGCTTCCATCTAAAGACAAGGGTTTAAAGTTGGTAGGTTGAATTGCCTTTCAAGGTGCCTGACTATCCTTCATCAACTGTAAAGGAGATCAGATGACAAGCTTCTATTATGCATCTGAGCTTTTGATGACTAAAAATAAGATAATTCCTCAGCTGAAATGCGACAATTCCCACATTTGGAGGCCAGAACTGCTCTTCATATGTTCCCTCCCGGTGAGAGGGAGAGCCTGGACTACCAGCTGTGAGGAAGACATTCTTCTAAAGGTGTGACCTTTGTGGTTCCTTAATCTCAAGAAACAGGAAGCTCCAAAGTGTTGGCTGTACTACCCTGAAACACTTCAGAAAGATGGGGTGGATTGTCCTCTGAGGAAGTTAAACTCATCATAGAGAAAAACATCTTTTTTAGAGAAATTTCTAAATGGTGAAAATTAAGTGAGCCAGAAGTCAGAAATAAGATAACTCAGATTGAAATTAGGTACTGAACTGGGTGTAGGTGTCAAGATGTTGGCACCAGGGGGGCCAGCTCCAGCGGATCTGCTGGGCAGACATGGCTTAACCAATCAGTCAAGCTGGTGGTGGCTCTGGGAAAACATGTTTAAGAAAGGGCAGAATGCTACAGGGAGAAGAGGATGGAATAAAAATAGTAAGAAAAAACAGAGGGAACACTAAGGTCACAGGAGCAGGAGAAAGAGGAAGAGGAGGAGGTGCTCCAGGTATCAGAGGAGATACCCCTGTGGCCTGCAGGCGGAGCTTTCCTGTAGCACAGAAAAAGTATGTGAAGGAAGGAGCAGAAGAGAGAAACTGCTGTGTACTGACCAAAATACCCCAGCCCTGTACTGCTTGTAGTAGGGGAGAAGTCGGTGGAGTGAAAGTTTGAAGAGGAAGGAAATACATGGGTTTTATATTTACCTCTTTGTTTCCTGTTACCTGCATTAGTAACTAAGTTTTTAAGGTTATTAGGAGCAAACTGAGTTAATTTTCCCCAAGCTGACTCTGGCATCAGGATTTGGTAAGCAATCTCCCTGTGCTTATCTTGACTGATGACCTTTCTTGCTCCCGTCCTAATTTCTCCCTCACTACACTAAGAGGACAGAGTGAATAAGCAGTCAGGTACTGTTTGGGTGTTAGCCAAGGCTAAACCACTGTAGCCACATTTACCCTCTATTACTATAATTTAGCTACATGTACCTTTTCTAGGGCAAAAAAGATAACCTGAGTTTATGCAGTTGCTTTGGAAAGTACAGCAGAATTCCATATGTGGAGTCAAATACAAGGGAGATACAGTTAATGAGAAAATTCATATAATGACTTAACATTTCCCAGCTACTTCAGGAGGGAAGATTAGAACAGTCCATCAGAAGGTGAAATGGCTTTAGCAATATCAGAATATTTCCAGATATATGTGTGGAATATGTGCAAACCTATGCTAATGTATGCACAAACCCAAGTGGCTGTCAGATTTGCATGGTAAGCTGAATAATTGAATTGGGAATGTATTTTCCATGCAAAATTCTAATTTTCTGAATGTTTCACTTGCTCTGAAGTAGAAGAGCAACAACCATTCCAAAAACTGTATTAAATTAGCTGGATTGTTTGGTTTGGATTTGAGCAGACAAAACATTTCATTTAAAATACAACCTTTTCATGAAAGTATGATCATATTAAATTTTGCTTTAAACCACATTTTCAACATTGTTTTTTAAAAAATGTTAAAACTTTGCTTTTCTGTATTACAGCAATTTATTTTATTTTTTTTAATGTTGTTAAATGAAGGGCTGTCAATACTGACACATACTAAAAGCATTTAATTGTGGGCGTGAATACTACTTACCCGGTAAGAAAATTCTGACTAAAATATTCTGACTGGAAGACTATTTATCTCAGGCCATCCTTTTCTTTAACTCCTCTTTGCCATCAACAGCAGAACAAGTTTTCTGTCCAGAAACAGATGCAGTAGCCTTCTGGGCTGGTGTCAAAGCAGTCACTTCTCTGTAGTCACTATGGTTACGTGGCTAAAGCAGCATTCATCTTTCATGCTCACTACTCGGCTGTTCCCATTCCGCTTTCTACCAGGAGTACCACCATACCAGCAGAGCTGTGTTTCTTGTGAACTCCCTCATCCTTTTCTCACTGGTAATGAGAAAAACCCCTTGCTCTGCCTTTCTTTTAAGTGTTAGCCCTGGGACATCGTTTTGAGAGCAGCAACATCTTGCAGAGTGTCAGGGGCAGGGGATGTATTTAGTGTGTGGAACTGCAGCTTAATAACAGGGTCTTGCAAGTGGTATCTCAGAACATAATGTTCAAAAGCTTGCAGTTCATTAGGCTGGGTGTAGTTGTAGCTAGAAAGAAACCCCTGGGAACAGAAAGCTGTTCTGTAGGTAGAGTAAAATGAACAAAACCATGTGAATAGGATACGCAAGATGATTGAATGAGACCCAGCTCAATACCTTGTTTACCAGGTAAACCAAACCAAAGCCAAGCCTCTTTCAAACCAAGCTTTTTGGTGGCTCTTTTACATTTCTGCCATGGCTTCTCACTCCCTGTTTTGGGCCAGGACCAACAGAGCTATTCTGAAGAACCTCAGCAAGCATATGGTGGTGCGTGTGCTGTTTCCATCATTAACCACCCAGGCGGCAGGGAACGGAGCGCCTGCTTGAAAACATTGCAGGAATGGGATTTCTCTTACTTGACGTGCAGGAGTTTGTGACTCAGACTGTGGATGTGCCTCCTTGCCAACTAATATCTGGACAGAGCCAGAAATTGAATGTTGTAAGGATGAGGTATCATTTTGACACGCATTACCTACCGATTCCCTTCACGGCTGGTTATATTTTCGCTTGTTAGAGACACCTATTTGCAAAAACAAGCGTTCATACATTCATACTCCCAACTGCAACTTAAAGTGGTGCTGTCGTTACGGAGCTGACACGTTGCGTACGCCCTGCCAACTTGTTGACAAAAAAAGGAAACACACAATTTAATACAGCTGTTTTACTGCAAAAAGTATCAACAACACTTCAGCCTTTTTATTTCAGTCCTGTCAATCAAAAATATCCACAATATCCACTCCAGCAGATAAGTTAACATGCCCTGGAAGAATGCCTGGTTTTGACAGGCATTCAGAACATGGCATGAGGTTGGTTTGCTTTTTTCCCCCCTCTTCTTTATTCTCTGTTCCTTTGGCCTATTAACACATCTATTTGTACAGCAGACGACAGCCCTCCTCACTGGCTCCTATGATGAATTCAGCGAAAGTTTTGGGGGCACCCCTAGAGCTTTGCAATCTTTGCATGCAAATGAGTAGTTTTGGCTGCACAGCAGATCACTGTGTACAGATATAATCTGTTTTGAGTGCAATCATATCAGATACCTCTTAGTAATTTGTTCTTTCTCTTAAGAGTAGGACCAGGTTTTGTTAAAGAGGAGATCAGATTTACTGATGCTTCTTGGATTATTACCTGTAGCCACTTTCATATTGCTTTGAATAACTTCTTGTACTTGCTTGGCACTGGCATTCCTGAAGGCTTGATATCAAACTCTTGCTTTATTAAATTATTTTCTGTTTGTTGGGCTTTGGTTTTTTAAGTGAAACTTGACAAGATGTAGGCTTCACAGCAAATACCGACTCCTCTATGGCTTTTTTCCCTACTTTTCTTTTCCTCTCTTCTTTCTAACAATCCTGTTCTAATTGAACTTCTTCCCACCCTGTACCCCCAACACTCAGATTATGTAAAACAGCCCGTTTGGAGTTGTGAATGGATCTGTTCTTGGATGGATATGAGATTTCCGTATCCTGAACAGGAAACTGATGTTTTCTGGATTATCTGGACCATGAACAGTTTAGGGTTTTTTTACATGACAGTATTTTTTTTCCATATAGTTCATGCTTAATCCTTCCCTCTCACATTTTTAAAAATGGAGAAAACATTGTGTCTGGAGACTACCTGATGATGTTGTAGGCTTCTAGCCTGTGAGATTTCTATATCAATAATTCTGGAATTAGTGATAATGCAATATAGCAATTTAGCAATATATTCCTGAATTATCCTAATGCAATATAGCAAACCATGACTAGGCTACCTGTCAGCAGGTAAATAACATATTTATGACATTCATAATCCAATTTCTGATTTATAATGATGTTTCCAAAAAGCAACTGAAAAAGGGAGTCAGCTAGATTTTGACCTTGCTTACACTGAGTGTAGGGAATGCGAGATCTTCCTGATGAGCAGGAAGATTTATGTTCTGTCCAGTAAGAATTCATAGGCTGATCTCTCTCTGCCAATAAATCTTGATATTCATCTTGCCTGATTCTGTGTGAAGTTAATGCAGAAAATACTTATGGTAAAAAACATGTTTTGACTCACTGTAAGTTTTTAATAAGTGATCTAGGATGAAGTAATTCAGAAGGAGAAAGAAGCCATTCTGCTCTGTGCTTTTTTCTTTCATGGATTCTGCGACAAAGGAATGAAGTAACATGGTGGGGGCAGGTAAAATGCATTTTTGTCAAGGGCCAATGAATTTTATATTCTGCTTCATACTGATTTGAAATTTGCCATTTTGGCAATCTATTTCAGTGTCAGCAACAGTGCTAAAAATTAAGCCACGGTTGTGTGCAGAAAGCTTGGCAGGGCCAAATTTTCATGGCCAAGTACTGCTAGGGGAGAACCCAGGAGACTCTCTGGACCCTGTAGCTATGCCCAGAACAGGGAGCCAGCACCCTGTTATAGAAAGCATATGTCTGAATAAGACAAATACGAGACAAAGATGAAACTGGCACCGGAAACCATGGCAACAGGTGGGTGCATATCAAAAGAGCAGGAAATCCAGGAGCAGGGGTTAAGATTAAAATATGTTCATCTCTTCTCTGTGAACTCCCTGTGGTCTGGGGAACTGTCGCTTTGCAGCCTGTAAGATTTCACACTGCAGAGAATTTTAGGAAATGTGTTCATTTCTCTGAAATATTTCAGATACGCGATCACGAGCCAGGCATCTCCATGGGATAACTGCATCGAGGTGAAGATGCTTGCATAGGATGGCTGTGACCCAAATGTACTGTACAAAATACAAACCTAATAAATTATAACATGCCAGATCTGTCCCAGAAATCAGAAGTCAGAATCCTCCAGGATCCGGTAGCTTGCTCTCTCAATCATCTGGGGAGAACCTGTCTAGTTGTCCATGGCTGGTTGAGGTGCAACAGGGCACATGGTTGCTTGATTTGTGCACAGGCTGATGTCTCTGCACTGTAAATGACTGCAGGAGTAGTTGTCACTGTGTGGAAGCTTAAGTGCCTGCCTGAGACTTCTCAAGTGTAAGGAAATTGATTCTTAATCATACACTTAATTCCACTCATCACCATCATTATTCTAGCAAGGCAAAATTATCATGTTTTAATTTATGGAGCTGTGCATAACATTTGTTGGTGTCTTGCTACTTTTTACTCTTAGAAATATTACACAACAGTCTCGTTTGGTAGTAATATTTTGATACCATATTGCATGTTGGAATTAATCACAAAGTCTCTATTTTTTTTATTAACATCAATATCTTTCTTGGAATTTTCTGTCATTGTAAAGATGATGAGATGTTTTTATGAAAACATCTGAACACCAAAGTGTTAGATCTCTGATTTATCTGCTTTTGAAAGATTTAACAAGACACTGCAAACACAGTAGTTCAAAGAGCTGGAAACAAAGTCGGTATATGCACTTGCACACAAAATTTATTTTTTGCCTTAAATAACAACGTATAACTAGAATTTTTACAGATTTGTTTGATTCCTTAAGATATTTTTCTATTATAGAATGATGGTTGGAAATCCAAACATTTTAAGAAAAAAAAAAACCACAAACACCCGAAATTCAAAATGAACAGTTTGCTGGCTTTCTTCTTCTAGTAATTTTCAAGCTGATAGATAACCTAAAAATTTCACTCAGTTAAAGTGGGTCAGAAATGTATTATTTTACTCAAAAACTCTTAGGTGCATTTTTACATTTAAACTTGCCTGTGAATATTCTCTTCCTGTTCCATGTGGATTCCTCAGCTACTCCATAACCAAAACCATGCTTATCCTAAAAACATAACTGATATCCTGTTACTTTACTTGTAACTTTTTAGTTTTTAAAGTAAAATTTAGTTTTACTGTAGCAGTATCTTTGTCCTCCAGAGTATCTGAACATAGAATTGAGTGACTTAAAATTCTGTGCAATATGGATGTTTTCAGAATATTTCCAAATCTTTAGATTTGGTTGTACAGTTATTAAGAGAAAAGCGTGGATTTTTTTTCTTAATTTTTATTTTCTCTCTGAGGAAATCTGACTGGAATTTCTTCAACATGTTGCTCAGTGTATGTGCTTGTTCCGAGAGGTCTTTGTAGTGCTGCTGTCTGTGTCCCTCCAATCTATCTTTTCCTCTTCACAATAGTCTCTCATTTTTCTGTTGATGGCAGAAAAGCATGTCTATCAAGCCAAATGCTGCCTTTTACCATTTAATTATCTTTGAATTTATGTCATGATCATCAATTCTTCCATTGGCTGCCTCCTCCAAGACTGGCTGAGAAACTGAAATATCCCATCTCACAGCCTATTCTCTAAAATAACAACATGAAAAAGCATGAATGCCTTGTCCTAAACCCTTTTAAGGAGTCCTGATCAACCTGCAATTCAGTAAAAATTATTCCATGGGACAGCTGTAAGATGAGTTAAATGATACTTTTACAACAGTATTTTGTCTGCTAAGTTTTGATGAAAGAGCGGGTAAAATGCTAGCTCCTGAAATCACAGGGAGTTTCACAATAGAGGTCAGTGGGCTCAGGATTTCGTTCAAGGTAAAACTCAATACTGAGAGGTATGCCTTGTATCTTCAGGACTCTGAACTGATTCACGCTGTAGATCGCTCACACTCACTTTATTCATCTCAGTGATTTGCTACCTAAAAACCAAAAATAAATCCTACAATTATTTTATAAAGTGAGAGGGGCTAAATAAATAAATGTATTTCTTAAACCAATTCTCACAAAGGCTGCCTCCTGCCCACCCACAAAATACTCACTTTGGCTAGTGCAGCTCACATTCTGAACCTAGCCCACTAATCTAACCTTCTGATTCACCTGAGCCTGGAGAGCGGGCATCATCCTGGACCCATGGAGTCCTAGTGTGTGAGGTGCATGGGTGCCAGGAGGCAGTGCATGGACGTGATGGACATGAGGACATACCTCATAGGGATACCCCAGGGATGCAGCGTGGGGAGGCCCACAGCCCTCCAGCATTGCTGAGACAACAAATGTAGCAGCCCTCTCTCCTCTCTGCACTGCTTCAATCCTCAGGTGCGCAGCGGCTGCCGGCTGCCGCAGGGTGGTTAGGAGATGCAGGGTGATGTAGCTGGCTGTGCCTTTAGAGCAGGGTTTCTGCCATCAGTGCACAGCGGGTTTGTTGGCAAAACGCACCCAGTTTCTGACTAATTCATAAAACCTACTATAGCTGATCAGGTGACCAATCCAATGCCGAAAGAGAAACTGCATAAAAATTGGGGGAAAACGCTTAAAATAGAAAGTATGAACACATGTCTGCATATAGCTAGACAGATGGCATCTCTTTAAGCAGGGCTTATCCATATGGCAAGCTAGTAGATTGAATCTGAATGCTGTATAGGATCCCAGTGGAGCAAAACCCAGAGTTTTTGAGAGTCTATGCTATATATTCCACTTACGCTTCAGATGACAACATAAGCAGTTTTATGTCATCAGCTTCTGGAAGTAGGTGCAAATAATCGGAGAGAGAGGGAGGGATGAAGAAGCATGAATTTATCAGGGACTTAGGAAACTCTCTGAGTGAGGGTTTGGATAAAGAGAAAAGAACAATAGGAAAAAAGATACTGTTAAATCCCACTAAAGTAGTTTTAGTAAACAACGAAATTTAATGGCTGACCAAAAGAGAACTGCAATTGCTGCAGCTGCCCAACTACCCAGAAATAACTTGTTTACTGAAGAGGACTTTTCCTCTCCATCCTGTGTCAGCACTGATGGACAACAGAGTCCTGCAGTACCAAAAGTCTGTGTTAGTCTGGGAGAAGGCTGCTGAAGACATGAAATTTCTCTAATAGAGTATAAAGACTGTTCAGATACAGAAGATTTCTGAATCAGAATAAGCACACCCCTCGCCTTTTCATTCCTCACAGGAGCTTAAGCATTCAGCTCATGCGCTGGTTCCTGCTCCTGAGCCACAAGCTCTTCTCAACAGAGATATTCCAGGTGCAAAGGAAGGGTTGTAGCTGGGAATGTATTACCTGCTGTGGCAGGGGCCTTACACTGCCTGAGCAGGAGGAAGCTGGCCCTGCAGTCTGACAGGATGGGAGAACTGGGAAGAAGCCAATTTTATCTGTGAAGAAAACCCAAAATATATTTACAGTATTTATTTCAAACCAGAAAATCTCCATACCCTTTGAAACAGAATGTAGAGGACTGGCCAACTAAATACAAGATGTTTTCTGTATTAATACTTTTTGTGGATATCAAGTTTTTCAATTAATTTTAACAATTCCTTATTGATCTCTTATACAGACCATGTCATGCTTGGAACCAGGAAAAGACAACAGGTTGAGTATGATATTAAAGAATGTCTCAGAAAAAAACCCCAACAAGCCATACCTGTTATCACCTACAAAAATATGTGAAAGGCTGATGATTTGAGAAGGCAGTGTGCTTTTACTACTACATGCCATAACTGATTGAACCAGTTAGAATAAGACTGGAACACCGAACAACTTGAGAACCAGCTGAACTTCATTTTCAGGCTTAAATTTGTACTTTCAAATGAAACACGAGGTCGGAACATATTTCTCATTTTTTGCAGCCATCCCGTGGTACAGTAAGACCTGAATAGACAGACAGCTATACCTATCTGCTCTCTTGCAGAATTCAGCAATTGCCCTTGAGGGCAAGAAGGTGTCTATGTAAATGATGGTATAATGCAATAATCAAGGCCTGTCTTCAAAACATTACTAAATTGTTTCTGAGTCCCTTTTATCTGACTCTATACAACACTAGCATGCATGCAGTGGATGAGATTTCAGTGGTTTACCATCTAGATAAAAATACAAAGTCTGATAAATTTCAGGCTCCATCCATCTCAATTTTTATAATTCTTCACAAGTATTCCAGAGGTTTATTTGGATAATTCTGTGTTCTGTTGCAAGAATATGTGTTATCACTAACTGTAACTATCAGTAATTATTACTGGTAGCTGCCAACATTTCCCTATTGTTTATTATTCACCAGACACAAAAGCATCTTTGACCTTTCAGTCTAGATGAGGCTCAGGAAACCATTCAGCTCTTCAGTACAAGGAAGGTTGAGGACTGGCAGTTCTTCCCTTCCCTAATTTATTATCTATAGAAAGAGGATGTAAACTTGTGAATGTATATCAGGCTGGTGAGTCATGCTGATTAGCAGATATTTAGCCAGGCTCATTTACTTAACCTTAATGCTTGTCACATGTCACGCAACAAACTCCACTGTGCATTACAAAGGATTTGACATCATGGAAGTAATTATTCCAAAATGATTCTGATAGATTTAAAAAAAAATTTAAAATGAGGCAATTTGGCCCTAAAAACAGCATTCTCTAATGAGAATGTTTCTGGGTTTGCAAATCGATAGTCATGTTTTATTTATAGCCCGGCCTATGATTCATCATTAGAGTTTCTTTCAAAATTTGGAAGAAAAATTGTTCTTCCATGCGCGAGTGTTTTTAGATAACCACAGCTGCTCTCTCGCTAGCTGCTGTTTCAATAGCAGAAAGCCTAACACTAGCATTCTTACGCATCTTCGCTTCTATCTGCTCACATTCAAACCCTTTTCACCACACACAATCAATCCCATTGTACGGGCTTCAGGCGGCAGCCACCGCAGCCGTCATTTGGCTTGTCAGCAAACCATACCCTTTTTCATTCCAAGGAGGAACAGCTGATGGGATGAAACTTTGCTGCTGGCTAGAAGTCTTGGAAAGGACAGTGCTGCCCCAGCCCAGCCCTCATCTTCTCCCACAAAAACACTGCCTGTGCCAAAAACATGCCTCAAACATTTTAAGGCAATTGTCAGAAGCTCTGCTGGGTAGGAAGCAGAAGAAGGCAGGATACCGCCTAGCCCTTCTGCTGTTCTGGCATCAAGGGCTAAAATGTGAGTTTTTCTGTGTATTGCGTGCTGGGTGATAAAAGGATCAATGACCTCAAGTGATTTGTCACTGAGGAAATGATTTTTGGAGGTTCGGCAGTTGCAGTTAGCATTTCTGTTCTCTCCTCTTGTGTTAAAAGCCTTCTACATAAACCTTCTCCAGGCTTACATGTTGCTTATGAAACAGAGCTTGAGCTAAACATTTCTAGTAGTCCCATCCTCATACAGATTCTGGTCATCTCTGCACACATATATATCTCTATGCACCCAATCAGGGCTTTTTCCCACCAAGATAAACCCCTGTTTAACATGTATAGCAACAGATGCTTCTGCACTTTTAGATACCATACTGGGTTATCACCACCCTAATGCTTGCTCTTTCAGGGCCTGATCAGACTTGAACTGAGAGAGACCAGAGGCTGTGCCATAATTAACAACCAGCTCACCAAATCCAGCATCACTTAATGACTACATCTACAGACAGTGCTGGAGAAATGAGGCTACGGCTTCACATGCACGCCTGGCACAGCAATACCACATGCAGCGGTTCTGTTGTCTCACCTTCCTTCAGCACTGTGTTGGTGATGGGTGTGAGAGAGATGCTGACCGATGCCAGTGGGGATGCAGAGGTGGATGAGTGGCAGAGCAGCACTCGCTGCACTTGCAGCGCTTTGTGAGTCGGAAATTTGCAGGCAGAGACTGCCCTTTGTGACTGCAATCAGCACATCTGGGGTAGGCCGAGTTTGTAATCTTGGCCTAAGGGTGAGGAAATTAATCCTCTCATCATTTATCCTGCCTGCAGGTTAGTGCTGTCTGGCAGCTAGGAAATGCTGCAGGGAATAGCGCTAAGTGGATGACATTTGACTCTCTGTAAATAGAAAAGGAAAAATTAGGGCCTTTGTGCATTCCTAGAGGTCCAGTACAAGGAATCTTCAGGTCTTCTATCCATTTCATGCCTGTGAGCAGCCACAAGTCTTGTCCCGTTATATTCCCTTTTTGACAGGATTGTGATCATATGGACCTATGGTGCAAACCGTCTCATACCGTGAGAGAACTTTGTCTAGTTCCTGTAAAAACCACCCATGACAAGCATCCAAGTAGAGCAGTTTCACATGAATTCTTCTTTTTTTCATTATGAACTTCATAATTATACATATTCACTAAATACGCATTTGAAAAAAAAAACCTGGCAGTTTAAAGTAAAACTTTTTTTAATCAGAAAAGGAATCACAGAAGAAATACTCATACTGGGATTTGTCTTCCGCTGTTGGTAATCCTGTGTTCTATGTACTTGGGAAACAGTTGTGTCTCTCTAACAGTTCTGTTTGTTCTCAGTGCAGAATGCGAACATGATACGTGTACCTCTTCCAGTTTGATTTCCTCATAAACTGTTTATTGTATAACTTTACTTACTGTGCCAAATTTGTATGGAGATTACCTCTTAAATATGCTGAGCAGTGAGGTCAGAGATCTCGCCATTTGTTAAACAAATTAGTGTCAGAGATCTGAACAATTCCAAGGCAGAAAACATGAGACAGGCGGCAAGGGAGAGAAGCAGTTAGAGAAACACAATGAAAACTATTCTGTATGTCAAAAATCATAGAGTTGTTAATAAAAAGCTCAGCTTCCCACAAAAAGCTCCATATGCAGGAATTTAAGTTAAAAGGTAAACTCCTCTCTGACCACCTCACCACAGAAAATATATTTTAACTATTTCTTTAAAGCATGACCTTGGAAATGCGAATGCAGTAATTGGAGTAATCGGGGAACTACTGAGTTTCCTAAACCTCTGTTTAGTTTGGGTAAAGATCCATGTATTTTTGGATACAAAGTTGAAATGTGTCTGCCTGATTCACCCCATCTCTGTTTTTCTTCCTTTCCATGTCACAAGACGATTCTTTGAACAGGCAGCCAAGGCTTTTATCATACAGCGCACCTCCTTCCCTCTCTCCCTCAGTTCCCAGCTCCTCTCCAGCCATGGGCAGCTCACCCCTCCTGGATATGTGCATCACTTGCACTAGCGCTGCTGCATGACGGAGCATATATCTGTGAAAAGCTCCATGAAAGACTCTGATCAGCATTCAGTTTACAAAGATACCCAGGGGTTTACAGCCAGGGCAGTCTCTGCCTGCAAATTTATGACTTTTAAAGAAAGGCAGGCAGGGAGGGCAGCTTTTAAGCTCATTGCATAAGGAAGCCCTAGAGGGATGATGAAATTTGGATCAGTCTTATATGAAGAAATGGAAATCTATTTGAAAGAGAGGAAGAAGGTGAAGGATCTAGTGGGAAGGAATTGCTGATTGATCAGCCACCATGGGAGAAAAACAGGAAAGAATGAAAAAAAGAAAAAAAGAAGCAAAGGTCCCTGTAAAGGTAATAGCAAATTTAAAAGAGAAAGAAAGGTATAAGGTTTCTTATTGCCCTTTTGGCCATGGTTGTTCTTTTATTAAAGGCACCAGTACCATACGTTTACTTACAAAACATCTGTGGTGGTTTAAAACCTTATGGTGTGGGGGCTGCTTGCTACCATCTTCTGTTGGAGTTTACCCAGCCCAGCTGCCCCAAGTGGAACACAACAGTGGGCACCCCTCTCCCCTTTGGGTTTGACTGCCAGCGGTAAGGTGTTTTTTACACCATCACAGCTTGCTGCCCAAAGACACAGCATCTCAGAGTTTTTGAGGGAGTCAAGGTGCCTGTTAGGTCAACCACGGTGTTCCAGCCAAATAAGCAAGGTACTTCTACACTGGCACCACATTTTAGGAAGCCACCATGCTTTGTATTAATGTCTTAAGAAAAAAATAAAGAAAAAGCATAGATTTTTATCCTCTGTCTGTGAAACACATGAAGAGCAAATGAAAACTCTACTGCAGCATGGTTGTTTTCTTAAATGAAGGGTTTCCCTCTTTCAAGGTCTTTTTATAAAATATCTGTGAAGCTGCAGAGGTGAAGTTGGCCTCAAAAATTCAGTTGAATTATTGCATTAGACATATTCTCCAAAGTATAATACAATTCAGATACCAGAAGAAAAAAAAAAGGATAATTAGACTGAGCACATACATTGCAGTATGTTTGGTATTGTAACTTCTGGGAAAAAATCATAATGATACATTTCCTTTTTGAAAGCTAATGGAGCTGCCTGGAGCCCTGGTCAAACTTTTATTGTCCAGAAAATAAAACGAAATTTTCTGAAACTAAACCTGGGGAAATAAAAACTTTGCATGCCACATTATCATTTTTCCCTTAATACAACCAGTGTAAATGCTTAAACCTGAATGTACTGGTTGGTAAGCTACAGCTATTTTAAGAAGTTACAAAAGAGATATTTTCCATCTTTTAAGAATGAAAATAGACTATCACCATTTGTTCATAATATTCTTACTTTCTTCAAAATTTTGCTGAAAATGATGGAAAAAGAATAGATATAGAAAATTAAGGCCAAAATATTCATATTTAGGCATCTAAAATTAGGTTCCTAACTTCATATTTAAATAGCTAAATATAAGTAGCCTGATTTCCAGAGCTGCTGAGCAATCCCAGCTGCCACTGATTTCGGTGGCAGCTTTGGGTAAATACCAGATTGCCTATTTAGGCTCATTACGATGTAAAGACTAAATAGGGATTGGGACATTTTAGCCAATGTTACTAATATAGGTTATGGCTGTAGAACTGGCATCCTTAGGAGTGTGGAGCAAACTCTCAGTGACTTTCAGAGGCCAGAGTTCACCTAGGCAGCTGCTCACTTGGGCACAAACTCTTCCTGAGCCACAATACATATTGCCTTAAACCATACAAAACCATTCCTGTGCCACGTTTGAATGGTCTTTAGTGACCAGGCTGCAATTGCTCTCCTAGAAAAATCATTGCCCCAGTCACCATTATCCCAGTGTATAGGCTTAACCTAAACTTTTTCAGCTTCTTCCCATTCCTGCTCTTGCAATGCAAAGAGGCTGTTACACTCCTCTCCATCCTGTTCTTGATGTCTACCTTTAAACAGCAGTGTTCACCTGTGTGTGGGCACCAGAACCTCACCCCAGCCTGCTACCAAGGATCTGTGAGGCGCATCCCCACAGCATTCCCTGGCTGGGGCCTCTGCCCACATTTTGCTGGTGCCAGACCTGGGAAGAGATGGCCTGTGGCTCTATGCACCTTCTGGGTATAGTGCACTCCCTCATGGGGAGCCTTCGGGTACCTCACAGCTCTGTGTAAGCGTAGCTGGGGCTCACAACCTTGTATTTCTTCTGTGTGAGGTGGTATGAGATGACAGCGCAGCTTTGGTGCTGCCTGCACACCCTGGAACAAAAGAGGCTTTTTTTTTGTCCCAGTGCTGCACTGGGAGTCTCACTTTAGGTTTGTATTTTTTGAAGTAGCACTGTCTTATGCTGTTTGTTCTCCATAATCTCCTCAAGTCTCTTTCTCTATATGAAGAGCTGGATATTGTTTATCTTTACTCCACGTGGCTACCGCAGCCTCAGAAGCTTTTCTGAGCTCTTTGCAGAGCCCAGAAGGAACAGGTGCCCAGCTGCTGGCCTTGCTCTCTCTCTCTCTGCTGGGCCCTGCAGCGGCTGGGTACCGCTGATTATGAAATGAAACAAAAGGGAAGCAGCTTCCATTGAACACAAATTGATGCAAAGATCAAAGCAGAAGCGAACAAAACACAACTTGAAAGAGAGCAGTTCAAGGAATCAAGCAGATGCTTCTTTTCCCCTACCTTGCGGTGCAGACGCAGAGCAGAGCAAGTCACTGAAGTCAACATTCAACCTGACTGGAGGCAAGATTTCACCTCCAGTGTTTTAATTCCTGTTTTATGCCACAACCGCTAGATTCCTCATGTGGTGCTTTTTTTCTCTCATTCCACATTATTTTCACAGCTAAGAGAACACAGCTTTTTAAAAGAGTTCCCAATCTTTCCTGGGACCAAGATGGATCTTTTGCTTTCAACAGGCTTGTGACCTCTGAGAGCTGTATTTCTATTTAGATTCTGGAAGTTCATTTAGCTGTCATGGCCTCATTTGAGGTTGTGATTGGGTCTGGCAAAATCTAAGTTATGCTTTAAGTGGCTAATATTCTTCAAAAAAATTTAAATTGGTGTCTCTCTAACTGAAAACTCTAAAGGCCTTCATGTCTGGGAGCAGGCAATTCTTGAGGAAAATGGGGAGAAGAGAGATTCCTCTTTTTTATCACTGCAATTTTCTTTGTTTAAAGGAAGTACCTAAAGTCAGTGGACAAATTGCTGTCCTTTAAGACATCAAATCCGGAGAAAAGAGAACTGAATGTTTTCAAAGGCATTTACATGCATCACAGTGTGAATATTGATGGGCAAAGATGGGGACATTAGGTTTTCTGAGGTACCTGAGTGAATTATAAGCTTGAGCACCACTGCATTTGAATGATGATTTGGGAAGCATCCTGCCCGGTGTGAGGCAGCATCAGGCTGTTACCCCTGAGAGAACATCAGGTAGGGTGTCCTGTCCCTAGGGCCTGAGGTCATTCCCCTGAATAGAGCTGCCCTGTTAGAAATACATTTATCTAATCAACAGTGGCATGACTCCATGCCACAGTGAATTCCTTAGGACAGACATGCCCATATGTTCCTGGGTTTCTAATGAGATATTTAGACTAAATGCAGCTAAGTAGGTTATGGGCTTATCAAAATCACCCACTTATCTACTAACATCCTAATATGACAAAAAATTCTTCACAGTTGGTATTTTGAGGAGGCTTTCCTACAGAAAAACAACACTGAATGGAATAACATGGATTGGTGACAGTAAGGGAGGGGATGCCTTTGGAAGTGTTTCATGAGACAGAGAGAAGAAAGGTCTCGAAGGAAGAGAATAAGTAGATAACAGAGTAACAGATAGAAGACATACAGCAGTAATAAACAAATAAAGCTTGCAAAAATTTTGGTGAGAAGAACTTGAGCTTGAAAAAACTGACTGGGATGGTGATGGCAAGTGATGCCTCACGTTGCATGGAGACTACTTTAGTGCAGAATATAATTCCAAAAACATAAAGAAGCCCTTGGGGTTCCTTCTTTCAGTGGGTGGGAATACATGTCTTCAGTTCACCTCTGATCGCAGAGTACAATCTAAAAGAGATTCCTGCTTGAATCATACCTAAGCAATTGGGTCATGGTATCCTGTAATTGAAAAAAGCTGCCTGTATCAACCTCTGCATGAGAAATAAACCTTGATGAGTGGTAAGTGAGGCTGTCTCTGAAACCTCTGTGTGTAAGTATCGAGTAGATCTTGCAGGTCTGGGTTGGCCTTATTCTTCATTGAACTAGAATTTAATGCTGAAATGACATAAAAGCATGTAGCAATTGGAAAAGTAGAATTATTTTTCTTTAAAGCTGCAAGAGTTGGCAGTCAAATAGTATTTTTTTTTATTTCAGTTGATTTCATTCTTTCCAAATGGCACAAAAACTTTGCTATTCATTGTGTTGGTAAATGCCTTGAGGAACATGTTCTTGAAGAATGGTTTTGACTGTCAGATATTCAGAGGTGAATTGCTTGCTATTGTTATTTCTAACAATGATGATAGAGATTATGTTTTGATATTGTAAATTATGAGAAAATATCTTGTCTGACAAGAGTTACTCCCTATTTATTTTCATTGACAATATTCCCGTCACTGCTGCTCCACTGTATTGCCTCCCCCTCACACTTGTTCACCATCTCTTACAAAAATGAGTCCAACTAGAGTTTCTGTTTCTTCCTATCCTTTTACTGCCCCATCATTAATTTCCCTGTCTCCAGTTCTGAGGTCTGAGGACAATTATCTGCCTCTCATCCTTTCAGTCCCTGCTATCTCAAGTTTCCTTTCCTCCTTTATTTCTGTTCTCATTATCTCAGCCTCACCTTCAACTCTGTTGGCTCCTGTCCTACTGCCTGCAAGCATGCTTTTGCATATTCTACATCAAAATAAGGCTTCTTTATTCAACTTGCCCACTTTCAATCCTATCTCCTTCCTCACCTTTGTTTTCAGCACTCTATGGCCCAGATCCAAAGATCTATTTAGACTCTTGACTTGTCCTTGAATGTCTAAAAGTATTCTGAATGCAGTCCTGCCTCAGTTTTCTTTCCTTAGTTTTCATGATACCTTTTTAAATGTCTCTTGTACCTTCCCTGCTCTTTAGTGATAGCTGAATTCCTTTTATGGGGAACAATGTTTTGTCTCTTTATGGAAGGGATGCTATAGCAGCTGAGAAAGTTGTACTTGTGCCCCTGCAGCTCCAGCATTGCTCCCCTAATGGTGGCTACTTCCAAAATGGACCCAAGAAGAAACTCTTTCTGAGTCCATACTGGACCAGTCAGAGCAAGTTAGTTCACAAAAATAAAAGGATAAATTAAGGGTAATTCCCATGTTCAATACATCCTCTCTCCACCAGCAAGAAATCTTCCCATATTTTAACAAGACATATTATGGCCTGCTGTGATTCTGCAGCCAGATAGCCTCCTAAGCTGAACTAATTAACAGGACAATGAAATACATGACTGCTCCACAATAGACACAGTTTAAGATTGCTAATAAGCCTCATTGTGTGGAGTCAGTGTCCAGAGCACATAGGATATGGGAGCAGCAGAGACTGATGGAGTGAACTCTGCCAGCAAGCATGGAGAAAGGCATTCCTGCACTGGGGTTTTTGTGTTGCACAGGTAGAGCTCTCGAAGCACTCGAAGGCTGCAACACAAGTTGCAGAGGATCATAGAAGCATAGAATCATAGAATTGTAGAGATTAGAAGGGACCTTGAGAGATCATTGGGTCCAATCCCCCTGCCAAAGCAGGCTCCCTAGTTCATATTGCACAATCAGGGTAATCCACAGAATTATCCCTACTCTCCATAGAGTAGGTGCTGCAATGCTTCATATCACAGCACCTTTTAACTCTGTAATCACCTAGCAGGACTCTCAGTACAGAACAACCCAGTTCTAAGGGTCTGGGAACTGTGATTCACAGACAATTGGAAAGTGCTCTGGAGAGGTCGGAGCATTTGAATACTTTCCCTGCTTTTTAGCCTTTCAAGTCACAAGCACTTTGGGACTAATGGTGATGAACTATTTGCTGGAGTTAAGAGAAGACAAATGAAAGGCCTATGTTTTAAAATAATTGCAAGGAATTTGTTTTTCTTCCTTAAGATGGTTGGGTGGTATATTAAGACACTTGGCAATACCAAGTAGTCGCGGTTTTCCTTAACAACTTTCTGGTGAACACATGTGCTTCTGGCTTCTGAGAAGCTGACAGAGGTGCTATAAAGATCTGAGTTAGCTAAGTGTTCTTATTTGGATTCATCTCACAGGTGTTATCCTCTTAGCTGTGCCTGATGGCATGTTATGTTTCTTAGCTTTGTATATGAATGATAAATGGCCTGTAATACATTTTGGAAGGACACCCAAACCGGAGCAAAACTGTAGAATGACTGTATCTCTTGGAACATTTGTACATGCAGTAGGAGCCTAATATTCTCACTTGGGTTTCAGGAGATAGAACATCCGTAGTATTGCCTTCCAGTTCTTGCTCTTTGCAATGCTGTAAACAGAGGCTAACAGTGAATCTGTTACTTTAGTGTCCTACCTCTAAGTTGACCTCATTAGTATGAGCTTGTTTTGAGTGCCTTATCTTTGCTTTCATAGCTGGTTGGAAATGACATCCTGAACAAATGGGGAAATAAAAAACACCCATTGCTTTAATACCCATCCATCTACAGTGGATGATTGTCATGGTTTGGAGCCTCTTTACATTTTAAGGGAATGGAAAGTTGTCCTAGTTTGCTTCAGTAGGTCGTAAGAATATCTTCCTCTCATAGAAATGAAACATAGTAAAAGATAACGTTTTAAGTGATGTCAATAGCTACATTTTCCTTTTAATAATTTAGAATGCATAATAGGATTTGTTTAGCTAGATCACTTACTGCCTGGTCATCATCTCATATCAACCACAGAACAACATAGTTTATTGATAGAACACAAGAAAGTAAAAACATAACTCCTTAAAAATGCCATTATAGTATCACTGGATTCAGCTGACTTTGAAAGTGTGAATATATTTGAACTTTTTGCTATTAAATACATGATTATTAGTGAAACCCAATAGTAGGGGTGGAGGAAGGGAAATCCCATGGTGATGTGTTATAAGACACAACAATCATGACAGAGGGCATGGTGGAATATTTTGTGAACTAAGGGCGAAAGACAACACTCAAGTTTCCATTCACAAAGTTCAGCAAAACTCGACTGAATCTTGTAGAGCTGCGCTCATGTATTCTAGTTGAGGATTATCAAAGATAAACCTTCTTTGTTATTTCTCTTTTGATGTTTCTTAGGCTCGCTTGCTCCAGACAATAAAGAAGAAAACAAAGTAAAATTAAGTGTAATAACATAGATCCTAATAATTCTCTGAAGAAAGGATGGGAACAGATGTAACAGATGGCAGCTAGGTACTAAAAGAAATAGTAATTCACCTCCATCGGTATGGCTATGAATACTGAGTGATTATTTTACTACAAGTAATAATTTTAATTAATTTTTGAGGGGAAAAAAAGAGACCACATTATTGGAAATATTTTGTATTCCTTTCCCTGTGAAGCTTTATCCTTCAGTTATCACAAGGGCTTGTAACATCCCTCAGATAGAGACACAAGCTTAGTTAAGAAACCTAAACCAGCAAACTTTTAGCAATAAAAGCTGTCCACCTTGAACACATTCAGGAAGTAAAAAGAAAAGAGGAGAAAACAAGCATCAGATCTCAGATGAAAGAATGAAAATTAAACATTCTTCTTTCTCTTTCTTGCCTTGTCTCCCAGAGTGTCACAAGAGCCCACAGAGGCGGTGGTCTGGTGCCATGTTTCACCCCATTGAGGCTGGGATGAGACTACCTTGGGAACAACCCTCTTATTGAGGGGTGAGCAGTGCTGGGCTTGCTGTCAGGGAGGGAGAGGTCTTTGTGGTGATTGTGCATTTGTTTGAATTACAGGCTCAGTCCTTCCCTTGGCTTGGCTGCTGGGTAGGACCCATGTGGAAACACTTGGCAGCTCTGTAGTCCTCTCCGGAGCTGGTCTGGAGTGCTGAAGAAGCTGGCAACTTAACAGGCGTGCTGGGACCTCCACTGTGATGGACATAGCAAGGCAGGCCTGAGCTGAGTGCTTCTGAAAAACTCAGTCTCCATGCCAATGCAATACTCATGCTCTCCATTGATCTGAAGAAGGGACACTGTTCTCACATATGTTTGGCAACCCAATTTTCATGAAGTCTGGAGACCAAAACACTCTAGGGAAACATGTGTTTGCTTTGCTTAACCTGGCACACACACATAATTTTTATCTGCATGCACAGAGAATGTTGCCAAGAACAAACAATTTCTTCTGCTTCTAAATACTGACTGATATATAATACTCAGTGTGGTTGTGCACATTTATTACTTGAACATTAGAAGTATTACTAGGCATACAAATATAAAAAATAGACATATGTATACGTCTTTATATCTCTTCAGGTATACAAATGTACTTAAGACAGGTAAAAAGAAGATACTCGTTTAAATTATTTTCATATCTTATATGATTTTTTTCCCAGATATTTTCCCCTAAAATCACATTATAAGCACTAATAAAAAGCTGAATGCAGTACAAAAGTGATGGACAATTCAAGTCATGAAAAGTAAAGAACATTTTGTCATTCCAAATTGATACCAAATAAAAAATTCTCTCAAAGTCTGGACTGTTTTTGCTTTCTCTTGTGATGAAATCTCATAAACATCAATGAGCTTTCCAAGAATCTCCAGTTTCATTGGAGACAATAATGTGAAAACTCTCTCTGCAATAATACATTTGGAAAATCATTTATTCTTAAGATTTTAGTCTTAGGCTGTGGCAGTAGCTGCAGCGAAGGTTTCGCTTTGTGCGTTTTCCCTGAAAATGGAAAATAAATAACTCTGTGACTAAGCCTTTTTGATCTCTATTGCAAACCCTAAAATCAAGAGTATGAGATACAAACCAGTTACTCTGTGGTAACAAGCTTCCACTAATACTTTTATGTGGGACCCCCAATAAATGTGAAGCAATTAATCTCTTTCCCTGAGGAGAAATCGCTTTATGATCGCAGAACTAGTGCCAATATTCAGAGGCGCTGTTTGAATTGTTAAGGTGCTGAAATATCTGTGCCTGAGAGCTCCATCCATTAAGTAAAATGGAGCTGGCAGTCCTTTATACTGCAGCATTGGTATTTTAGGTGCTTGGCCCTGCGGCAGCACCCAAGATCCCTGTTGAGTTGGGCTGCCTGCCCCATGCTACACACCCAGAGGAGAACCCCGAGGGAGCCAGCATAGGGATACAGAGATGTGATAGCCACAAAGGAGGAAATGTGTGGAGAAAAGTGGGTCTTTGTACAATATATGGGCCTTTAGGGCTTTTTCTCTGAACAGGTGATGCCTCTGTATGAACTAATATGTCAGGCATTGACTGTGGGATGTGGGAAACTGAATTTCCATCAGCTTTTTTACATGCATTAGGATTTAATCACATGTTTGTTGCCTTGTAACAGTGGGGCTACAGCCCTCTCTCAACCCATCCCCCTCCTACTTGTTTCATGTGTGGTGGATTACCATACATAGCTTGTGTGGATGCACAGGAGATGAAAAGCAAGGGGCACAGTTCTTTATCCTGGTGGTTGGGGCACTCATTTGGAAGTGATGAGATCTGAGCTTCAGTGTCTGCTCCTATTAATGTTTATGAGCTTTATATTTCATTATTTCTGAATAAATGTATTTTTTCAGTACTCAAAAGACAATTTTTTCTTACTTTTTTTTTAAAAATAAAGTTCTCTAGAACTCCCAGGTATGTTTTTGGTGACAAATAATTTGATAACATGCAATGTTTTGAGCTTTTGGAGATGAGATTTTACCTGCTTATCCAAAAATAGAACTTGGATTTCTTTCAGCTGACAATCCACACTCATTAATGTTTATAACATTTCCTGTGGGAGAAAACCAAATAGATAAAATACAGACCAAATAACCTTTCAAGCAGAAAGGGCTCCCTTTATGATACTGTTATTCATTTGATTGTCTGGGTACTGGATCAAAAGAAAATGATCAATTATCAGAAGTAGTCACCAAAATGCTTAGTGGCATTCAGCCTTTAGTAAACTCCAGCTCTGATTTGGGAGATGTACTATTTTTTGTGCCTTGTTATGTTACTTGATATCCAGAGTTGGTAAAGTACTTGAAAAAGGTGATGTTTTCACAGAAGTACTCTCAGTCCCATAGCATCCAAGGTCACAAGGCTCTCACAAATAGGAGAACGCAGATAAAGAGGAGCTGGAAAGATTCTGTTAGTAAATCAAAAGAACAGACTAAATCCCTAAGCAGTAAATTGAGACTTGAGATCTTGAGATCTTGAGATCTTGGTTGGGGTTTTGTGGATTTTTTTTGGTTTGGTTTTTTTTTTTTTGTGAAAGAGGTGAGACAGCAATAAATAGACAAAGATGCTGTCTTGTAAATCCAGTGGAGATGCACAGAGATGAAAGACTGAGAAAGAAAGATCAGAAAAGCAGACTTGTCTCCACTTGGTTTCCTCGCCTGCCCCCTCAAGTCTTCAGACCTGGTACTTCTCCTGGCCAGCTCTGGGACCAGAGCAGCTTTAAATAACATGAGGGATCATGCTACTATGGAAACGTTCTAATTCACCAACTGTTGACTATGACTGCTAGGGAATAGAGCAGCTGGAGCACCCTGGAAAACCTCTGAAGGTGGAGGTGTCTGTCCCAGCTGCTGATGCAAAAGCCTGCCCTTCTCAGAAGCATCTGATACACATTAGCAGAAACCTGTAAAATCTACAGAGGTAGGTTTTCACATTTTCTTACACATTGTCACATATGAATGTCTTACAAAGCATTTGTGAATGCATGTTCTACATGGAATGTAGGAAGCCAAGCCTGTGAAAGAGAACTTCAGTGCCCTGGTTCAAGTGTGCTTTTAATATCAAGAGACTAAATGTCAGCATAGGGAGAAACAATCCCCTATTTTAGTATGGGGTGGAATAGAACTTTTTGGCACATTAAAGATATCTTCAGAATGCTTGGGCATTGCAATTCACCTAAATTCTCAGCTAGAAGAGCCCTTAGTTTGCTTATGGATGCTATTGTCCATTGTGGATAGATTAAAATATATAATGCTTTAAGCTTAATTGTCTCAGGAACCAAATTTCGTAGGTGTTCTGTACAGCAGCAGACTTCAAGGTCTCCTGCAATGGTGGGAGGGATAAACTCTGCAGTGAAGGTGTTCAAAACGGTGGGTTTGTGCTGATACTAATGCTTTATCCATTACTTGCTCCATTTCATTTTAATCACCTGAGTTTGTTTGACCCAGGATTATGTAGGAGGAGAAATGAAAGAATCCAATTACTACAATTCTACTCAGCAAAAAAAAGAAATAAAAAAGCTATAGAATGCTGTGTAGGTTTTATTTTTAAATAATATGATGATGACCTGCCTAAGCTGGAAAAGCAGTTAAGAGTGACTCTCACTGTTAAAAAAGAATGAGTAAACCTGACCCAGTATGAATTTTGGAGAATTCCTTATTTTTATCAGTCCTTTGTTTGTTGTGCTAATGCTCTAAATTGTAGTAGGAAATAAAATGAATGTCAGATGCTTGGGACTTTTTTTCTGCAGAAAAACAGATAATAGTTTAAAATCTGCTCATGCTTCAACCAAAAGGCACTGACTGAATACACCCAGAAGTTAGTTAAGGTATATTCTACTCTTCACAAAATCAGAACTACTGAAAATTATATTGCAATGTCAAACCCTCCATGTTTCTCTGAAGAAAGTTGAAGATCCAAAAATGGTTCCAACTTCAAAACCTTAAGAGATAATAGAGCCAAAATCACTCTTAAAAAGAAATTCTGAACTAATCAAGTCCCAAGTCCTGTGCATCCTAATGCCTTACACAAAAGAAACCCATCCATAACGTGAGCTCCAATAAAGTCACTACTGTCAGTATGTGTCATGAGTAGGTTAACAGTCCATTAGTACCCAGTCTCACAGTGCTGTTTACCAGACCTAAGGTTTCCTTCTAGTTGCTGAACAATAGGGTCAGGACCCAGCGTGTGCTGCCATGCTGTACAATTGGCGTTTCATTTAGGGTGGGCCTAAATGAGTGATCATCTTGTTTTTCACATTGCTATGAGGGTATATAAAAACTCAGTTTCTGAGCCAGAGTTAACTCAAGGTTTTCTATCCTCTTTTCTTCCAGCAGTCATTTGATACTTTTGGTTTTAGTTCTGCATCTGCTGAAGATGTCATTCCTACTTGGTTGCTGACCTGGATGTACTCCTGTGACCTACCTGGGTTTCTCAAAGGAAGGCTTGCTTTACAAGCCCAAGGACATGGGGTATTTGATTAGTGAAATGATGAAGGCAGCCAAATCTTAACCATCTAGCAAAGCAAAATGAAGTTAGACAGTCATTAGCAATTAGCAAACTGACAGTTTTTTCTATAATGCTGGATGGATTATGCAATATATTTTCCTGATGCCAGTGATGAGGACGTCCCTAGGCAATGAAGTGCAATCCATCAGAGAAGCCCTTTCAGCAAAGTCAAGAAACTATTACTTTTTTTTTTTTTGTCCAGTGCAAGAAATCACAAGCCAAATTATATTACTATTTTATTATTAACGTTAAAAAACAAGTCTGGATAAAAAAGTGAATTCTCCACTTGTCAAAATACCTATTTGTTCTTTGCTTTCAAGGTCTGCCTCTTTTACAGTCAAGGGAGCACAACCACCAAGCCACAAAGGTGAGCTAAAATTAAAAATAGTCTCCAGATTGCTTTGCTCCAGCAGCATATCAAGGGAACAGAGTATCAGTATTTTGAGATCAGGCTCATTCCTGCTGTCTGTTTTTGTCCTGAGCTCAAATACATCAAGGATGCCTTCATGTACAGTGATGGCCCATAGATACCGTAGATGGTAAACTCACATTTGCCAAGTGGTGACACTGCTTGCTTGTGCTGTGCCCTCACAGGACATTTATTGTCCCATTAAAGCTCTAGGCACATGTGTCTGCTAGCCAAGCTGGCAACCGGCCATGTTTTTTAAATTCTCTTCTCAAATTTTTCAAGCTTGTCTGTAGTATCTGTATTGACATTATCTGTGCTTAGCTCACATTTGGTCTTTGTGGAATCAGGCTGCATAACCTCTTCGTGTTGACACAGGGACAGTAGGAATTCACAGTCTTAAAGAAACATTTTCCACAGCTCTATAGACTGATAGAAAACTAAATGATATTTGCTTAGGAAAGAAAGTTTTCTTTTTGCAAGAAGGGACCTTGTCTTCTGCTGACACGAAGATGTGTATCTAAATCTAGGCATGCCCTTTTTCCTGCACCAGCAAGATGGAACAGTGTGATTCTTGCATCTGCGGTAGGGACAAAGATACCATCAGCTGAAGTCCATGCAGGCCTCTGGCTGCCCTTGCATCAGATCTGGCAGCAGGTGTTATGCAAAGGATGGGTTAAGGTGATAATCCCTACAGAAATAAGAAAATCAGAAGCACACTGATGTGCTTTAAGACAGTCCATGTTTCCTTAATGGCCTGAGTTATAAACTAAATTATTTGTAGTGTTTTTGCTGCTGTTTGTATTAATGTTCTCATAAGAGACTAAATGTTACTTAGGTTTGTTCATATTGATTTTATTTTCTTATTTTTTTCCCAGTGCTATCATCCTTTTGCCTAAGGGCAAACTACTGCTGAATGTGCTTATGTAATTCTCCTGAGGGAAGGGAAGGATTAAGCTATTCTCTGATACACACTATTAGAACATGTTACCCAGGTTTCAGTTGGAGTAGAGGATGAGCGCTGAAGCGTGGCACAGTGCTTTTCCCATCCATACGTATAACTTTCTACACTCCCGCTTGACGTCTTCCTGGCTGGTGCAATCCTGCATGGTACGTGAGTTGCCGGGAGTCATGGGACACCCATCAACAGCTCCTTGAAGGGACAGCCTCTGCACATTCCTGACACTGTTTAGAGCTGGTGGGAGGAAGGCAACACAATGAAGGCAGAAGAAAAATGAAGCGGTAAAGGAAAGATGAAAGGTGAAGGAATACTATATTTGATGTTTGCATGTATGCATTTAAGAATTTGCCTTTCAGGAATTTCAGCAGGCTTCTTGGTTTCTCCATTACTTTTTCTTTTCAATTAATTTAAAAGTTTGAACATTTCATTACAAGATTCAATGGCAGGACGATTTCCCAGTAGCTTTTTAATGACTATTTCCCTGGCTAATGAATCTCTCTGTTGTGCTCACTGGGGCTTATTCCACTGATTGACATATTGTCTTACAGGGAGTCAGTAGCCTCAGGTTATCATTTAATAAAAGATGCTCTGTTTTACGCTCCTCTGCTGTTATGTTTTTGATGTAATTATGAAGCCTTTCCTGATCGACTTGTCCATGATCATTTCAGATTCAAATTTCAACCTTAAATGAACACCAAGTGCCCAGGAAAAAAACCAAAAACAACAAATCAAAATATGCAGGCCTGATGGACCTTTGCATTCGCACAAATGCGGATGACAGTGGGAGCAGGGTTTGGTGCAACTCTTCCCAGCCCTCCCATGGCTTACTGGCATTTTTTCACTGCCTTCTTCTGCCTCCCCTCCCATTTGCTCTTATCCTTTCTCTGCTGAGAAAGGTGAGTGGGGAGAAGAGCCCTTTCTGAAGCAAGGAGGAATAAGTAGCATTGAGAAAATGGAAGAAAAAAGGGGAGAGAAAATAGTAACACCATGGCAACAGCTGCATTACTGTAAACCTGCTGCTTCCTGAGCATGACAAGGGTTCCCCCAGCCCTTCATTTGTTTGCCTTGTCTGGGCATCCCAGCAGCTCTGCCTGCTGCTTCCGGCTCCTGCTGTAGAGGCACGAAGGCAGAGCCGAGGACCGGCAAGTGCACGCTTCACACTCTCAAAGAAAAGAGCTCTGCTTGAACCTGCCTCAGGGTCACAGAGACCAGGACAGGAAAATGGATGGTTTATAAGTCACAGTTTTATGTAGGTGAGGTGTCATCAGCTCTGTTGGGTGTCTGAATGATATTTTGCTCTTTTATGACAGAAATGCTTCAAGTGCATCCCAGAGGTGGGACTACTAATGAGCTGGACCTCACTCTCAACCTTTTGTGCTAAAATAAGTTGTTCTTGGCCAAATGTTCTTGTGCCCCTGTGTTCCCCTAACCTTATGATGGAAGTGAGTGACACAAGGCACTCGGAGGAAGACAACTTACCACAAACCATCATACACAAGCCCTGAATTTCCCCCCTCCTGTCACAAGCAACCATGCAGCAGATGTTCAGACCAAAACCCCTGCAGAATGTCTCTTCATCATAGCCCTTCTCAGCAGAGGACACAAAACAGTCCCAGTAGCCTGTGGCCAACTTAGATTTAGAGGGGAAAAAAATAATGAAGGAAGATTTTGTGGCATTTCTGGGATTAAATCAAGCAAGACTTAGAAATGGGCCATGCCCTTGTCTTTAGACAAAAGTAAAAATAAACCCTGACAATCACGATTGGGAGAAAATTCTCTCCTGAGCCCAAATCTGACAATGGTAATAAAGAAGACACACTAGACAAATACTTCCAAGACCTCACTACTGGAAGAAGTAGCTGTGCACTCCATTTTCTCTATCCTGCCTCTGTAACCAATCTTCAATACTTCATGATAGGGCAAAAGTCTACCTAAAAGTAAGGTCTGCAACAAGTGAGGATCTAATCTGGCTCCTTCCACCAGACATGCTGGAGCTTCATAAAATAATTAAGTAACACAACCTAAGTATGATGCAGTAAGGAACCAGTATCAAAAAAGGAAGTTGTTGCCTCAGCTTTTATGCAACCAGAACCAGGGCCCTATGTGAAACTACCCAAATTCTTACATCTGTTGAGCACCCTGGCTCAGAAATAAGCTTTCCTGGTTTCCCAGAAGGGTCTTGAGTGATCTCATGGAGGTGCACTAAAACATTTGGATGAAAGTAATTTTGAGGTTATTCAGTCTGAATAAGGTCTTTCGGAAGTTATATCATCTGTAATCCTGTGGCTGGACTCTGCTTTCGCAAGACCATTGCAGTTACACGATGAACCCCCTTGGAATGACAGGTTGGGTGCCTGCACCTCATGAGGGCTCCAAGCCAAACTGCACTGCAAGACCTCTAGGTGGTATTACAAGTGCCTCTACCTCTAAAAAGGCACCTGGAGTAGTTCCAGTTATCTTAGCACTGGAGTCAGGATCAGTGTAGCTTCTCTGGCAGAGGGTCCTGCAAGCTAACTGTCTACTTTGCCTGCTTTTGGGACTCGACCTGATACATTGGCATTTTGCTGCGCAAGTGTTTCAGTCTATTTGGAATCATCTCCAACTAACCTTATGGTGAAGAGATGCTTCCCTTTATAATATACAGTTTCCCTTTATAATATACAGCTGTCTGTCAGAAATGGGAAGACAATTGGGTTTTGATTGGTAGTGCGCTTTCCTTTAATCCAGAGCTGACCTTGGGACTTATTTCACTTTCAAAGAAAGCTGGAGTTGTGAATCAACTTCAGAAGTTCTCATGTCTGCCTGACTCACAGCTTCTGATTTTCACTTGTCCCACAGCTTCAGCAAGATCTTCAGTGGTATATGCCATAATATAGTATGTATATCATTCAAAAAAAGCAAAGAAATAAAAGAAACTTCTGTTCATAGGAGGTCAGGACTACAGAGCATGTGGCAAGTACCTATGTGAGGCTCAGGTGATGTCACATCCAGGAGTGCCAAAAACGACATCTGCATTGAAGATAAACACATGTAAAATAAACCTGTGTATCACTGTGATTTGCTTTTTTTTTTTTTCCTGATTTGTAACTTACATGAAAGTCAGTGTGGGAGGTAGGTCACTTTTTAAGGATGGAGAGTTTAAAACTGATGGGACACTTTTTCATAACACATCTTGTAAAGAAAAAAGACCATGACCCAATTAGAAAAATTTGCTTTAGTGAAAAATCTCTATATCCTTTTTGACTGGTTAATCAGGTTGTGTTAAAGCACACGACTCATGCCTGCAGCAAATTTTGACAATTAGTCAGAAACTCAAGTGAGCAATGCAGGACGTGAAAGCATCAGATAAGGGCATACCCGCAATGAATCTTTGGTTTAGTCCCAACACATGGGATTTACCTGTGAATTTGAATGGACTGAAGCTCTGTGTGTGATGTAGCAGAAGGAAAGCCTCACCTTGCATTAGCACCGACTTCTTGCAGTTCAGGAAACAGTAATATATAATTCCATGTAGAGATTATGTGGTGCTATGAAAACTGGGGAGGGGTGGTGGGGGGAGGGTAGCACAGGCTTTTCAGCTTTCACACAAGGGAGACCACTCTGGAAGGATGGGGTTGGCCAAGGAACAAGTGCAGATGTTAAGTCCTGCTCCTAAGTGGCTTTTATGTGGTCCTGCTGTAATGCCTCCCTCCTGAGCACAGCATGACCACATAAAAGCACCACTGTTTTTGGATGGTGTCTGCATGCAGCAAAGCATACGCCTCACACTGCTTGCTGGCCTTTTGTGGTTATTGATGAGAATGACAGGAATTAATATGCTTGGACTTGATGACCTTTAGTCATCAAGTTCTATGATTCTATGTGTGAAGGGCTCAGCAATAATCCTAAAATGGAGGACAGGGTAATGTTGCCAGGAGCATCTATCTGAACAGCAGCACAAAATCATTGTGGCTCCTTTCCCTTCTTAACCTGGGCTATTCCCACCTTAGGGACTGGAAGCACTAAATTCAGCTCAGTGACGTTCTGCAGGTCCGGCTATTTGGAACGCATTGTTTTTATCCTGTCCTGCTTCAAGGCTTGCCTTATTTACGACTCATTCCCCCTGAGATGCCTTCTCCCCTGTATTTTTTATTCTTTTTGTTCTCTTTGCTTTCTTTCTCATGCCATTCGGTTCCTTGCTGTGACCTTTTGCTTTTTTCACACTCATCTCAACACTTCCTCTCAGGCACTGTCCCATTTTCTTCCTTCCTTTGCTTGTCAGTCATAATCTGCTCACTCCTATCCAAGTCGTTGTGCTTCACCGCTGCTTTGCTGCATCGAGTAACCCCACCACCCAAACACCCTGCAATTAGAAGAAATCCCTGTACTGGTCTGTAGGAAGCAGCTCCACACACCAGCATTAGCCGGACAGGGAAGATTATTTATCAGTGCAGACAACTAGTTTTGTTTTATGGGTTTGGATGATACATAGTCTACATCTATGAAATGAAACTGGGATAAAACATGGATAAGTGCTGGCCCATGACTGTCCGTACTGTTTAATAGCTACCATGCTCCCTGAAATGATTTTGGACTGTGCCAAAGAGTTCTCAGCTAGCTGGTGTCTGGCACAGCCTGTGACAGCAGCCCACAGGCAGCATGGGGGAGGACCATGTGCTTGAGGGAGAGCTGTGAAGTTAAGTCCTCCCTTGAGGGGCTGATACCCTGCTAGGCAGTGCCATCATAGTCGCAGTCATGTGAGTCTAATTTATTTCACTGCAAGAAAACAAAGCCTCCTCAAACCCAAAAGCTGCAGGGACCTCTTTGACAGCGTTTACACATCTTTCAGCAGAGGTTCAGGATAAGAATCTGCTGCAAAAATGCTCGGTGTTGGGAAAAAGCTGATCACACTGAGCAATCGCCATCTGTGAAAAGGAAAACAAACATACGCATGAATAGCTACTTTTCCTTCACTGCTTGCTTTGGAACTGAAACAGTATTAAAAATCATTCAGAACACATTTCAAATCGTAAACAGTGCCCAGAAATGTCCCTGTGTACTTTGCACTATCGTCTACTTCTTAGAAGAGCATGTGTTAGCCTGGAGGAAGGGAACCACTCATTCTGCATTTTAGAGTACAACACCCTATACATCTGAGTGATCTTGTAGGCATGCTACATATTGTGTATTTTAAAGCTGGGAATATGAAGAAAAAATCTGTAATATCTGTTTTGTGGGTTTTTCTCTTTCTTCTTGTCTTTGGTTCTATGGCACAATGCCTAGTTTAGCTCCTAAATTTACGCTGTAATTGCTTTGAATATGAGAAATAGAGATTAATTTGAGAATCTGATCTCTTTTTGCTAGAGAAACATTATGGTAACTTGGAGATACTGTTTTGGTGTCTTGTTTATTCTCATGGGAAATCATATGACATGCGGGATCCTGGTTCTTCTCATCCATTAACTAGTATTTTTCCTGAGACGTGCTTACCTATGTAGGTCATCTGTATATGGTTCTTTGAAAAAGTATTTTTTATGATAGTGTTGGTAATTGGCTGATCAATGGTGGGTAGTAGAGATGGCATGATGGAGAAAATAATTGGCATAAACACTGTTGATGATGGAGGCATTTGGTCAGTCCAAGGATCTGTTGGATCCTAGGATTCCTGGGATGAATAGAGATATAGGTGTTACAGCACACAATCTCAGTTAAACTCCCCGTGCTTCATAAATATCTTTTTTGTTGTTGTTGTTGTTCCTCTTTTAAAATAGCAGAAATGGGGATGAAGGAGAGATATTTTCAGTGGCTGACTATTGCCTCCATTCGTATTTGCTAAGAGTTATTTCTTTATGTTACTTTCTTAGGATTAAAGCAGTCTGTGCTGAAGCCTCTGACAGAATGCCTTAGTCAAATGATAAACTAGATTAAAAAAAAGTTTTTATAACAAACTTAACACTTGTCCAAAGAAAGAATCATAATAAAATAGAGAAACTGGGAAGGGATTTTCATTCCTTGCTTGGCATTTCAGTTCCCTGTACGAGGGTCCACATTTGATTTCAGCAACCAACATTATTTTCATCTGAATCAGCAATTTCTTTGAGTTTTAGAAAATAATGAATATTACTGAAGTTCACAGAAGGCTACACATGACTTTTCATATGAGGCATGTTTTGTAATGAAAGATTCAGTACAGCACATTTATTATCATATGCTTTAGTGCATTGTATTAGGAGTTAGTCTAATGTTCTCTCTTAAAATGGTTGTCCTCCCAATTAATTAAAAATCACAAAACATACTGAAAAGGTTTAAAGACGTCCCTCTCAAAGTCAGCTATAAGAAGAATATTTTTCCTCAGTAGACAGATTAGAATGGATTTCAGAAACATTTTAAATATTGATTTTTTCCAAGCTCTCAAATGGATTTCATGTGTAGAAGTAACAAGTTTAATAAACTGGTGTTCAGAAACACGAGATGTAATGAAATATACGAAAACTGATACAAGTATCATTTCAACAAATATATTGATTCATGATAATTTCAAGAGGGGTAGCAATGTACATTTGAGAACAGAAAGGAAAAAAAAAGTTAAAATAAAATGGTTTTCTGAGAAGATGAGACAAAACCTTGTCCCTTAATTTTCTGGAGATTATGTCTTATGTGGAAGGAATATGGTCATTCTCTTTAACTGAACTTGTTTACTAAATATTACCTGCAGAGTAGTTTAAATTCACACAGAGCTGATTAGTAAATCAAGCAAACTTATTCTTCTATGACTTTTTGTTTCTATAAACAGAAAGATACTGATGCAAATTATTTGCCTTTCACAGCTAATTTCAGATTCATCTGATATCATGCGTAAGATTTAGCCTATCGTTTCAATCTAATCTGTACAGAAAGACCTTTAAGAGCAACCAGAAGGCTTTGGGCTCAGATAACAAGATAGAAAATTAGACAACATCCCTTGCTTTGTAGTTCTGATATCAGTGTGGAAGTACCAGGACAGCTTATGCTGCTCATGTTGCCTTCTTCCTGCCATTTCAAAGCACGCATTTCAGATTTTAGTTTTCATACACATGCGTTTTATGGTAGAAAACAACAATGCAACAATAAAGTCAGCATATTTTAGTTCTATCAAGAGGACTGAAATCCTCTGTGTTTTCTGTAGGACAGCAGTAGAGCCTGGCCTTCATACATATACCTGAAGCATAAGCATCATGTCATGGTGGCATAAACTCTCTATCAAGCTCAGCAGTACTGTGGCAAATGGGCATTGGTCTAGAGTGAAATGATGGACTGATGACTTCCAGGGCTGTTTTTGGCAGGTGGGGTCACCAGGACAGAGATGTGCCTTGATGAATCCCCTGCTCTGTGGATGTTGAGGATCAGGAAAATTGATGACAGGCCAGCATCAGGGGATGCATAAGCTCATGTAGGAGCCTGTGTGCTGTGATGCATGATTTCAGTGTGATACTCTGGAGGGCTAGCAGATGAGGCTTGTTAAGATGGAGAGCCAAGGTCATACTGTCTTTTTTTTAGTCCGTGAGTGTTCAGGGATGAATTTGATTCTTGGTTGTGTTTACATCAAGAGTGCTAATAGAAACCACATTATAAAATGGGCTCTGGCACTGGTCTCCCTGGTGTCACATGAAGACAAATGATGGTATCATGAAGCCTCCTGGTAACAGATTATGTGTTCAGTCATGTTTCCTTCTGGTGTCTATTCTGTCAGAGAAAATGTAGCAGAGGCCTGGAGTATCATCATTTATAAAAAAAAAGAACTGCTTCCAAAATCTTAACAAAAATTATACCAACTGATCAGGAAATAATTTTGTACTTTTTAAAAGATGACCAAATGTTACAATTGTCTTCTGTCAAAGCAATATATTTAATAGAAATAGAGAAAAAGAAACAAACAGCAAATCTTGAATAACTTACTTATATTCTGGTGGAGGTTCTTTTAATATTCTTCCTTCCATGTTATCATATCAGATTTTCTTAATACAAAAAAAAAAACCCAAGCCAACAACTGTAAAAAGGAACAAAGCATCTTAAAAGAAAATCTTATGAAGTTAAGGTAAGCAATTTAAAAGAAATAAAACATATCTGGCTTTACACTGTTTCATGGTTGATTGGTGAATAATAAATCCCTTTAAAAGCATAAGACAAAAAAAGGTTAAGAAGTTAATTGGGAAACTCACAACAACACTCATAAGCAATCTCAGGGAAAAAGAGCTGGGTATTTTCTCTCCCTTAGCTTTTTACTGAGAAAGAGAGGCAATGTACTTGATGGTGAGCACTTCCAGTTTTGCAAGGCTAAGGAGCATCGGTGTTTCAAAGGAAGCAGAGAATATTGTATTTCATTCAGTAGCGGACCATATTTGCCAGAACTCAGTTCATGGAGGAATAAGCGATAGGGCATGCGGCAGCCAGGAAACAAGCCTGTCAATCTTTTACAGAAAGTTATTCTCTGAACTTACTGATGTACAAGTTATAGTTGAGACATAACTACTCAACCATTTTTTCAAATTGCCTGCATTATTTCAATAGCTTTAGCAATTGTCAAACAGATTTTCACAGACCCTGTTCATCCAGACCCATTCGAGTGACGAATAACTGAATTCTGTTAATGCCATGAAAATGTATGACTACTTTCAATAGTTTAACAGATATCGATCCAATAAAAGTTTTATTATATTTTTGAGTCATGCTGCAGAAAGAAATTACTTTTGTAATGATTTCGTTCCATAACCAAAGGTTACAGTATATATTGCACTGATAGCATGTGGAAGGGGTGGGTAAGTGGAAAGTCATTCTAAAGGAGTGATTTTTATGCAATCCTGTAGCAGAACTGTAGAATCACAGAACAGTTTGGGTTGGAAGGGACCTCAAAGATCATCGAGTCCCAACCCCCAGCCATGGGCAGGGACACCCTCCACTAGACCAGGTTGCCCAAAGCCACATCCAGCCTGGCCTTGAACACTGCCAGGGATGGGGCAGCCACAGCTTCTCTGCGCAGCCTGTGCCAGGGCCTCACCACCCTCACAGGGAAGAACTTTATATCTAATCTAAATCACTCAACATAAAGCCGTTATCCCTCATCCCATTAGTGCATTCCCTGATAAACACCCCCTCTCCAGATTTTCTGTAGACCCCCTTTAGGTACTGAAAGGCTGCTATAAGGTCTCCCCAGAACCTTCTCTTCTCCAGGTTGAACAAACCCAACTCTTTCAGCCTGTCTTCATAGGAGAGCACTCTGGATTCTCTCCAACATCTCCGCATCCTTCTTATGTTGGGAACCCCTTTGGAAAGCTGCATGCTTTCTTAAATCTGAGATCTACCCTGAGACCTCAGAAAACAAAATTTTAAGCAGGTAGCATCATTGTCCTTGCAAGGTTCATTCCCAAGGACCTTATAAGCCTGAGCTGCTATTTTCCATTGATGTGGGCTAAAGAAATCAAAGCAAAAGAGAGGAATACATTGAGACAATCGTAAAAGCAAATAGATATAAGACAAATTGTCCCAAACTCAAGGGAATGTAAACTTTCTTTTCTTCACTATATCAGGTCGGGAGAGAAACTTTGCAGGAGGTACGTTATTTTGTAACCACAGATGGCAGAAATAGTATGAAAGGGTACCACGACAGGGGAAGTGCTGGCATGAATGTTATATTCACAGTTTTTTGAGCCAGTCTGAATATTCATTTTCTATTACATTAAACTACTACATGCTAAGGCTATTTAACATAGATATTCCAAGTAGTGGATTCCTTAGTCACAGAAGTATTGCAGGCAACCTTTGTTCTCTGAGTTAGCAGATTCATTTCTGTAACATTTTCCCCTGCGGCCTTCTTATTATAAATCCATGCAATCCTTACAAAAGCTGGACTTGCTCTCGGAAGATCTTTGTGTAGCTCACTCATTTTTTCCACATGCCCCAGCTTTGTGAACACACTGTTTGTACAGCTGCAGTTAAGTTCCTCCCTTGTCATGCTCAAATGTAGCCGAGACACAGCACTACTAGCAAAAAAGGGCCTGTGGGCTCCCTGTTATTAATTTAATCCTTTTTACCAATAGCGTGATTAACTTTACGTCTGCTATTAATAACACAGATAAAAAATGCGGGCACCTTTACAAAACATTCTGATTTCGCAGGCCTGTGAGAATTTACTTGCTTACTATTGTTTCTGTTTCAGAAATATTTGCTGTCAGATCTGTGGGTTTAGAGTGGGAAATACCCCTGACTGTCAATTGTTTGTCATTTGTGCCTGCATCAAATAAAAGACAAAGCTAGCTAATTTTGCTTCGGATGCAACTGAAGGGGAAACACTGTCAAATTCCATCTGTCTGCAGTTCAGCTGGAAAGAGCAGAAACACCTGCCTGGAGGGATGGAGCTGTGCATGTCTCTGAATCCACAGGATTGGAGTCCTTGTACTTGGATGCCTTAAACCTGTCAGGTATAATTTGAAGAGACCTTTTCAAGCCTTCAGAACAAGACATCACAACAGATATTTCTAAAACCTGATCAGAGATGAAACCTGTGAAAATTCAGGTGACCTATATGTAAAAAGAATTATGCTCAGAAATACCACATAATAAAATTGCTTTGTGTCTAAGCATGTGTGCTGTCTGGACACAATTTTCCAGAGCAGGACACTTGATTTCAAAGGAAGCTGAACCTCATTTTTGGAATGAGATTGTAGCTCATGACATTTGCCATTCCTTTCTGACTTTCCCTATTTCTGCGACAAATTGAATCTCTGTATCTTGCACTGAAAATTTAATACATAATTTTTGCAGTTAAATGAAGCAAAAGTAATGTATTCCTAGTTGACCAAGTCTTCATCTTACTGCCAGCATTCGCCTTGATATTTTTAGAGCAACTTACCTAATAGTGTACATGTTGTTTTCCCAGATGTAACACATGGGATTTGTTTGTCTCAAGGTGTGGACTGGCTGTAAGGAAAAGGGAGGACTCATATTTGTCCAGGGATGGGAGTGTCCCCAGCAAGTCGTTCTGCTCTGTGTATCCCCTGCAGCTGAGGGCAAGGGTCTATCAAGAGCAGGGACAGGACATGGCTGAAGTCCAAGGCTGTGTTCGCAGCTGATTTGTTAACAGTGAATGTTTTCTCTCATCCCAGCAATTATATAAAGCCTCAACACTTTTATTTTCCCTCAGCTTTGTCCCTTGCTGAACTCTGCTGCAGTAGATATTTCAATAATATGTGAATGGCTTATGTGAGCAGAACTGAAGCTTCTTTCAGCTGAGGAAATGTGCGAGTGTCTGTGGCTGGCTTGCCCCAAGGACTGCTCCAGAGTATTGAACTTGACATGCATGTTGAGAGCAAAGTGACAAACAGCGAAGGTATGGTGTAAGGGAATAGTCATAGAACACTTTAAAAAATGTAAACAAAATTAGGATACGCTGTGGTTGGTTCACAGACAGGTCAAATAAATACAAAGTGATGCAAACCAAGACGGCTGCCCTTCAAACTGAAGGGTTTGCATGGAACAAACTGGAGTCTTCTCTCTCTTCCAAAGCAAGGTACTGGGAAGCAACTGAGAAATTGCTATCCAGGATGATGATGAATGAAATATCTCCCCACACATATCTGATAAGCAACTGGCATGAACTGAAAAGCTGAATTAAGTTATTCTGGCTATTATTATGCAGCTACAGATACTGTGACCCTTTTCCGCAGCAGTAATAGAAAGTAAACAAACCCATTTTCTTGATATTTGTGCTTTGTAAAGTAATGCTTATACTTTTCTCTAACCAGAGCCCACCAGCAGGACTGGACTAATGGCCAACATGGACAAAGTGCATTAGTCTTCTAAACTAGTGAAGATGTTTGAAAAATTCTCTGCATGTTTGTATCTCTCTTGTAATTCATTCCAAAAGCAGAGCGACACATTCAATTTTTCTTTGTGCAAAAAAAATCTTCTCTCTCACCAGAAATAAGTCAGGCTTTTCTCCTCCATGATGAACCTCTTCAGCTTTTCTTCTTTTATGCACCAAATACTCTTGCATTTAGCCCTGGAACATCCTTTCCCATACTGAATGTGCCAAAAAAATATGGCTTGCTGACAGTTCAGTTTGGAGGATGCCCCAAGGAAGCCCCCAAGGGAGTGGCTTTCACTCTCTTGCCAGAGCTCCCATTACTTGCTTTTGCACCTCTAATAGCATGCTCTAGTCTTCACATGCATCTGAGCTTTCTTCCAGTGAGGTGCACCCCATGGCTAGAAGAGCCACCTCCATCACATCCAACTTTGCTCACAGCCCAGGGAAAAAGACAGTGGTACCTGTGAGGAAAAGGTTCAGGCCCGCAGCTGGCCAGTGTCCCAGTGGGTGGGAGACGTCAAGAGCCTGAATAAAAAGGCACAAAAGACTCAGAACCAGGTAAGAAGCAGGGACAATATCTTCACTCTCCTCAGGTAGAGGTTGTACACACAGTAGCACTACTTTAGGTGTGTCCTGATTCTGGCCAAGCCAGAGGTAATCGCCCCAATCGGCTAGCACAGGCGAGTCAAGTTGCCCTGGGCTGTTTTCCACACCACCTGAAATCACACCCCCACCATAAAAGGGGCTGGTGGGAGAGAGGCAGGTCTGGTCTTCTCTGGGGCAGTTTGAGTGTGGTCAGGAGTCCAGTTGATCCTTGTGTTGGTGTGATGTTCTGTGTTATCATGGCAGGGGTGGGGTGAGGGTGAGTGTGTGAATTCTACCACAGGGCTCAGCTATTGCTCTCCTTTCTCTGTGTGGTCAGTAAACTGTCCTTATCCCAACCCATGGGAGATCTGTCTGTTTTCTCCTCTGGTGGAGGGGTAAGTGAGCAGTATGTGGTGCTCAGCTGCTGCCTGGGGCTGAACCACAACAAGGCCCAGAGGGTTCCTTCACTTAGATTGGGCCAGACATTATTGCTGCTCCTCCATCTGGAGAAGACCTCATGGTCTGGCACCAAGGTCACCAAGTTAAACCACTTACTGCCATCGAGGTTTATTTTGATGTTCGGTGGATCTGACACCACAGGTTTTATGGTGCAGAAAGGAAACAGCGGTTTCACAGTTTTATGGTTCAGTCAGCAAACAGCAGTTCCACATCAGGAGACACACTGCATCTTTGCTGTGAGGCACAGCCCATCTCCCTTCCCTCATGGGAGAGAGTTGGAAGTAAGTGCAGCTCTTTAATACAGAAGTTGGGACTGCCATTTCTGTGGGGTGCTGGCAGGGTGAACACCCTACAGAAAGGCCACTGCCATAGCTCTGCTTGTGGTGGGCATCGAAACAAAAAGGGAAGCAAAACAGCAGGGAAAGGAACTCAGGAAGGAAAAGGACCGCTACATTTCACAGGATGCCAAAGCTGGGGTTTTGGAAGTAAGCTACTTAAAAGTTTCTGGAAGGAGAGGGAAAATGTAATGCTGCTTTTATTTATCCGGAGACTTGAATAAAATCTCCGAGGAAGAATGTTATAACTTGAAATTATGAGAGTATTGTAAATTACATTATAAATCATTCATTTAAGTCAATATGTTTCTTTTACAGCTATGTGCAGATACATAGGAGGGCATTTTGAACATCAGTAAAAGCAAGTAGGGGAGAAAGAGCAAGAAAGTGAAATTAATGTAATTCTACCACTGACATGGTCAATATTTTATTATGGCTTCATAAATCTAACTGTCCCAAACTGTCCTTGGTAAAAAAGTGAAACAAATTACTGTAGTCAAGTTCCCTGTAGGTGTTAATGTGTGACATTACTGTGGTCTCCCCTCTCTGCACAGTACTAATTCATTCAACTGGAAATGCAACATTACTTTCTTACTTTGCAGCTGACAGGGATTATTGTTTGCCCAGTCAGAACCTGGCAAAATAAAAGACTTAGGGAAACATCATGTCTCAGTGCTGTTTCTGAAACAAAATTCTGCAACCACCACTAATACCAGACTGAGCCTGTTATGCTAGAAAGTCTCAGCCCTAATTTACTGTTCTAATGATTTTGTTTGCTTCTCCAATTGCATTAATAAAAGTAAACATCATTTTGTATTTTTTACTGAATTTTCTCTCTTCCCATGCTAAGAATTTATGTCCTTAACAAAACAACCAAGAATCATAGCTGGGAAATGCCTTGGCGTACCACTGACACTGTCCTTTCTGGATGGTAGTTCATTTATTCAGGAAGACATCTTCGTTTGTAAAACCAATTAAGTATGTGACCAATTTATTGTGATTGAAGATGACTGAGTGTTTGGGAATGAATTTTTTACAGGAGCAGAAAGTACCTTATGAAACATGATGACAAGTCCTATCTGGAGCAAATGCCAAACTGGAGGGGATTGCATTTTAATAAAAATTTATTATAGATTTGCTCAAGAACATTTATAAAGTCGTCGGGGTAGTTCTTGGTCTTAATACAAGATTCAGAGTTCTCTGTCTGACTGGATCTCTGGATCATGAGGGAGACAAACTACCCTCTTTCCAAAAAGCAGGGAGATCTTTTGTCAAGGCAATGTAATGCATAATGTCATAGATCAATTTAGAAGGGGCATCAGCTTTGAATAGTGCCATCAGAAATGGCCCAAATGCTGAGAGAATTTTTTTTTTCATAATTTATCAAGAAAAAACCCAATAGTTACCTGAATCCAAATGTCCTCTTTTACTTGTTTACCTAACTCAGTGGTCATGCAAGTGTGTTCATGACATGCCTGTACTCCGGGATTTCCATCACTGAGATCACTGGGTTAGTTAGTGGTCACCATCACAAAGAGACTGAAAATTCAATCTTTGGATGGTGATCCAGATCTGCAGTCCTGGTCCTGGTGTCACTTCTGCTAGTAACTCCAGAGAAGGTTAAACCTAATGGTGGCATGGAATACAGAGCAATGTGCTGCTGTGGCACGGGTTATAGCTATAAGAGGTGATAAGCGCCAAAGAAAAATCCCTAGGTCTATCAGTTATATGTCCTGAATTTTCTGGGGATATTTTCTTTCTTAAAAATTTCCTGGAACAGATGTAAATAGGAAGAAAAAATTTCATGAGTCACTTTAAAAATAATCAGACTGTTTTTCTCTAGTGACACAGCAACATTAAGATCAGTCTTTCACGGCAACTTTTTTATCTTTTAATTAAAAGGGACATCACTTGTGAGTTCTTCCTTGCTGAATGCACTCTAACCAGAATTTTTTCTATAGACAGTAAATTTAACATGTTCAATGTCACGGTAACTAAGGCCTCCTGGTATGAGAGCCAGGCTATGACAAAAGTCAGCATAACTCATCTTGATGTTATCTTGTCATTTCATGCAACAGCTTTCTAAAGAGAATGAAGGACTTTCATTTAACTGCAAAGAAAGAACATTCTGTCTTGGTAAGAACTGAGGAAAAAAGTGTCTTCAATTCATTAAGCTGTGCTGAATATTAAAGCCATTTTTCATGACATTTTTAATAATAAATAACTTATTTGTTCTCAGATGATTGTCACTTTCTTCCATTTTCAGCAGTTATTTGCTAAATTGCTGCAATGGTGGATGAGGGCTGAGGATTAGAATGGATTATACTATTTACATTGTATGTTTTGCGTACACAGAGATGCACGTGTGTATACATAGAAAATGTTCTGTAGGCTCACTGTACTTGGCAGAAGGAAAGCTCTTACTTCCAGATTAGGGCTGAGAGAGCTTGCTCACTCCTGGCAGTCCATCTGTGGAAGCAGAGGATCTCTGAGCTAACAGTAGGACAGAAAAGATGATGATACCTGTTATTTTTTTCCATTTAAACTCACAATGATTGGAGGTTTCCTGCAGCGCTTCAATGGCTGAATCAAGAGAGGGTAAAAAAGAGAACACAAATGAAAAAAACCTAAATACTAAGTAGTGTCAAAACATTTTTCTAATCAAATTCTCTTGCTGCATGGGTTCTGTAACAGATAGCATTCTCATGCCTTCTTCACTGTCTATTCCTGGTATATTTAGATATTCCCTGGTGGGTTCCAGACCCACCACTTTGCAGTGACTATAATGAAGAATGATAATCCACTGGTGTAAGTAGCCTTGTCTCAGGCTGCTCTGCATTGGGGAAGGACATGGCAAGGGCAGGCATCAGTATGCTGCTTACTGAGATCTTCTTTGCAGTGAATCTCTGCAATGTACTTGGTGATTTCAGGCATATTATTGAATCTCAGTTGTCCTCTCACTGAACAGCTAAGAATAGATTTGACTATAAAAAGATAAAACTTTGCCACTCAGTATTCTTAGTTTGCTCCAGTATGGAAAGCTACACCGACAAAGAAAATGGGGGAAAAAACCCAACCCAAAACCCTTCTATCACTACTGCTTGTAAAGCTCACTAGCACAGATTGCCCAAACTGACCTGGAAACCAATAGTCCTAGCTTTCTTTGGGTACTAACTATCCCTTGGTTTGAGGTGGTGCACCAGCCCTCTGATGTTAGAGGCTGAGCTCCCCTAAGCTAAGGCCAAGGGGATTTGAGAACAACAGAAAATGGGGACTTTCCCATAGGCATGTCACCATAGATCCTGAAAACTCCCCAAACTCTCAGAAGCTTTTCAAAGTCTGGCTACAGGTGTATGCCCAACATCAGAAATGAGGACTGGGTCTCAGAGCTTTGAATTTGTAGGACTTTTTGCAGCAAAATTTAACTACATGAACCAAGTGCACTGCTCTCTTCTTTTGACATGTTCTTTTGAAGATATTTGATAGTGCAGGGGAATGTAAATCATTCATGGAAAACTAAAAATATTGGTGAAACATTGCGATGTTTTCCCGTTGGTCTCACATGTTTATCAGCCAGACAGTTATCTTTTCTGCTCTTGAGGATATTACATTTAAAATAAGAAAGTGAAATCCAGTCAACATCTCCTTAAGGACATACCTGCTTTTCCCGAAAGAAAAAGGTAACATCTGAAGCATGAATAATCTGTTTCACCAAATTAATATTCAGCAATGAGATCTAGGTTTGGGCTTTGACTTCACCTTAATTATCTGGTAGCATTTCAGAGATCATCTGTTCCACCAGCATCTCCTCTCCAGGCATTTCATAACTGCATTTCAAGGACTTTGCTCTGCTTTCTGGTTATTACCAGTGTATCTGAGAGCAATTTTCTTCACTGGGTTGACTCCTGATTTACCTCAATATAACAATACCAAAAATAGATTGTGGCTTCTATGTGCGTGATACTGATGTCTTTTCCTTCTCACTTTTTGGTGATATAACACAGGAATACCAAGTATATAACTGAGGAATGGCTGGGGAGCTGTGTTGCCTGGGATATATATATATGGATATATATATATATATATATAAAACAAATCACAAGCGACTTTTTTTTTCTGTATAACTCAAAGGAAAATATGTTTATTACATTCTATGCTACTCTTGTCCAGGAAACTGTTCATAAAAAAATTCATATATGCCTTATTTTTCAATGCAAATAGGTGCAATTGCTTTGACCTGTAAGTGGGGAGGGGTCAAATGGCCAGGAAAGGAAATTCATGCTCATCGTGTCTTTGCAACACACCTCCTTTACCTTTACATCTGCCCCAACAGCCTGTGGAAGAGGAGTTGGAGGAGTATTTCTTGGGTTTTGATACCCTCCTTTGCTCCTGTTGAGACCACCAACAATAAATTTTTGCAGCTATCACTAGAGTTCCTTTGAGAAGGTGGTCTTTAAACAGGCTTGTCACTGCTGCAGTGTGTAGTTCAGGAGTGACAACTGCCTGATTAATAAATCTCTGTTGGTTTGGACAGGGAAAAGCCTATGATGGCATTCATCTTACACTGCTCTAGGTGCTTCCCACCCTAGTTGCTCAAACATAAGTCCTACAGTATTTCATAGTTATAATCCTCCAGTCCTTGTGGTATCCCACAGTTGAAAAGCACGTTCATGCACCCGTTTTCTCCTCTATCAATTCCAGCATCTCATTTAGCAGTTTTACTCCTAGAACCTTTTGTTCCTAGGAGTAGAAAAATAATGTTTCCTGAGCTATCTGCATGTGTCAGATTTTGTAGGTAACTATCCTGGTTCTGGCCAGGCCAGAGTTACCCTCCCCAGTGCTCAGTGTTATCACTGTGTGTGTGTTCTGCACGGGCTCTGTTCCCTTTTTGAGATGCTGTCTCAGAACTTCCTTATTGCACCCCATGGGGCTTTGTCTGTTTCTCCTCCTGGGGAGGGGTGGGTGTTCAGCCATTGCCGGGGGATGAACTGCAACAGTAATACTGGGTGGCATTTATTGTCGTTGATCTGTCCATGAGAGAACTGGAAATGAATCCCTTATTCTCTAGTGTGCTTTGCATCCTTGATCAACCTCTTGGCCTTGCCAGGTGTTTGAGACTGACGTTGGTCACTGTAGCCTAGTGGCTAAGCTATATTTATCCATAAGTCAAGTATCTTCTGATAAGCTATGTGGCATTGGGCAAGTACAGCTGAAGTCTTTAGGCACCTTGTGCCAACATTCCAGAGGCTGTACCTACCAAGACATCCAACGTGGGTGGACTCGTGACAGTTTTTAAACATCTGGAATCTTTTTTTTTAACAACACTTAAACATTTACAACTTCATCCATGTACTTTGGTGGTCTAATGCACAGATTTCAGCCAGTTCTTCTCCAGGCCTCTCTGGCTAATCATTTAATGCTTCCATAAGCATAGCAGGCTCATCAAATCTGAGGTGTTGCAATGGTTGCCATACATTTCCTGGCCAAAACCTGACAGGTAGACATGCTAAAAATCATAAAGCCATTTACTGAATATGTTTATTGATCTAGATTTATGCAGAGGTGAACTTTATAAAAAGTTTATAACAAGCAGTTCCTGCTTTGACATTCCCATGCTATGACATTCCCATTTTAAATACCATATGAATGGGAAAATGCTGAAGGAAGAAGGGACAATCAACCCTCTGTGGTAGATATCCAAGAGTGGACTTGGTGTGTCTGAGCGCTGAAGGCATTATGCCTCTACATTGCCTTTGGGAAGATGCGTCTTTCCAGTCTATTTTCAATAGAAGGTGTCTAAAAAGATGCTTTGGCTATATGACTGACAAAAATGGCTTAGAATTTATTAACCCCACGCTTAAAAATTCCAACCAAACATGGCACAATGTTGAGTCATGCTGCTTGAAATCATCTTTAGAATCATAGAACATCAGGAGTTTGCAGGGACCCATAAGGATCATCGAGTCCAACTCCTGTCTCCACATAGGGCCAGCCTCCCCTGTCAAAGCATCATGCTGTTCCCTCGGGTTCTATCACTGGTCACCAAAGAGAGGAGATCAGTGCCTGCCCCTTATATCCTTTAGAAATGGGTTCACCACTGATGACTTTGTGATTCTACTTCCTTGACAGGGGAGCAATTAGGTAATTTTGCCCACTGACGAGCCACTAAATTGCCCTCTAGGAAGGTCTGTCCCTCCTCATAACTTGTAGAGGAAGCCTGTGACAATGTAAAAACCTTATCTTGAGCATCCAGACTAAAGGACTGAAATGAGGTAGGGTCTTTTCCAGCGTGCTCTCTTTTCAGAGATGAAATAAAGAAAGAAAAAGAGAAGATGCATACCTAACATCCAAGAGAAAATTTGAAACTTTACATTCTACAGAAACTTCTCTGAACTCAAGGCAGTGATAGCCCCTGAGGATCTGGAAAACCCACAGGGCTCAAGGTATTGTTGTTGGTTAGTTCTCTCAAATAATACAAGTCAGACTCTATCTTTACAGCAAATAAAAACTGCTGAGGAGCTGCACAAAGATGAAAACTGCTGAGCAGACTGCACAAAGTCTGTCTTTTAAGTGGACTAGTGATTGGAGGCCAGCTCAGGAAAAAGAAATGCATGAGTTAGAGTAACCTCAGGATTAAAGCTCATCGTTTGAGGCATGAATACAGGAGTTGCAGGAAATTGTTTTTGATTTCTATGCTTTGTGTTGTATCTGTAAACAAGCTTTCTCTGTGAAGAAAAAAATATCCAAGCCATATCATTCCTCAGAGAGGTTTTAAATACTTCAGCAATATCATTAAACTGAACCTAGGGATAGGTCATGTCTCTCAGGAGGTGGAGTTGTGCCATGGAACAAGAAACATGTCTGGTGGTGGCATTGGAACAAGCTCCCACTGGCATTGCCTGAGCCCAACATTCCTCAGCTCAGACCAGCTTTGCCTGGTATAGTCACCCACAAGTTTTTTGCTTTTAGCCAAATCCTGCCTGTGAGAGGAACTTGTAGTAGTATGGAAAGGAGTTGAGTTTGCGATTGAAGGCACAAACTGTGTTAGAATTTAGTGTAGATGTGATCTAATGACCCTTTCCAGAAATAATTTTTTTCAGAATTTGGTTAGAGCATCACAGGACTAACCCTTCCATTTCACTGATCCCACACTACTCTGTGTGAGAGTGGCATGCTTACAGGAAAAAAGGGATGCAGAAAACTATGACTGTATAAAACTTTATTAAGCAGCTCTTTTAATATTTATCAACTCTATATACTCTTGGATGAAAAATAAGGAACGAGCAGGAGTTTAAGCCCAAATTCTTCAAAAAGGTCCTTCTGTCAGAAGGCTAGCTAGCATCACAAAAATCTGAAAGTACAATTATCCTTGACCCAATCCTCCTCAGTATTGTGATGCCATACTCTTATGTCATGGGTTACTTCACTGGGCCCTGCAGGTTTCAGTGGGACTCCTTTAGATAATGCCGGTCCAAGTGCATCAATTTCTTTGCAAGCTTGGAACTGCTGTCTTGTTTTTATTGCCTTGGTTTTATATAATCAATCAATTTGCTTCCACCTGCCCATAGTATTTGCAAAACATATTCACCACTAGCATTGTCTTGCATATTTTAATTTTTATTAAGGAAAGAGAGCTGAAAACTTTTTGCTGGTGGGAAAACAACTCAAATGAAACTGTTTAAAATAAAAGCATTTGCAGTGGGATTATTTAAGAAGTTGTGGGTGTATACACAAAATATGTATTTCATTTTTAAAGTAATTATTTCTGTTCCCCCTCAATACCTAGTAATTTTAAATGGCAGGGGTCAGAAAATACCTCATATTTTTTTAAAAATACACCACACATCAAAACTACTATTGTTAGCAAAAAGTCAGCAGGTTTTACCAATTTATTTGTGGGCTGATATGAATTAGTGGGAAATTCTCCTCAGTCAGCTTCAACTGTCTCAAATTCCATTACAGCACAATATATATAATGCTCACAGAGCTCTGAAGGAACCCTCTGGATAGAAAAACAGCATCATTTTTCCACATGATGTAGCTGTTGCAAAACTGATGGGATGAGTAAACTAAGAAGCAAGCGGGAAGGATAAGAGCATGATTTTCTTGACCCTCTAATGGAACCTTTGGTCTTTGATTGATTTAGTGAAACGGATCCATCCATACCCATTTCATTTTAATTTTTGACATGCCCTTCCATGAACCCAAGTCCATCAGGAGTTTCTCCATCAAGGTCAATCCATGATCCAAGCTGGCTGGAAAAAAAAATTGGACCTTTCTTTTCTTGAGTGATTCCTGCCTTGGCTCTGCCCTGTGACATCCTTCACAACCTTTTCTCTATCTGGCGCTGGTCTAGCCCAGGGATGGAGGAGCCCCTGAAACTTCTTACAAAAGTTGTGTTTGCAACTCCACAGAAAGAGATAACAAAGATAAAAACAAAGAATAAAAAGAACACAGTGTATTTTCTTCTATCAACTTTCTCTCCTCAAATGACATTTCTTCCTGCAGTCAAGTGTTGTGTTTAGATATATTCAGATAAAAAGAAGATGGAGCAGAATAATGAACAACGTGGCGACCTAACCAGACACAGCTTCATTTTAGTAAAAGGGATGGAAAATCACTCAATCTTTATAAGGAGTGGGAGACGAAATGGGGAACAAAGGGGAGTGAAGTCAGTGAATCAATGCCTTCAAAATATAAATGCTCTGCAGTGATTTTTGACTGAATCTCGTTTTGCTGGACTGATTTGATCAATACAATCAAAGTCCTCCCAATCTTGCACATATGAATTAAACTGCTAATTTTGTTTCATATAGATAAGTGTTCTAGTCCAGCTGAGCAAACTCTTGAAACTCTTGAGATACATCAGCTGCTCATGGGTCTGATGACAGGTTTGTTCATCCAGGTTCTAGCACATGATGGGTAAGAGCTTGCCTGACTCACTGACCTGCTGTTTGGGAGCTCTCAGAGTCATGCTAGCAAAAATTAGAGCTCAGTCCAGTACATGATGTGAGTCAAATACTAATGAATTAAGTACATATTTCTATAATTTATTATTAAGTAAATATTTTCTTTATGCATTATTATATATTTACACCTTTTATCCCAGATATCTGGATTAGCACACGTTCTCAGATTAGGCGAAGGACTACTGTAAAAGTATACTGTTCAAAAAGAAAATATATTCTTGGAAGTCAAACTTTAAAAGAATTAGAGACTGACTCACAGCCCATCACTTTAGTTTATGGAGATTTGTCCTCATTTATTTGTCATCTCTTTGATGATCATTTCTCACCCCTAGAGCTTAGACTTTCACCATATTCTCTGTATACCACTGTCCTGTGATTAATATGTCATGTAAGAGCAAGTGATTTAGACTGTGCCGCCTGGACTGAAAGAAAAGTGGGCTTTAAATTCCTTTGTTACATGCTGAAGATGAATATTCAGCAGCCTGAACTGTATTTCTAGTGTAATTTTCGTACATAAAAACCAGCATAATAAATTAAGTTTATGAGTGCAGCAAAAAAAAGAACACATGTAACTAATCTGGTCCTGTTATCATGGTCATTTGTTTTATTTGCTCTTGAGCTCACAGTAGCACCCTATGTCATGAAAAATGCACAGTCTTGGATGGAAAAACATCTACAAAACACAGATACTGCGGGCCTACAGGTTCACAATCCAGTGAGAATAAAATGCAGTGGGAGGAGTGTGAAGCTTTGCGACGTGCACCCTTTTAGCTATAGGAGAGTTAGAGAGAAATCTAACTTTAAACCCATGCCTGCTCAGCTTCCTTCCTGGGATTGAGTCATGATTCATCATAACTTTAACACTCACAGTCAATAAAACAGAGGTTTTGTATTTGAGGGAACAGCATTTTGGCACCTCTAGCCATGAATCATCATCTGTGCTTTATAAGATTCTTTCTGCTTCCACTATGCGATTTTAAATTCCATGATCTTAGAGATCTTTTCCAACAGTAACTATTCTATTCTATTCTATTCTATTCTATTCTATTCTATTCTATTCTATTAATTCCATCTATTCCATCCACTGAAAGATGATTCAATATTTCTTGAAATGTTGAAAATCTCAAGGAATCTTGTTTTTCCCAAAGGTGTATTATAACAACAGTTTGTTGGAACATTAGTTGTGGTGGTTGTATTGAAAGATAAATGTTTGGAATAGAGTCCTATTTTTAAAGTCTGAACTGGTCAGTCTCCTTTATCAAGGTCCCTTTCCATCCAAAATCTCATTGCTGTCCAAGACGATAAAATGTGATCAAATAGATATGCTAGCCTCTATGTACCACTTTTTATCTGGGACATAATCCAGGAAACTCTGCACTTTATCCCATTTGACTTTTAAAACTGATTGAAAGAACTTCTTGAATTAGCTTATCAGGCCAATGGTGTGCACATTTAAACAGTGTAGCTTGCATAAATACTTTTCCTTTCAACTATGTTAAATTAATTTCTTTTTGCATATAGAAAGATGAACAGAAGACATCTGATGAAGAAAGCCATTGCTGTGTCATTTTTTAAATAAAAGGCTATGCAATCTTGAGCAACATTACGTTGCTTTGATGTTGTATGGTCTTGCAAGTCCCCAAAGTCCTACTCTGACACATGAAGACTGTCTGAATAAATAACATAAACCTACTTTCTATCTTGTGATGTTCCTTTTTGCTGGGATACACGAGTAGGACACAGAAGTGGAATAAATAGATTAGATTAACTTTCCAGGATGTAGGACATTGCACAGGCTGTAATATCTTCATTGATTAAGAGAATTTTTACTCATAGACAAATTATCTTTCAGTGACCATGGATGACTTGTGGCATAATTTTGGAGATGAGTAATTTCCAGACTAAGATGAAACAGGACCTTGTTTTCATTTTGGACATAGTCTTCAGTTTTTTCATAGATTACTCCATTAGTGTCTGTGAAAAAAAAAAAAAAGGATCTTTTTCAAATGGCAGATGAATTTTTTTTTTCTCCAGATTTACATCTACATCTGACATTAACATATTGTCTGAAATCAGGTTTACCTGAGAGGCATATTTGATTACAGCTGAAAAGAGTCTATTACATGTGTAGAACATAAAAGCCTCTAATTTAAGCATAGCATACTATCTGAAAGACTAGTGAGTGTGAGGAGAGAACTCCTGGTCTCCATTCTTATCCACTGATGGTCTGAAAGGTATATACCCAAATTCCCTGGGTGTGGGGACCTCATTCTGCCCAGCTCAGCTGCCAAGAATTTAAATCCACGTGATTTTATGGTGAAGCTTTGCTGTAATTAAATTTTTTTCTTTAAATATCCCTTATTAGAACTGAAATATAGATCATACATTTTTTTACTCTTTTACAGAGGGTCTGAGGAATGAACTGGTATTCTGCATTATTATAAGCAAGACGTTGTTTAAAGTTCTCACCTTTAACTGAGCTGAGAATTTGATGGGTACTCACTCTAAATTATCTGCATGAAAAATATTATGAAGGAAGAAATCAAATGGGATATTGTGTTGGGATGTTATTGGGAGGTCAAACTTATCTTCTGTTGTGAAAACTGCACCTATTTAAATCAGGGCAATATCTATTTAATCAATTCTATTGTTTTGTGAGATTTTCATGTTGGGAGGGAAGGGTCCCAAAAAGATGCAGGAGCAGGATCCTTGTTGTTTATAATCCTCAGCTCCAATGACTATGAAAAATCAGCTTAAAACAAATAGAGTAAACAAAACATAAGACTAAATTAGATTAATAGTCCCTGAATCTTTTAGAAGCAAGAACAGTTTATGTGACCTGAGAAATCTAAGTAGAAATAATTAGAGTTCTGTTAAGAGCTAGTGTTTAATTATGGCTGACAAGAACTTAATTATTTAATCAAATAAGGTTTTATTACTAATGCATCTATCTTTAGAACACCATGACAGAAGGAGATTTTCAAAGATGCTTGTACAAAAATGTAGGGTGACAAGTTCCAAATAGGATAATACAAGAAGCTTGATGAAAGCTGTTGTCTTCTTTTTTCCTTACTACAGGAAGATTTCTTCATGAAGTAGTTGGCCTTTAGCAAAGCGTTTTATTGTATCAGCTTAAATAACTTTGACTTCACTTTTCTTGTTAAGAGCAGTATTGGAACAAATTAGATGTGATGCTGTGTGAAGAGTGATGAGTGGGCAAATGGAGGCTACAAATGTGACAATGGATGAGCAGTTTTGGGAAATGGGACTCTTTGCACTTAAAGAATATTAACTGACACACAAAATGAAGGGGTTAATAATATGCATACTTAGAACAATCCATTAGCATAATAGGAGTTATGTGCTTATAACAAATAGAGAAATGACCCTACATTTCTTTGGAGATAAAAAGAGTCAGTCTTGAACACCCATAACCCAATAGCTTGTGGTATCTTACTTCCAATGACAGTGAAACAGTAAAAATGGGTATTACACAGAAAGAAGATGATCATAGGATCATAGAATACTCTTTGTTGAAAGGGACCCTTTAGATCATCAAGTCCAACCATCACCCTAGCCTGCCATCCACTACTAAACCATGTCCCTCAGCACCACATCTAACCATCTTTTAAATACCTCCAGGGATGGAGACTCCACCACCTCCCTGAGCAGCCTGTTCCAGTGCCTAGCAGCCCTCCCTGTGAAGAAGTTTTTCCTAATATCCAATCTAAACTTCCCCTGGAGTAACCTGACACAATCTCTCTTGTCCTATCACTTGTCACTAGGGAGAAAAGGTCAGCCCCCACCTCTCTACAACCTTCTTTCAGGTAGTTGTAGAGAGCAATCAGATCTCCCCTCAACTTCCTTTTCTCCAGACTAAGTAACCCCAGTTCCCTCAGCCATTCCTCATAACATTTATTCTCCAGTCCCCTCACCAGCCTCGTTGCCCTTCTCTGGACGTGCTCCAGTACCTCAATGTTTTTCTTGTAGTGAGGGGCCCAAAACTGAATGCAGTACTCAAGGTGGGGCCTCACCAGTGCTGAGTACAGGGGGACAATTACTTCCCTAGTCCTACTCACCACAGTGTTCTTAATACAGGTCAGGATGCTGTTGCCCTTCTTGGCCACCTGGGCACACTGCTGACTCATATTCATCTGGCTGTCAACAAACATCCCCAGGTCCTTTGTCAAGGCACTTTCCAGCCATTGTTCCCCAAGCCTGTTGGAGTGCTTAGGGTTATTATGACCCAAATGCAAGATCTGGCACTAGGCTTTTTTGAATATCATGCCATTGACCTTGGCCCATTGATCCAGCCTGTCCAGGTGATGCTATAGGGCCTTCCTATTCTCAAAGAGATCAACACTCCGACCTTAATGTCAACTGTGAACTTACTGAGGGTGCACTCAATTCTCTTGTCCAGGTCATTAGTGAAGATATTAAAGAGAACTGGTCCCAGCACAGAGCCCTGAGGAACACAACTGCTGTCAACTGGATTTAACTTTGTTCACCACTACCCTCTGGGCCCAGCCACCCAGCCAGTTTTTTACTCAGTGAGTACACCCATCCAAGCCAAGAGCAGCCAGTTTCTCTAGGAGAATGCTATGGAAAATGGTGTAAAAAGCTTTGCTAAAATCCAGATAGACAACATCCACAGCTTTACCGTTACCCACCAAGCGAGTCATCTTGTCATAGAAAGAGATCAGGTTGGTCAAGCAGGACCTGCCTTACATGAACCTGTGCTGACTGGGACTGATGGCTTGCTTTTCCTGCATGTACCTCATAATGAAACTCAGGATGATTTGCTCTATAACCTTCCCAGGCACTGAGGTCAAACTGACAGACCTATAGTTCCCTGGGTCCTCCTTCCAGCCCTTCTTGTGGAGGGGTGTCACATTTGCTAATATTCAGTCAACTGGGACCTCTCCAATCAGCCAGGACTGCTCACAAATGATGGAAAGTAGCCTGGTGAGCACTTCTGCCAGCTCCCTCAGTGGATGATGAGTGCTCAAAAAAGGCCTTTCTCTAAGCAAAATGAAGTAACCAGCTGGATTAGAAGAAATTAATTTTACTGTGCCTATGATTCCTCCTTAAGACATCAGAGTTCCAAAAGACTTTGGGTTTTTTTGCAAATTCACAGGAAAAAACTCCAAACCAAACTCATGCACTCATCAACTGACTGGCAACTGCCCCAAGACTATTATGATTAATTAGATTTCAAATAAGCAAGACAGCTTCTGGAGGGCTCAAGTAAGGGCATCCAGTCATAGTGTAAAAGCTGTACTGCTGAATGAACAGACAGGAATCTACTGCAGATGGTGCTGCTATGCTTTTTGCACTGGTTAATTTGAATCTTTTTTCCCTCTGTACAGTGGCTTCCTCGTACCAAGATTAGAAATGAGAGGTTAGGAAATATTTCAGACATATTAAAAAGGGCAATTTTGTAAAATATGCAAAACTTGTCTATTACCATGGATCTCAAAAACATAATAAAAGCTAAAAATTTATGGCTTTGCTGTAAAACCTGAACTTCCTGACATTGAGAAAACTCAGGACTGAAAGGTCTCCACTGTAAAAACATACCAACTTCAGTAGGACGTCTCCCAGTTGCACTGCTGCAGGTGGAAAGATTGTCTTTTTCTGGTCTCCTGGTAGAGAGTTCTTAGATATCAAAAATGTGGATTATGTGGCATGAAAATTAACTATCTAGTGGAAACTGCCAGAGGACAGAAGGGAAGCAGATTATTCCTACCTACTCCCTGAAAAATGCATGAAAAAGCAAGAAGAGAAATAAAACTTGTGGAAGTATAGAGAGAACTAGATTGCAGAAGAAAATGATATGCTCTATTGATTTCTTGCATAATTAAACAAGTAGATCTTGCCAATTGCACCTGATTTTTATATAAAATTTTGAGATCAATTTTTTTTCATTCAAAATGGAGCAGTTTCTTCTAGTGCTATCAAGTTATGACAAAGTCTTCTCTTTGTGACACACAGGTTGTGGGAAGGTGTTTGATTCTAACATGGATTTCTTCTATCCACAGAAGACATACAAATCACTGCTGGACAAAAAAAGAACCCAACTCTACGCGATGCACAAAAACTCAAGTAAAATGCAATAATTAGCACGTGCAAGAGGAAAAGGCCACTCTCATATTAAGGTTTTATTTTTCCTTTTTGATATATATATATATATATATATATGTGTGTGTCTTTTTCCTAAGTGTAATCTGACCGTCATCATTGACAGAATCAAAACATTGATTCCAGCTTCTCGAGGCTTCACAGCTGTTGAGCCCTTGTCTTATTTATCTTCTGCTCTGAATTGAGACTGAAAGGTACAGTTTAAAGCTTTATCAGGAATCTCATTGTTTCTTTTCTTTGGAAATGAAAATTAAACAAACATTCCCAAAGAGAGAAAAAATATTAAATAATATTGAACTGACTGAATTACTACAAACATCTTGAACAAGCATTATCTTCATTTGGGACGCAGGGGCATAGTTTGAAACATAATGTGAAAATTAAAGTCTATGACATTGGGTAAACTTAACCTAAAATGTTAGCAAAACCAAAATATGATTACAATTTAAAAATAACATTGTATTTAAAAAGCAGAAATCTCCTCTTGGCATTTATAACAAGCTTAGTTTGCTTTGAGGCTGTAGGCATGTGCAGGCAGCCAAGTGTGTATCCTCTGACCTCCTAACTATCATTGTGGGTGGAGACCTGTCACACAGTCTGACATGTGGGATGATGCACAGCTCCCAGTGTTAAGGAGGTTAAGGAGCCCTACAAAATGACTTCTCTTGTTTTGGTATATAATGTGACACAAGTTTCATAAATCAATACTTTTTCATAAGGTGATTACAGAAATGTCAGATGGCTTTCTTAAGTCTCTTCAGTATTTAACTTATGTCTGTCATCCTACCCTGTGGAGGGTTTCCTATTCTGTTTAGACCACTGTAGACTGATAGCCTGGTATAAATAATACTGACTTTGCTAGTAACAGCCACAGACTTTGTGCTAACCTTTCAGGTGCTCAGAACTGAGCCTTACTTCATCACATTGACTTTTTCTGAACTTGCCATGACTTTCCTTGAGCTTTGTTTTAACTAAAGAAGTGACTAATCAGGTGACTATTTCTGGTTTGTTCTGCAGAGCCTTTTATAGTATTGTCATATTAACATTATTCTTAATATAGAATTAGTGACAAGTAATTGTACTGTGTAGAATGAAGTATTCATGACCCCAGCAGAATCACAGACTGATAGGGGTTGGAAGAGACCTCTGGAGATCATCTAGTCCAACCCCCTGCTAGAGCAGGGTCACCTAGAGCAGGTTGCACAGGATCACGTCCAGGTGGGTTTTGAGTAGCTCCAGAGAAGGAGACTCCACAACCTCTCTGAGCAGCCTGTCCCAGTGCTCTGCCACCCTCATAGTGAAGAAATTTTTCTTCACTGGGAACCACTGGAAAGAGCCTGACCCCTTCCTCTTGACACCCTTTACATATTTAGAAGCTTTGATAATATCCCTTCTCAGTCTTCTCCAGGCTAAACAGACCCATCTTTCTCAACCTTTTCTCATAGTCTTTCCTCAGTCTTTTCACACAAATTCTTAAAATAAATTTTAAAAATCTCATATGCATAAATTTCTCATCCACCTTCCTCTAAGTGTGGTGTGGAACAGTTCAACCATGGGGTACTGTTCAAGCCAAGGCCTTGAAAGTGGGGATACAGGATGCTGTGTAGAGGAGCAGAAAAGTATGGGATCATAATGGAGGGGGCACATGATAACACTGGCAAAAGCAGTTTCTGAGCTAACAACCAGAACCAGGCAGCTAATGTACAGTAAATGCTGAGATAATGTGGAGTCAGACCAATGAAGAAAAAACAAGGTTGGTACTGTGTAAGCAAGCATATGAGAGAAGCACCAAGTGGCATCAGGAATGAAGAGGAAGAAACCATCAACATCATACTCATAGCAAAGGACTGGGGACCCTGAAGAACTGACAAAACAACAGTTAGGTTTTTAATGTCTGCTGCAATATCTGTACCTCAGCAAAGTGGTTCCTAAGTTAAGGAGACAGGTGAAGATTTTGGAAGATATAAAATACTTCTAGGGAGAGATACTTAGATATTTGTATCTAAACCAAACAATATTAAGATTTCAAGTATAAAATAAATGTGCAGAAAAGACTTGCTTTTAAGAGTGAAACAAGATGTAACTCTGCTTTGAGGCTATTGTATAGAATCTTTTTGCAGCTCAAAGGGAAATGACAACAATCTGCATTATTTTGTTTATATTTTGTATAATAACAGCCATAACATTTCAATCTTATCCTATCTAATATTGCCCCTGAAGTAATTGAAGCTTGGCCAGTTTTACATGGAAAATTGTGAACTATGGATAAATGAACTACCAAACACTTTGGAACTATCTTCTAAAAAAGTATCAGGCAAGTGAGTACGGTGTGTCTCTCGCTGTATGTTAGGCTGGAGAATTTTCACTTGATGGTTTTTCTTTCACCTAGTAATGGAGCTCCTGGATTCTGTCACAAGCATTTCTCATTTCATGACTCTCTGGTTGATGCACCACAGAAGCCCCTTTGGAGATGCTACAGTTGATCATATCCATCTGCCTAGCATATATACACAAAATCCACAGCTGCCACTTACTAAAATCTGTGTGGTATTTCAGATAAATACAATATCAGCTTAATAATACTACAGGAATTTTCTGCAATTTTATCCTTGTTCATTGTACAAATTCTGACACCTCTGAGCCCTCTGGGAATCAAATAACTAGTTTTTCTCTAAAAGTTTTTGCTTCTGTGCTGGTTAGTTGAAACTTTTCCTTTGGGGGATTCATCAAGGACTGCACAACTGAAGACACTGAAAGAAATGTAAAATTCAGGACCTTACATAATGACAAAGAAGCAGCTGATTTGCATACTGCAATGCTTTTTGTCAGTGATGAACATTATATAATATTTAATAGTCCTGCCACCCTGATCATTTTTAAGAAAAATGACAGCATATTATTTTGATATGGGGATCCTTTCATTTCACCCATGCCTTTATAAATTGCCTTTATTTGATTCTACCACCATGAATCAAACCCCAGAACTCTTACAGCTTTGGGAGTTTTTGGCAGATTTTGGGGTTTTTTTTGAGAGTATTTACATACTGTCCCTTTGCAGCTCGAATGATTGCTACTCCTTAGAAAAATGCAACCAATCAACCAACCAACCAACCAACTCCTTAGAAAAAAGCAACCAACCAACCAAAGCAAACAACAAATGACATGTTACATTTTGTAATATAACATGTCAGACTCTTATGGGACTTCCAGCCATAATCTGCATTAAAGATGCTGACCTCTGTTGCTAAAAACCCCATCAAAATTCCATGTCTGAGACACTTTGGAGAAGTGCTCTTCAGGGCAGTGGTGTAAGCTATCTGACTACATGGATCCCATGTCCCTGGTGTTGCAGCCATGAGTGGCATTTCAGCTCCTTGCAACATCTGGCTTGTGAGACGGCTTCTGGGTCCAGTGCTGGTTGGTCCCCCAGGGTCCCTCCCTGGTAAGCAGGATGCTGTTCCAGGGCAGAGGATCTGGGAGCTACTGTTGAGAGCTAGTTAAAGAAGAAGAAGGAAGGTCAGGGATGACTCCCACCTGACCTTGTACTCAGGGCTGCAAGGGCAGAGAAGCAGCTCTGCAACAGCCTGACTTTCTTTCCCCCTCCCCGTGGCAAGTCTCCACTACATTCCTTTAAAGATGAGCATGGGTCACACTTACTTTTTTTTAAATTAACATAGCTATAATAATGCTAGTACTATTTTTCTCCTTGCAATAGGCTAATTCTTAGCATGTTTATCAGTGTTATAAGAGAATAGGGGTCATCTCTATCCATCAGAGATTTGTACCTGATCTGATAAAACACCTGGCTCCTCTGGGACATTCCTCATGGTGCCTGCTGTTTTGTGCATGAAAGCATGACAATCCTGGAAAGAGTTTACCTGTGAGCACAATTATGCAGTTAGAGCTCTCTCTGGGGACAAGCAAAGACCCAGGCTCTTGATGTTCTTCCACGGTCTGTTTATGCATTTCACACGCACCAGTCCTAAGCTGCAGCTTGTAAACAGTCCTTGGAGGAGACATCACACCTGAGGTCTCCTCCCACCCAGGGGAATACCCTAAAAAATGGGCACAGGAGGCATTTCCTTTTGTACTCTGATTTGCAGTGTCACAGACTTCACTGAACTCCCAGATCTCGGTTGTGTGAAGTGGAGGGCCAGTGGACTTTCCTGGGATGTAAGGGATGTAGGCTTGAAAATTCTTGGGGAAAGGAGGAAAATGAACCTGGCTTTCTCACATGGTGACTGAGCCGGCTGTTCCCAGGCTGGAGTGTGAGCAGCAGGGGTGGCAGTGACCTTTGCTGCGAGCCATAATCCACTCAGGCAGCACTGAAACTGCTTGAAGAATATCTAAAAAAGTTAAACCTCTAGAAGAATAAGTTGATGCTTCAGGAACATAATTTTGGACTCAAGCAATTAAAATAAGACTTAACAAAAACTGAGTCTGCTTGTTTTGGATTCAGCTCTTGCATAATTCTATGAATCTAAATGTCTAGCCTACCAGAGAATTCTTTATTATGATTTAGATACTTAAATTATTTGTCCCACGGTGTCATGACTGGATTAAGTAACTTCACAATGTGCAGCAGGATTCATGGAAAGATTTATTGAGAAATACAGATACAGGGATGGATCAAGGACAGTTTATTTATTATACTGGCTTTCTCTTGAGCACTCCTCTTTGACTGTTGTATACAGGACCAGCCTTTCTCAAACCGGATGATATTATAGGTAAGCTGTTAGCACTCCAATACTCTTAATATTTTTCATTTGTTCTGTGTCATACAAATTTTCATGTGTTAAATTGCTCACTGTTTTCATAAGTAGTGGTTTTGATTTTCTTATATTGATAATTTGGCAGCAGCTTTAAAAATTCCCTTTGCGGAAAACGTGTTTACTTCTCCAGAGTGCCTCCAGCAAACAGTAATCACTATCAGACACAACCAGATGCTAAAACCCTCAGGTCATCACACTGTTGACTACAAACAACACCTTGACTTAAAAAATATAAGGCATACGATACAGGTCCATACTAAAGTGATAAATGGGCGCAGAATGAACAGAAACAGCTGGCTGTCTGCTTAAAGACAATATTGGCATATATGTATGTGTGCCTTCTGATAAAATAATTGATAGCTTGACAAAGGCTAATGAGAGGTATGATTTTAGTGGCACAGTCTTCAAAAGAATGACCAGGATTTTTGCAAGCAAATGGACTCCTCTTGAAGCATGCTGTACTTGTTAAACAGTGATGTGAATTTGAGAAGACAGAAGTTCCTAGAAGAGGAATCCATTAAGAACCACTAAATAAAGAAAAAAATCAGGCTGACAATGTTTGGATGCTGGAAGAGCACTTGGGAGAAGCAGCAAATATGTTTTCTGTGTTCTTTTACTTTTCTGTAAGCATGTCTTCATGGCTACTGACAGAGAATCATATTGTCTGAGTCTGTGTGGCTTGTCTCCTGTGAGAATCACAGGCCCTGCTGAGAATTTTTGTTATACTAATTGTAAAGAATCATAAAAATCTCCAGCAACATATGTTTTAACTAATTTAAGAATGCTTATCCTAGTGGCTAAAGAAAAGACAGGTTGATTTGATCTAGATCAGACAGAACCCTCTGGACTGGTGTGATTTATAAATAACCTGATGATATGTTTGCATTGTTCAGAGGCAACAGACTGTGAGAATAATTTACCTATGTAATTTCTTCTTTAATTTCTTCCTCTTGTTCCAGATTTACTTGTATTTCACCTGCAGACAAGTCTTCAAATCTGGATGAAGTATTTAAAACCTGTGTGTAAGTGGCATGCCAGTGAAATAGGATTTATGCCCTAAAAGATAAATATTTCTACACATGAAGTAGAGGCTGAAGAGTCAAATCTATATAATTTTGAAGATGGTGGTACTTAATATAAAAAGTAAGCAAAATGTCAGAATATCATCCAAAACTTCATTTCAGTTCAAAGGGAACCCTCTTCCAGCTCTGCTAGATGAAATGTAATTATTCCTTTGTCTCTTCTTAGAGCTCTGGTTTAGTGCCAGAGCTCTTAGAAAGGGTGCTTTTTGGTAAGGCTATCTTTACCTTCATGTGGTCACCACCCAGTGCACTCTCCTCAGAAACAGTTAGTCTGCAGAACTCTACTCACAGTTTTGGGGTTTTTTTGTTTGTTTGTTTGGTTTGGTTTGAATTTTGTTGTTGTTGTTGCTGGTTTGGAGGTTTTTTTTAATGTATACAAATGAGAAACAGCTTCAGAACACCAGTGCTCAGACTACTGGGATGGTGTGAACACATGGTTATTTCTACTGGTTATTTTTTCTCATATCAACAGGATAGTTTACAAAGCAGTTGAGTACCAGCAGATCTGCAAAGTAGATGGGACTTCATGGAGCCCTTTAGAAGTACCCACCTCTTTCCACTTTAAAGGATCGTTGGGAACTTAGTTTAGAAAAAACTCATTTAGTCCTCTCGTAAAACTGAGGCACACTCAAAACTGGGTCTGAGTTGCCCTGGATCTGGGCCAGGACTTTTATGAAGTAGTTTTTATTGAGGAATAGGAAGAGAGGAGACTATGACAGCTCTCAGTATTAAAATGTTCCAAATGAATATGTTGCATGGCACAGCACAAATATTGTTGTCGTAAATTTGTTATTGCTGACAATAAGTGGGAGAAAAGAAAATCTCAGCTGTTTACTTTTATGACTGGCCTATTTATCCAAAACCTGACCTGTCTCACATAGAATTATAGATGACTGCTAAATAAGCAATATGTATGCATTGCACCTGAATAAACTATTGTCATTAGAAGAAGAAGCTGTACTTGACTCCCCAGAGGCATAACAGCCACTGTTCAAGCTTCCATTCTCAAATCAAAGGGGTAAATACATCAAATACATCTGGAGATATACTGTGTTGGTGCAAATATTGCTGGCATATGTACGTTATATATTACACTTTACTAAGAGTCAGTGGCTTTCTAAAACCTCTAAAGCTATCAGGAAATAAATGACAATGGAGAAAGACAAAACAAGATGAAACAGGACACAGCAAGAAATGAACCATTTCGTTGGTGGAATGAATTGATACTTCGCAGGAGATGCCCCCACAGAAGGTGTGACCAATTCCTGCTGAGCTGTCTAATAGCATCACTGTACACCCTGCAGATGGTTGTAGGCCCAAGGCTAGAACAGAAAAAAAACCAACATTCATGAAGGAAGCAGATAGATTTAAGAGATAAAGTCACCTAGATATTTCCTGGCATGTTCACAGCTGTTTCCTTTCCTCGACAAAACGGGAATTAACACTTCTTAGCATTCATGAGCCATAATAACATTTTGAGGACTCTTAGTTCAATAGAAGTTATCGTGCCTTATGCAAATAGAGCAAACTGGGACAATTTTCACATCCTATTTGTACGGTTCTTTTTCTGTATAACTATCAGAAATACTTCACACAACAGGCACTACTTTTTAAATTTTTATATAAGCATTGAATTAGGTTCAGGAGAGAACTCAAAGTCTCCTCTCTTCAGCTTTGGATCAGCTTGAATTATTGGGGTGGAGGAGCATGGCCAACTTCACCCAGTTCCCTAAAATATTGCCAATATTAAATCTTGTTCAGAACACAGAGCCACCACCTTAAAGTGCAAACATCAATGTAAAATCATGTCCCTTTCTGATATGCATAAATGACATGTTTGATATAACATTTTCTCTTGTTTAGGCACAATGGCTTGGACACAGAAGGGGCAGAGCTAAGCAGAAGCTGGCCTGACATAGAATTTACACTGCACAAACTAAAATAGTTCTAATAATTTTGATAAAAGTAAAAATGACATGTAATCTTGTTTATTTATCTGATTTAAGCCAGGGTAAACTGATTAAAACTAACACTCCCCTCTTATAGTGAAGGTTTTCAATTCCAGTTTGAGTCATTAATGCTTGAGCGTGGGTTCGTATTTTAGGTGGGGGGAATCAGTACGAATTCATCTGACTTCAGTTTCTAGCCTTTTCCTTTTTACATTTTACATTTTCTTCAAGGTCATTGGGAAAAAAATATGCTCAATACAAATGATCCCCAAGGGTCCTTATTAGAAACACATCTGTTCAATGATGGTGAAAAATGTTTACAATTAATCTGACACCAATTCATTTAACTGGTTTTGAAACCTTTGAACGTATGCACTATTGGGTGTTTTGTCTCTTTATTTTAGTGAAAACTCCATATGGAACAAAGCGAAAACCTTTTTGAACAGCATTAAGAAGACATTAACTGTATGAAATTAACAACAATGTCATTCTCAGCTAAGCCTTAGATTCTCAGGGAAAAAAAAGTATGAATATACTTGGAGAATTTTTTTCCATAAATCAAAGCTAATTTGATTTGTTCCCTTACTTAATTCTGTATTAACAGAATGTTTTATATCAGCTCTTCATTATTTGTCTGGGTTTAGACCAACATGATTAAACTATAAATACTTTAAAAAATATTAACAGCAGCTTTTTTCACATCAGTCAGAAATTTCCTGTTATCCAAGAGTATTAAAACTCAGCATTGATGTTGACACATCTCCTTGGCTTATTCTTTTAAGACTCATAAACAAAAGTTATTCAGGCATACCTAATTTAAAAATGTTTATCATTATTGCCTTCTGTTCTATGTCCTTGGTTGTTGTTATTGGGGACTACATCACACAATGATTTCCCTCATCTGCAGATCAAGAATACTTGCTGAACGCAGACTTTCTGCATTATTGACCTCGTATCATTTCTTCATTATTGATCTTCTATCATTTCTGTCCAACAGCTGACCGCAGCTGGCATTAGGTCTCTTTTTACTGCTGGGTCCTAAACTCCTCCTTGTTCCCTCACATTCTGAAGGCTTTGACCTGCTCTTTTCTTCCTCCCTCTGTTTTTTCCTGATTCCACATAACTTTCTATCATCTATTTTCACCATCCAATGCATTTCTAACCTTTATTATTTTTACTCTTCAGCTAGATGAGGCTAAACTCTTAAATGTTGTAGCCTCCTCTCCATGTGAGATTTGACATTTATTAAACATTTTTCATTGCAGTTATCATTGGTTTTGTTTCCCTACTAAAATTATCTTTCCCAACTGACTTAGCTTATCATTACTTTCAGTTTGGTGAAACTGAGTCCTCTGAATTACAAACAATTCCTACTGAGGGTTCATTCTGGTTGCAGATGACAAATATAGTAAAGTCATGATCCCTTAGCTCAGAAAGAATAGCTTTGCTCTGTGATCAAGTCCTCTTTAGATAGTTAGATGAGATGTAACATAGGTCTCTCTCAAGTTAGATCTGAAAATTGTCCAAAAAGATTTCTAGACACAGTAAGGGCATTATAACACAGGCAGAAAAAGACTACTGTTCATAACTGAAATTCCACATGGTGATCCAGTTGCTCTTCAATCTTTTATAGCAGGTAGAACTGGTCAATGTTTTTGAATGGAAAAGCTTTGTTGGCAAATTCTGTTTGAATGAAATACATTTTTTAAAAGGGGATTAATGAAAAAGACTTGAACGTTGTTTTCTTAAGATTAGAAGATCTCCATTTGCTCTGTTTGGGTTCTAGCTCATGTAAAAGGAAGGTAGTTTGACATCTAAACTTGTGGATTTAAAATAATATAAATGCTGTATTGTCATGGCTTCAGGAAAATAGCTAAGTGCTCATCTTTCTAAGGAAGCAAACCAAACACACCTTTGAAATACTGCTGATGCTCATATACAACGGCTTTGCTTCCTGTCAAAATTGAGAGGAAGGACTCATCAGATTGTTATTACTTTCTATCACTGGGATCCTCCTCAAGGTTGAGCTTTCACCTTCAGACCTTTCTTATGTTCGTGAGAAATGAATTATATCCCCATGCATGAGACAGTATCTAGAGCTGTTATCTTAGAAATAACTTTTATTCAAGAAATCAGAAGTATTTCTGTGGAGTACACAAAACAGAAACAGCAAAGGACCTTATCTGAGTATTTAGGTCCTCACATAGAGTAGATTTGTTGAAGGGCAGGGGGAGAGGGAGGCAATGGACGAGGTACTTATGGCACTGAGTGAAGTTCCCTGGCTCTTCTCACCCATTAGCACTTTGTGGTATCACAGACCACCTATTTCACATATGGACGCATATATGCCCTACTTTATATATGACAGCTGCAGGGACACTGGGTTCTGCAAGACCCTTTTGCCCCTTATACAGGTCATAATTATGTTTACCTTGACTTATATACTTACCCTGGTTTTAATAGATAGTTTTCTATGAACAAATATCAGATATTTATGGGACAACATTTTAAATAGTCAAGTGGTATGATATCAAAAAGCAGCAAGTAAATAACAAAATATAGAATCTCTAAAGAAAAAAAAAGTTATTACTTTCAGTAAAAGACTGTGAACATATAATGGAAGAGAAAGAAGGGATGAAAAAATTTCAGAAATTTGTAGGTTAACATCCATCCAAGTGCTATTTTTTCAGAGCAATTCAAACCAAAGGTGTCTAGCACCACTGTTACTACTACTCACTGAAAATTTCACTGAGCTGAGGAAGCAGAGTAAGAAGCCACCTGTGGGAAGGGGTGGGAAGACATACTCCTGGAAAAAGAGCAAGAGCAATACTACTGCAGAATTTCCAAGTTGTTCTCACGGTGTGCAGCAGGAAGCTATTTTTAGCAACTGTTTGATCTACTGCAAAGTGCCATATTGTTGGTGCGGCAATCAATGGTAACAATATAATTCCACGGCCATGGAGCTTACCTGGAATGATGACGGCCAAATTAGCTGTTTCCCTTTAGAAATTACTTGCTAATGTCTAGTGGTTATGTATACACAGCAGAAGTCTGTGTTCTCATGTAATTTATTGTCATGTGATGCTTGAAGAGAAACAGAACTTCAAACAAGACTGATATTATGTGTCCAAATGCTTGTAATGTCTGGAAAGCATTTCACATTTGGATTTAGGACAAAGAAAAAAATATATTTCCATGATAACATAAAGGTTTTGGCTTTAAACCAGGTTCTGACAATCTAAAGAGAGTTGTCACATAAATCTTAGAATATGTCACTGAATGATTTAGTTCCCTGAAAGGGAATAGAGAGGTATTGCTTTTCTTCTGTGTATAGAAAAGCTCAGTAGCATGCTCACCTCAGAAAACTCAGCATCTCTCTGCATCGGAAGAGATTTATTAGTGCAATGACATGAGGCACTTAGCTCAGGAGATATTAATTACCAAACCCAGAAGGAACTCGTTACAGTAAATCAACAACATAAACCTAGCTCCATGCCAAGTTTATGTGTTGTTGGACTCTTTTAAGCAGACCAGTTACATACACCTTTTAGTTCTATAAAATTATGGCAGTGACATCATCTCTCTGACAGATACATCAAACAACCACAACACACACATTTGGCAAAGCTTCCTGCTACCGGGTCATGGAAAGTTGACAATTATGATACTCCCTGGGCAGAAAAAATACATCTGGGGAAGGGTGAGGCAAAGTATTGACCTCATTTTTTTCTGTGATTCTGACAGTTAATGCTCTCCTCTGCTACTCCTTTTGCTAGTTTTCTGTGGTTGCTTCAGCAAAGGAGCACTAAGTACTCCAAATATCTCCCTGTGTACATAGATGCAACAACAAGAGGAGAAAAACAAGGAGAAACAAACTAGGAATGTCCACTGATACTCCATCTAATTTGGATCCATCACAGCAGCATGTTGGTTTCAAATCAAAAATTGAAGCAAAGCCATTTAAGATCACAGAGAGTGATCAACATAGAAAGAGAACTACTGACAACTCCAGTCCAAGAGTAGATTTCTGCAAACATCTAGAGTGTTACTAGATTACTAAAACTATTATTTCAAAAACATCTATAAACAAAATGTATAGTAGTTCTTTGTTCTCCCCTTAATGTTGTCTTTTAAATACATCCAGGGTTGGTGACTCAACCACCTCCCTGGGCAGCCTGTTCCAGTGCCCAACAATTCTTTCAGTGAATAACTTTTTCCTAATGTCTAATCTGAACCTGCCCTGGTGCAGCTTGAGTCCATTCCCCCTCATCCTATCACCTGTTGCTTGGGCAAAGTGACCAACACCCATCTCTCTACAAACTCCTTTCAGCTAATTGTAGGCAGTGATAAGGTCTCCCCTCAGCCTCCTCTTCTCCAGGCTAAACATCCCCAGCTCCTTCATCCACTTCTTGTAAGATTTGCCCTCCAGCCCCTTCACCACCCTGGTTGCCCTTCTCTGGTCACGCTCCAGGACCTGGATATCTTTCTTGTAGTGAGGGGCCCAAAACTGAACACAGTATTTGAGGTGCAGTCTCACCAATGCCGAGTACAGGGGCACAATCACTTCCCTGATTATCTCAGAGTCATTTTAAACATTAAAAACCCCTAAAGTATGTACACAAGCCATAGGGCCGTAGCACTTTTAACAAATTGGTACAGTCTGTAAAATGAAGATTATGCATTCCAACTTTAATATTCAATGAACCCTAAAACATTAGTTTGAAAGCAAGACTCTAGTCTAATTTTCATGGGAGATGGATCAGAATCTAAAAAAGCAGTTGACCATGGCTATCAAAACTAAGTGCCCAAGAAGAATTCAAGGATCACTTGCAGAAAAATGAATCATCTGAGAAGAAGCCCACATCAGATTAATGTTTTCTATCACAGGGGTCCTCCTCAACATTGAGTCCTTGGTTATGTTGGTGAGAAGTGGATTATGTTCCAGCATGTGAGACAATATCTGGTATCTTAGAAATAACGTTTATACAAGAAATCAGCAGAATTTCTTTCCTGACCTTACAGTACTGCTGATAAATTCAGTTTACTCCTGATGATATTCCTGTTTAAGAGGGAAACAAATGGCTACATTATTGAAAACCATTGTGACTACATCCCATCACTGTGACAAAGATGGTGGTCCCAGTGAACAACCTTTCACAGTTCTGCTGGGGAGCAATTCAGCAGAAAAGCTCCTGTATGAATATTTCAGGGGCTGATATGTACATTTTAGTCCTGATGTCCTTCATGAGACATCTGCCTTGCTGGCACATGAGAGCCAGCACAGTATTTTCTGGGGGTGGCACAGTCTTTTTGAAAAACGTATTTCAGAAAAACACCACAAGGAACTGTTTATTTACAGTAAAGTGGTTTGTGCTTTTATTGCTTTTGTTGTCTTTTGAAAAAGAAGAAAACCGGAAAAGCACAGAAATTGAGATACTTGGGCCTCTTGCTAGTTTTGAGCAGCCCTACCATCCATGATGATGGCCAAATAAGTTGTGAAACATCTTCCTTCACTTGTGCTGATGGTAAAAGAAGGATGCTGTTGTTTTGGTAGAGCTGCTGCAGTGGGAGTGTGAATTATGGATGCAATGTTACACCTGCTTTATGTTTAAGAAACAAGTCTGGCTTTCCCAGTTTTGAAAAACCATCAGCAACTTTCTCCCGAAAACTGAATTCCCTTCAGAGTGCAAAACACTGCCTGGTGTGTGTTTGTATTTTGTCAAAAAATGATCAGGATTTTTTATTTTTTTACTTAAGAGTGTTACCCAATGCCATGTTTTTCTGCTGCAAATGATAAGTTATTTACAGACCTATCAGGGAATATACGATTCATGTATGTATAGAATTCTCATGATCCTCTTGCAAGTTACAAAATATTGTAACCAATGCACTTGCTGAGCCCTTTTGGGAAGGTGGAAGTGTGCGAGGTTCAAACTGATACTCAGAAGGCCGGCAGCATGAAGCCGATCAAAGCCCTGGAAATCTTTGATCTCTCCTCCACTGGATCTCCTGAGCTATGCTTGCTGTTCTTCTATGTAAGATAGTCATCTGAGAGCATCATCATTACAAAGAACCAGCTGACCTCTTTCTGCTTTGCCACCTGCTGATGTGAGGAAGGAAGATGCAGGGTGCTTTTACAGCAAGGTACCCTGATACCTACCAGGGCATTCATTCCTCCTGATGCGTGTGATGTCCCCCAAGGCATTTGTACTCATGGTATAAATGGGTGATTTCAAGGCATTGCATCTCTCGGGAAGATGGTTTCCAGCCCTTTCTCCTGCAGCAGTGGCCACTGTCATGTTTGTTGCAATAGCCTAAATGTGTGCCAGAACACATTTCCATATTTTATCAGCAGCAGCTCTTGGTCAGGGTGTTTCAGATCATTGTTCTGAGCTCATCTGTATCACACATGAGGAAGCTGTCATGGAGGAGGATGCAGTAATCAACACTATCAGACAGATTCAGCTCTACAGAGCTCTACAAACAAACAAACAACGCATAAGAGTACTTTGCAATCCTGGATTCTTTATTTCTTTATCTCATAGGGATGAAATTTTTTAATTGGTTAGTGAATCTTCTAATTCCTGGGTCTCAAAGTGCTTAATAAATAAATAAATAAACAGATGAATTAGGCCCTTAATAGGTTAGGGAGTCAAGTTGAGAAAGAGGTGTGTCTTGCAGAGGATCTTTCTGACAGCAGTTCAGCCCAGAAGGTGCTGAGACTTTCAGTTCCTGAAGTCCAAAGGCTGGGCTGCTTTACCTCATGTGGATGCAGGTCACATAACATGCAGTCTGCACCCAAAGCACTAAATATTTATAATCTCTGTGCCAAAAGTGCTTCATAAATTATATATCTAAAGTTCTGTCTCTTCCTGAACTGCACCCCCTGCCACATAGCTTTGTGCACAGGAGGATATATTAGCTAAAGACAACAAAGTGAATCTTTTATGTTTACTAAGGGAAACCTGAGAAAGATTCTAGATGCCTGTGAAGGGCACTAGTATCTCATCAACCCATGAGAAATCGTCGAGAGGCAAAATTTCCAACGCGCCAATCCTGTCCCTTGTGCGGGGGGTATGGAATTGAGGTAATCAGTTATCCCAGGCAATCTCTTCTTCTATAAAGTGTTGTCTTGTAACTGGGAAATACGTACTGCGTCCACATGTGCTGAGTGCAAGAGAAACCCAGAGGCAGGCTGTGACTTATGACTCAATCTCTTTCCAATTTGCTGATGGGAACATTCAGCTGCGTATTTCCTCACATGTGTAATTCGTGAAAACGTGGCAATTCTTGTTTTACAGTACTGTTATGAAGGTTTCTGCTCTCTGACAGAGTGCTGCAGATATAAATGATGCCAGGTGATGCCAGGTACCAATTTGAGTGATACACAATGATAGACCTTCATTTCAATGAGATCACCAGTAATCATGAAAGAAGGGAAGAAGAAGACATATAAAAGGGAGTTGTAAAGAGAAAGAATAAGTATGCGCCTTCCGTGAGTGTTTGTGTTAGCGCATGTAGCAAGCACAGAGAAATAAAATGCTGGAGAAACTTGCTTAGTTCTCCATGTCTCTTTTAAAAGTTCAGTGATTTATATAATTGAAAGGACTCCAAACCAATATATCACAGCCAGACATGCCAAGTGGTTCTGATTTTTAAGTTAAGTTGATTAATTTTTAGCAAATTAGCTAAACCCTATGAGAAATATGTTTTATGGGATTAGATTTGGGAAAAAAAATAGCGTATTTGGGGATGCTAAATAAGGTTCTTATGGGGAGGAATTTTGGTAATGAGAGAGAAAAAATCTGAAATAAAAAGTAAAATATTTTCTACACCCTAATAGAAAGGTTATCTAGATACTCTATTTGTTCATACATCTGTTTTCTGCAGCTAGCAAAATCAGAGAATTCACTGGAGAATTATAGTTAATATTTGCACTCAGAATATTTGAGTTAGCAATTTTAGCTTCCATCTCTGAGAATTCCCAGCTACTTTTGCACAGAGGCCCAGTTTCTCTATTTACAAAATATCTTTCTTTGGGAGTAAGGCAAAGAAGGGATATGTATAAAATATGGACAAGATGACTTTTCAGATACAGCATGATGATCTCAGCAGGTTCGTAATTACACTGGGTGTTCTTTAAAGCAGGAATGATATAAAATGCATTTATAGTGCAATGTCTCCATCACCCTTTTGATTAAGACAAAACCCAATTAATTAATTAAAGAGAAAGCTGATGTCAGTCTGGCCTTCATCACTGCATTCTCAGAGTGACTAGTTTTCCTCCTGCAAACTAAAACCTGCCTAGATGTTGCTTTGTAGGTGACTCTCCCTGGGTCTTTCAACCTGGCAAAATTTAAGTAAAGAAAGCACTTTTTAAACTTGTGTTAGATTCAGTCAGCATTGTATATTCACTCTGAGCTAGAGCCTCACATTTTTTTAGCAACCCCACAGTGTGTTGGTTGCAGAGCTCTATTGCCTTGCCTGATACAAAAATAAATTGTGACTTTGCTCCAGGTACCTGGTGATATCTTAAAGGTTTGTATCAGCTGTAAATGAGCATCCTTCCAAATGTGCAGGATGGGCCTGGACAGGGGTCATTGCCAGGGCTGCAGTCTCTGCTCAGGTATGAGGGAAGTCATGAATACAGTCCAACTGGAGACCGCTAAGTCATGAACCAGGACAAGTAGATAAGTCTTAACTCTGCCAACACTTTCTCTATGAGGAACAGCTAGGAACACAGCTTGCTTCTGTAGCCACCAACCCTTTTCCCAGACTGGGACTCACAGAGTTGCTGCAGGCAACTCAAGGAAAGTCTTGGGACCCAAGGCTGGTCCAGATGTGTCTATTGGTATATAAACACCCCATTAAATACTTGGGCACTCAGGGACTCTTCTCTTCCAGATGATGTCCTGGAGTTCCCCAACTGGGACTTGTTTCCAGATTTGCTGTCTGTTCACAAAAAAAAATCTGATCTTGAGAATTGCCTCAGAAGGACAATTTAGAAATGCCCACTGGAGCCATTAGAAAGCTCTAGGAAAATCTGTAACTGTGAGACAGCAGGAGTAAAACCCATCTATCCATCCTTTGAAACAAAACAGGAATTCAACACAATTTGCTTTAATGTCAGTGATTGCAATGATCTTTTAATTAAGAAAATATATGTGGAGCAACACAGTCCTCTCCTGAAACATTTCAGCAGTCTTCTGCACTTGGTACAATCCCAGAAAAATCCTCTTTTCAATTCATCTGGTAGATGAAACCATTAATCAAACTACTCATACATTTTTAAACAAGAAACAGAGTGCCGCAGGTTTCCTGCTGCATTCAAGCTGTTTATGATAAAAGGGAAGATCAAAAATGTTTTTGTGATGGAGCTCTCCAAAACTCTGTATCTTCTGCACTGAGCAAATTCTGCAGTGTTAAATGTACACTGTGCTTTGATTAGGGAAATTGCTGTGCAAAGGAGCAGCAACCTAACAACAAAACCAAAATCCAACCTGCATTATCAGTGTATATGTTCCTCGTGGCAAGGAGCCATACAAAATTATTGCTTTTTCTATTATCACTTTCTGATTGATCTTTGAGAAAGCAAAGCTGTTACTCACAGGAATGTTAGCGAGTTGTATTAGTAAACTGGGTGGGTTAGTTTGGTTTTAACATAGGCAAATAGAATGAATTCACTTTCGGACTACCATTCTTGTAAGGAAAACAAAACGCAGGAGATAAATGCAGCAAGGCAGAGATGTTCTATTTGTTTTTGTACTGTATCTTACAAGTGAATCATAGAATCATAGAATTGTAGGGGTGGAAGGACCTCGAGAGATCATCGGGTCCAACCCCAAAGAGAGGAGGGCGCCGGTTTGAACCGGGAAACCCCTCCTTATGTGGAAGCAGCTGCTGTGGGATAGTTAGTGATTTTGAGTGTGATGTGATACCACTTGAACTGGTAAGTAAGTGATTATCTGGTGTCCACAATTGCTTTTTCTCCCAGGGCATATGGTTCAGACACTGAATTTACTTGAAAGATCTCCTTAGTGTAGAGATATCCTACTGCCCAGAAAGGGCTGGATTGGTTATCACAAAGCACAGCTGGCATCTCCATTTGCATGAGTTGGTGAGTAACTAGGAAAGGAAAACTGTAAGCTGAAAAGTTTGGATTGCCTAGGGAGGTAAAAGAGACCTTTTGGGAAAACGTGTCTCAGCCCATCTCTAGAGCCTGTGATTGCCTTTATCTAAACATTTACTTGAAGCAAAAGTGCCTATATTCTTTGATATAGTCCACTTTGTATATTTAATTAAGGAAAAAAACTACTGCCACTTCTAGGTGAATGTCCAGAGCTGCACAAATGGACACGGTATCAGCAGAGAATCAGGGGAGTATCAGATAACAGGCTCCACAGAGAGCAATGTGATCTGGTCCTTGGATGGAATGGGAAGGCTTTTCATAAGTGTGAAGGAAAGACACTTGACCTCATGGTTTTAAAAAAATTAATTTATTTTAAAACTGCACACAGATTCAGTAGGTCACTATTGCAGGTTTTATGGATACAATGGAGAAATGCAGTATTGCAGTTTAGAAGACAGACTACACTTACTGCAACCACAGGAGAGTCACAAAATGTGCTATTGCAACCACAGCGGAGTCCCGACATGCAGTATTGTGACCCATGACAGAGCCACAAAACTCACACTTGCTGTCTGCAGGCAATCCACAAGACTCAGTAATACAGCCACAACAGACTCATGGAACACATTACTGCAACTCACAAGCGCACTGCTACACGTGTGTTAGTCCACCACTTGTGATTAAAAGCATATCAACTATTCACTTACCCCTCACCAGGTAAGGGTCCTCCATATGTTACTGGAGCCAGGATCCTGGCCAAGGGGGAAGGGTCGCCTCACAGAGTTGGAGAAGCGGCTCCCCAGTTCTCAGCCCAAATCTGAGGTGTTTTGTTTCCTTGATACCACCTGTCTTTAGCAGTATTCCCCCTTTATTCATGGAGGAGGTTCAGTTTTGTATTCCCTATCTTTTTGCATATCTTTGCATTGTCTGGGCCCATTGAAGCCAAATGGGGACCCTCTGGCTTGCCTTTATCTTACTGCCAGGCGGTTGAATAGTGGCTTGACTGGGCCTTAAGCATGTTGTTTGCTGAAGGAATTCAAGGCTCGACCCATGTTTCAGTTTACGCAGCAGTGCCCTGTTCAGTCTCAGCTTACAGGACAACTCAAGTCTGAGCTATCTACACAGCTCCCCATGAGTTGTCTGCAGAGATGGGACCTCAAGGCAATCCAAGGCTGAGTCACTTTACAACCCCCCATGAGTAGCCTGGTGCACTGGACATTAGCGGAACTCAGAGCCAAACGATTCTTACACTAACATACCCAAACCAGAAAGCAATACTAATTGGCACACATAAAGCTCATCTTTAAATGTTTCTCGAGGCATCAGTCCTGGGAAGGAAGAGTAGAAAAGCTGTGGTTATTCTTTTTCACCCCCCTACACTCTCTTCTGCTTTCTGATTTTGTTTTCAGAGCAGAAAATGGTCAAAATTATCTTTGAAAAGAAGATGCTTGCTACTACTTTGATACATAAAAACCTCTGCTATTGCAAATTAAACTTGCTTTCATTGATACTTTCTGTGCTTCACATTTCCCTCATCTGCACTCTTGTGAATAAGGGAGAGAGGTCATTGTGGACTTTTCCTCCTCTTTCCAACCCATTTTTTATGTCTGTAACACCATAGCAACACATTTATCAGTATTCAAACATGTTTTTAAACCTACAGTGCTGTTGAGCCTGATGTTTGTAAAATTTCCCAAGGTTTGACTAAACTATGAGGCTGATTTGATTATGTCTAAATTATGCAGCATGTAAGGAATTAATGGCTGCAACTATTTTCCAGAACTTGGAAGAGAGTCAGCTTCTCCATCACATCAGGTTTCCAAGTTCTTTTAAGTAGAGCAATGAGCACAAAATGCCATTTCTAAGCATGTTACCTCTCCAGATGGGAGCTGAGTTTTACTGTTCATGAACGTAATTCTTTCTCAAGGCTTATGTAGGGCTTCTGCTGTCAACAGGTCAGACTCCTCAAAATCTGTCCTCCATTGTTTTCAGTTTGTTACCTGCATAAGTCTAGGACACCCAGGCAGACCATTTTGCAGATGCAGAATGTAAACAAAATTACATTAAGGCTATTCCTGCAATGTTATGTCCTGCACAACTAGCTCTGAGCAAGCTAACGAAGTGTCCCTGCTGGAAAGCTGAAACCTTCCTCTGTTTTTCCTGGCTCTGTGCTGCTGCTCCGCCTTGGCCAGTTACAAACTGTACAGGCAATAAAGATCCTCAAAAATACTTTGTTACGGCTCAACCGTTCAGCGAGGTGTCACCTCGCAGTGTTCATAACCTTAGGCTAGGTGTTCAGGTCTGTTGTAAGAGCTGCATCGTGAACTGCCCAAATGTTTACACAGACAGGTTTTAAAACGCATGTTGCGCTTCAGGGTATATAACAAGACAATATGGGATTTTCAACAATTCTGTTTGGGAATATCACACCACAAGCTATTTCAAAAAAAAGGTTTGTACCCTAACCCCCCACCTACTCAGGCAATTACTTTGACTGCAGGAGGAATACCTCCTTCCAGCTAGAATTCATCATAGCCATCAACCATGTTCAGGAGCTGATCGCTTGACTCACATACTAATGTGAGATGCCACTGATGCCGAGGCGTTTTCATCCACTCTCAGTGATTAGCTTGGATAAAGAAATTAAGATTATTTATCCAGCATGTTGGAGATTACATATGAAAACATCTATTTCAGAAAGCACACACTTAGGAAAGCTCTTCCAATGAAAGTACAGGTCAGCTAGGAGGACAAGGTGTTCTTAGGTTTTCTGGTATAGGTTGAGATTTGAGGGGTATGAGTCTCGTAAGTTGCAGACATTAACATCAAACTCTAAATGCCTAACACTGAATAGGAAAATAGAGCAAAGAATTTCTGGAGAGCTGCTATTATTTTGTCTTGCATGCCACCATGGTGCTAGAACTGTATTACAGCCTATGGCTTAGCTGTGCAATGTGCCGCACATGTGTGGAGAGATACAGCCCCAGATACACACATATCACAGGCAGATCGACAAGACAGATGGATACAGACCAAGAGTATAGTTAAGTAGGATTATAAATTGGAATGTTATCTGATTATGCCAGAAAATCAAGATTTTTTTTTTTTTTAATAGAAAGAGAGTTCTTTGAAGTAAGAGAAAATTCTGGAGCTGATATCAAGCAAAAACATAGATACAGCAACTGTTTCTTCTTTTTCTTCTGGTTATTCTTTTTCTCCTGCTTATTCTTTTTCTCCTGCTGTGGTCACTGGGACATCACAAAGCTCATCACTTCTAGGTCTATCACTGCCACAGAGCTGGCAAAATGAGAGATACCACAATAGGACAGTTTCTCAAGTCTGAACACCTCTCCAAGGACAATGCAGTGTGATAAAATCGCAGAGCACCTGAGATATGTTGCACAGCCCTAGTTCTACAATGGACTTCCTCTATGATCTCAGCTGAGTTCACTTTGCTTCTTTCTTCCAGATCTCTTTTCCTATTTTGAATGTAACAGTTTTAGAAGAGAAAATTTATTTCAAAACAGATCGTTTCTTACTGGACACTGTATGGAAGTCTAGTATTAGCTGAGGCATCTAATCAACTGTAATACAAATTTCAATTACAGGTACCTTCCTCAGGGGGAAAATACATCTAGAAATGTTCCAGCCTTTCTATTGACTACCTGGGAATGACATTATAAATCAGCAGTGGGATACTAGCCAAGGAATAGCCTATAAAGTAATTGTTGACTTTCTCAGGAAAAATTTCTGATCTTCAGAAATTTGGCCTTTCCATTTTCCATAAACTTGTACCAAAAGATCTCCAGAAGAAAAAGTGTTGATTAATCCCTCTATATAAGATGCAAAAGCCTTGGCCAAACTGAGGGTGGTGTATTACTCTGAAGAGCTGTTTAACTAAGGACCTGTCATGCAGTTCTCATGGTTCAGATCGACTGCAGTGAACCACGAATGAGAAGAAACTATTAAGTTATTATTTTTACTATTATTTTTTTCCCGATTAATACTCACAGAACAGGTGTGCTGCTGCTATTGGGACAGTCACTTTCTAAAGGTCATGATGACTGAAGTGAGATTATAATCATAGATAGTGTCCTCACTATCTGTTTGAATACTAGATCCACCACCACACTCTTGATGTTGCTATCAGATCCAAACAGAGCAAAGCAGGTGAGCCCAGGGAGAGGGATTAGGTCACTCCTACATCCCCTTCTTTCTAGCTAAATCCTGAACATCTAGGATCTGGCTTTTGACTCCTCTGCCCTTCTTCCTAGTGACTCACTCATCTCTTTGATTATTCTTTTTCTTTTTGCTTTCTGCTTAAAGCAAGGCCCAAGGTTAGAGACAGTACTCAACATAACTGCCCCTGCTGTAAAACCTCTGTGTGTTTCTAAGTGAGGTGGAACTGCCCTGCCCAGCCTGAGGCTTGTACATTTTTGCTAGGTCTCAACCAGAAGAGCAACTGGTTGAGTGCTTCTCCAGTACAGAAATTGTAAAAACAGGTCAGTAGCAGAGCTGACACTTTCCTAACTCTGTTTGCAGCTTTCTCAGTCCCTTCTGGATTTGCTTATTGTACCCAAGGGAAAAAGTGCTGGAATTTATGGGAGGAGATGGACTACCATGACTTTTATGTAAATTTTAAAGCGTTATTGTTATCTCTAATTTGGTGTAAAAAATTCTGAAGTGGAGGATTTGTCCCTAAAAGTTCTCTGCTACTAAAAAGAAAGCAATGACAGATAATAGTGTTACCATTGAGGCCTAACTTAACATCAAAAATATTGAGTTGTAGAGCTGGCTTTCATTCTCACTTTGTTTTCCTTTTCAAATCCCGTGGGATTATCAAAGTCTCCCCATGAATTGCTCCCCTCGGCAAACGTGGCTTTTCTACGCTACCAGGATAATGAAGAAGAAAATGGCAGCCTAGAAAGAGAAATGCTACTTGTCTCATAAAGGGACATATCACAGGCACTCAATTTAGTGTTGCAAAGTTGTGCTGAGGTGTGAGATGTCTGTATCTGGGGCTATTGGGGCAGAGTTCTTGGACTGTACAAAGCTGGGATTAATGAGGAGCAGCAGGGAGGTGACATTTTACCTCTGTGTGATGCTGCTGAGATCAATAACAGAACAATGCATTCACCCTGGGTGGCCACAGATCTAACAACATGTTGAGAAACTGGAAAGCACACAGAAAATAGCTGCAAAATAACTAAAAGCAGGTGGAAAAAAACTGCCTTTTTTTTTTCCCTTTTTTCTCCCTGACAGATTTCAGGGAGAAAAAAAGGAAGAGATTTCAGAAAGTGTTCATCTCGCTTCATTTAATTAAAAAATGAATTAATTGTTTCACCCTCATGAAAGTACTTATACTGCATCATAAAGAGCAGTAGTGAAACACATAGTAAGACTCAGTGGCTGGAACTTCTTGTGATTAGAAAAGCTCATGCAGGATCTTAAATAATGATAAAGCTTTGACTGCTAGCAGAAGTTCTCAGGCAAGATGCTGGATTTACTGCTTTTTAGCATTTTCTGACCAAGACAAGACATTCCTCTGTAACCATGTCACTGGATTCAGCTCAGATGTGGCTTATTTCATCCACGACTGCTTAGTTCATCCACCCCCAGCCTGCCTCTTCCCGGGGTTAACTCAGACTCTCAGCACTCACCCTGCGCAACGCAGAACCTCTGAAGGACCATCACCCTGCACCACCTTCCACAAAACAGAGGCGCAACCAGTGCATCATTGATCTCTTGCCAGTCACACCACACTGGGACGTGATAACCCCCGGGGCAGCGTAGCCACATGTTTCACAGGGAAGAACCGGTTGGGAAGTATAGGCCTAGAGAGTATCACGTGCAATGGTGTATTGCAACGGGCAGCTTTCTTCTTGGGGAGTCCACAGCGCTGAGACAGCAAGGTTTTTATGTGGTGTTTCAGCACACTTTGTAGCGAGCTGTCCGCACGCTCCCCGCAGTGTATAAGGTCTATTAAGCTAGAGTCAGTGTTTTTATAGCTCCTCAGTGTCCCCTCCGCACGTACCTCCTCTAGATTCCCTCCAACCACAGTCCGCAGGAGAGTTTGGAACTACCGAGTCACGGTCTCCCAGGCTCAGCAGAAGTGTGCTAAGATGCTGCCACCTTGTGCCGATTTGGCAGCAGACCCAGGTTTAGCTCTTCCATAACATTTTCCCCGGGATGGGATGCTGTGCTCCCAACACTGGTCTAGGGGAAAGCAGACCGGAGAGGTGCCACTTCTGCAGGGTGTCCCTTCATGTCTGTCTTCTGACTAAGCAGCTTTCCTGGGCAGAGAAAACGAGAGAGAGACAGGCTCCTCCTTCAATTTCAGTTCCCAGTTTAAGTTCACAGGCAGCTGGAAAGGGAGAGACCCTGATATAAAGCAAAAGGCTTCTAATGAAGTTAGGGAGACACAACTCATTCCTGTAAGTCTCCCATTTGTGACATTAATGCAACAAATACTGAAAAAAATCTGTTCTCTTTGTATTGTCAGGGACCTCACAAGGTTTAGAACAGCCTAACTCATTGCTTCTGTTGGTTGGTGGTTTGGTTTGTGTTGGTTTTTTTTAACAGGGTAAAAAGTAACTCTTTAAGGTGGTGCCTGAATTTCAGTACGGGAAACAAAGCTTCCCACAGAAAGGATGGTTTACCTTGTCTTAGCCTTTAGAATTAACACTCTCCACTAATGTAATTGTCCTTCTTTATCCCATTTACTTCCAAATCCTTTAGCTGTTTGCTTATTTGTTCCTGAACACCCCTATAACACCCTCTCTAAGCCATGCTTCATCCTGCTATAAGATGCATTTAATTCATATAGAGCCCATAAGTCAATCCATTCCATCATCCTCTAATGGTTTATGGGTAATCAGTACCAGCCACCGAGTTTCTCCTCCCGTGCAACATTTCACTTTGATGCTCTCCTTATTTAAGCTTAAAATAGAGGAGTTCATAATAACCTGGAGAGATTTTCTACTATCTGATCAGTAGACCAGACATGAATTAGCATTTGAAAGTTATGTGGGTGAAATGTGAAGTACGACTTTATGATGAGCTCAACATTATTTCATCATACCATTGGTCTAAAAGTCACAGAGCTTATTTCCTTTGACCGAAGAGGGAAATCAATCATCAGGGGACTGCTATGGCCTACCACTTTATAAGATTTAGGTTGCAGACAAAAGAGTATAAATTGTTACAGTCACTTGCTCTGGCTGTTGCCCCTTGGCACTGACACCGTTTTGACGTCAAGGCTCAAAGATGGTTGAGAGACTGCGAGTCTCTCAGCTACCTGCTCAAGAACTCTTTCTCCATGTCCAAGTAGCAGAGGAGAGCTAGGCTGTAGAGGTGCTGAGCTACTGGAAACTGGGAGAGCTGGGTACTTCCAAATTGGACTGTAGGAAGGTTGCTAAGGAAATCAAAGCAGGCACAGTTTATCCTGGTGAAAATAATAAAGTCTTTGCACAAAGCACCTCAATGGGAATCATCCATAAGATCACCTTTTTACCCCTTATTTCTTGCTCAACAGAAGTATAATCAACTGAGGAAAGCACACACAGAGAAAGAGGCAAGCACGGAGATATCTCCTGATTTAACTAAAGGTCAGCAACAGGCATAATATTTCTTTTCCTGTTTCATATAGTGCTAATCAACTGAAACACAAATTATTTCCAGGCAGTTTTGCTAACATTAGGTGGAATGACTACATTAGTCATTGCTCTCTTGTTTGCAAAGCTGGTTTCCCTAGGATGTAAGCAAAGTGCAACACCAGTGTTCAGTCCAGATAATCTTCTTTGGACACTGAGAGTACACTTGTGTGTGAATAAGTGTACTAGACTGTTTCTGAGAGGAGTTCAGAGAGCAAGGGGAAATGCACTGCTGGTTTTTGAGGTTTAGAGTGCCACGCTGTCGGTCAGAGCAGTCCCTTGATATCTCCATCGCATTTGCCAGTGGGATTACAGGACTGGAGAACACAGCAGGGAGGAGAAAGGAGTGGGGTCCTTTTCACTAGAGTGAGAAGCAGAGAGAGAGAGAGAGCACGCGCGAGCAAAGCTGTTTTAGATTTCCAGTCTCTTTGTTCCTCTTCACTCCTGAGCACGATATCTGTTACATCTTCCCACCACCACTCCTTTCCCCAGTCCCTCCAAATGGGGTTGAGACAGGAGAGGCCTACAGCGCTGCATTTGGCTGCCTCCCCCATCTGATTTTGAGGGAAGGGTAATCATTAAGCTGCTTTTGTTGTTCCTGTCTTCTTTATGCCGTTTGCTTCTCCTGCAGTCTTTCTCTCCATCTTCAACTCCCGGCTACTGCTGAAAGACAGTGAAAGCTGGACTTTCCCTATCAGTCTAATTCCTTTGGATGTGTGGCGAGCTCCTGAGTTCTGACACCCATTTCTGAGATTCCCTTCCTTCTCTTTGCTGTCCAGGCACCCTTCTCACCTTATGGCTTCTGCTGGTTTCTATTTACACCCCGGTTTCTGAAGCAATCAGTAAGGAATTGCTAACTTAGCCACTCATAGGAAGGATGGGGTGTGTATCTGCCCTGCTATTCACACCTTTTCAGATATAACAATGTTCAAGCACCCCAGATGTATGAGATTGACCAAAAAACTCTAAAATTTGAACATTTTGAGGGGAGGAAAGACGTGTCTTCTCCTAATTTTAAAGCCTTTAATGTCTGTCTCAACAGTCTTAATGTGGAGACTTTGGTCTTTGCATTTAACGAAAAGAGTGAGGTCTCTGAAACACACAAATAATATGAGTGCTAACAGCTCTGGGACATCTGACACTGGCCCCTTTGCTCAGAGGGTGGAAAGTAGCCAGTAGTCAGCCTTACACTAGCAATGATTTACTTATCTCCATAAATATGCCAGTAGGTCTCCACAAGCCTATGTGCAGATGGACTATTTATCCCTCTCAGGGTGTGAGGTGAAGATCCTTGCCCCAGGCTTTTGGTTAAACACTCAGAACATTTCTCAGGCTGTCAGTTGCCTGTATATCATAACAGTGATGCTGCAACCCAAAAAATAAGGTAAATCAGGAAGAACACAAAGAAAGACATTGACTGATTCCTCATGCTGCCTGGGTTTACCTAGTGCAAGTGCTGTTATATGATTCATAACTTTTTTTCATATACTGAAGGGAAATCCCAAGCTATGAACAGGAAGTCAAAGTTCAGAAAAGAATAAAAATTACTCTAATTTCCCATGATATATAGCTCTGGGAAGTGTAGCTATGACTTGTCAAATATTATAATTGTAAAAAAAATCATTAATTCATGGGAAGGGGTAAGGAGGTGGATTACAAGTATGTATGGGTACCAGTCCTGGTTTTGGCTGACAGAGAGTAAATTCTCATTCTAGTAGCTGATACAGTGCTGTGTTTTGGATTTAGTATGAGAATGATGTTGATAGCATACAGTTTTTTTCAATTGTTACTAGGTAGTTGTAGTGTCAAGGAGTTATTCATCTTCCCAGGCCCTATGAGGTGCAGAGGAAGCTGGAAGAGCACAATGAGGACAGCTGATCCAGACTGGCCAAAGGCATATACCCAACCTATCCTCAGACACATGGAAAATAAGGACATGATTGGTGACAGTCAACAAGCCTTCACTAAGGGCAAACTGTGCCTAACAGATTTGGTGACCTTCTACAGTGTGGTTACAGCATTGGTGGGTAAGGGAAGAACAACTGATGTCATTGATCTGGACTTGTGCAAAACACAATGTCCTGCATGACATCCTTGTCTCTAAATTGGAGAGACATGGATTTGATGGATGGACCACTCAGTGGAAAAGGAATTGGCGAAAAGGTCACACGCAAAAAGTTGTGGTCGACAGATCAATCCCTAAATCAAGACCAGTGACAAGCCATGTTCCTCATGGGACTGGTGCAGTTTAACACCTTTGTCAGAGATGTGGACAGTGGCATCAAGTGCACCCTCAGCAAGTTTGCTGATGACATCAAGCTGTGTGGTGTGGTGGACACACTGGAGGGAAGGAATGCCATCCAGAGGGACCTTGACAGGCTGGAGAGGGGGACCTGCATGAACCACATGAAGTTCAACCAGGCCAAGTGCAAGGTCCTGCACATGGATCAGTGCAATCCCAAGCACAACTACAGGCTGTGCAGAGAATGGATTGAGAGCAGCCCTGAGGAGAAGGACTTGGGGTGTTGGTTGATGAAAACCTCAACATGTGACAGAAATAGGCACTTGCAGCTCAGAAAACCAACTGTTTCCTGGGCTGTATCAAAAGAAGTTTAACCAGCAGGTCAAGGGAGGTGACTGCCTCTCTATTGTTGGAGCGAGTCCAGAGGAGGGCCACAAAGATGATCAGAGAGCTGGAGCACCTCTCCTATGAAGAAAGGCTGAGAGAGTTTGGCTTGTTCATCCTGGAGAAGAGAAGGCTCCAGGGAGACCTTAAAGCAGCCTTCCAGTACCTGAAAGGGCCTACAGAAAAGCTGGAGAAGGGCTGTTTACAAAGGCATGGAGTGATAGGACAAGGACTAATGGGTTTAAATTAAAACAGGGTAGATTCAGCTTAGATATAAGGAGAAAAATCTTTAGTGTGAGGGTGATGAGACATAGGAACAGGTTGCACAGAGAAGCTGTGGCTGCCCCCTCCCTGGAAGTGTCCAAGGCCAGGTTGGATGGGGCTTTGGGCAGCCTGGTCTAGTGGAGGGAGTCCCTGCCCATGACAGGGGGTTGGAAATATATGGTTTGTAAGGTCCCCTTCCAACCCAAACCATTCCATGATTCTATAATAAAATAACAAAGACAAACTCAAATGCATTTAAGAAGTGCCTTAATTTCATCTTTGATCCTGAATTTTGTCTTATTGATTCATTTATCCTTGTCTACTGCCTCCCACAGATTTTTTCACCTTTCATCACATGCTTCCAGCCTCTGAGTCGGAGTGGTTTCATGTATTAGAAATTCCTTTTGTTCATGTACCCATGCCCACTTTTATTAGGTTCTTTCTCTAGAATTTTATATAATGCTTTAACATAATTTATGTTGCCCTTTCTTTCCTTCTTCCCAAGAATGCCTGTTTTTAATTACTGTCAATGATTTCATACATGCATGCTATACATGAACGTATGGTCATATTGAAATCAATTTATGTTGGGGAGTGAACAGTAATGAATTCTGAAGCCATAGTGGGTTTTTTTTTTTTTGTTTTACAGCCTTGCATAAGCCTGGAGATTTTTGTTTTAGATGTCACATACAAATAGTTCAAAAGCATTCGAATCAAATGATGTATGTGCTGCTGAATGTTGGGATGTAACAGGCACTCTTAGAAAATTTACAAGAGCTGCATGTGCAAAACACTCAGAAAAGAGGCAGATTTGCAAGTTTCACCATCAACTCGCTTCAATGAAAGGAGAGCTTCACTCTGTCTCCACGACCTTGTCTCTGCAGCTGCACTGCATGAATCTGGTTTTTGACGCTTCAGTTTTCCCAGTTATTGGGATTGTTCTCCCTAGTGTGTATGATGCATTTAGAGTGCTGGCAGGACTTAACAAAAGTGACTAATCATTACTAATGTGGGGACACTAAACACAAAGAAGACAAACCTGGATGCTAGAATGAATTTGATATATCCAGTCAAACATGATCAATCTCCTTTTCTCTAAATTAATAATTAGAGAAGGAAACTAACAACCTTAAGTTTCCCATTGCTAGAGACTAGAGGAATGCATATTCAGCACTTCATGTTATTGCATTTATTTTCATTTTTCTCTATAAAACATAAGACAAAAAGGTTTTCCAGGGTATTTTAATTTTTTTTTTATATCCTCCTAAAATACCTCATCATGCCTTCCCTGGTGTGAGTTATCTTTACTGTCCAGGTGATAATTCATACCTCTCAGGGAGAATAAGGTCTGAAATTCTCTGGGACTTCAGTGTGTTGTCTCACTGTGAAAAACACATGGTATCAAAAAAGCTTTTAAAGAAAAAAAATAGGTTTATGTAATTAGTTAGGATGTATTTGAGGAAGATACGTTTTGTCTGGACTATAGTATATTGGGGGAAAATTATATTTTGTGGAAAAAGCTTGTTTTTAACAAATATTTCCTCAGATGCTGGAAGGAATTTCTGCTCCAGAATGTAAAACCTATTTTGTGATGGGACATATCTTTCATTCTGGTTTATGAAAAGTCCTTAATATTTAGCAGAGATTCAAACAAGTAGAGTAGGCATTTGACCTGGGCTGTCTGCAGTCAAAAAGAAGTCTAATAATAAGGCAATTAACAGTTGTATGAGGTTATCAAAAACTATCTTTCCAATATAAACTATCTTTCCAATATGAAATTTCATTCTTTTGGGAATCCAGAAAAAAAAAAAAAAGAAAGAAAGAAATCTTTCACTTTTTTCATTAAGTAAAGGCGTTGTTTTCTTGCCCTATCTAATTCTGAGTATAGAACATCTTATTTTTTCAGATGCCTTTTGTGCACAGACATAATGGTGAGTAGTCTCTACACAGAGCTACTGACAAAATAGAACTCCTCTCCAGGGAGGAGCAAACAGAAAAAATGAAATAAAAAACCCCAAACAAATATTCTCTGCCACTTTGGTAGTGTGAGTTTATGATGGGCAACCACTCCAAGCATTAAAATTCTCCCTATTTTCTTCTTCTGTAAGTAGATCATGTGTGTGATATTTTTTCATAAATGAAGAGTTGCCCTTGCTAGGTTTGCTCTCTCCGGATCTGAAACTGGTAGGTCTCCAGTGAGATGTCAGCTACATAGCTTGTATGATGAAGACTTCATGTCCTAGCTTACCTTTATGTGCTTTTAAAACAGCCAGTTCCATCATCAGCACCACAGGGATGCCAGGGACTGGTCACTGACATTCAATCCATGGCAATGCCAATGAGCACTGAACCTCTATGTGTCATCCTCTTTTCATACCAACAGTTCTCAACTGACTCTTCCTCATCCACTCCTGTAATTTAATGGTTACTAAATGTTTCATTACTGAATGAAAAATTGCAGCCAATAGGCAAAACCAGATGTTCTATTCTGTCTGTGTGCAAGTTACTTTAATGTAAATCATTAGAAAATTCAGAGGACTGCACAAAGTTTGATTTTTAAATGAGAACACGATCCTGAAAGAACCATATTTTTAGATGTGGCAAAATGCCCACATTTTGAAAATCAGCATCTCTAAGAGACCCCATGACATGTACACCAAAATCTAAGTATCCAAAATCATGAGTCCAAGCCAGGTCAGTAGCACTGATTAGAGCTCAGGTTTCCTAAAAATCACAGTGTCTGTCGGACCTTGAGCAATGCTGCCTATCTGTGACAGCAGATAAACATGTATGATGTTGACACAACAGAACAAAATAAATTAAATATTTGAATGATAGTCAAACCAATTAAAAAGCAAAATAGAAATCCAAAGTTTAATTTTTAGAAAAAAATTTGTTGTCTGGACAAAAGACATGTAAGCCCAAATAGTACAGTCAGACATCTGAAAGAAAGAAACTACTGTGCAGTGGAAGTCTCACAGGTAGAGGGCAGAAATGGTCATCAGAACTCTACAGAAGTGGTGTTGATATTGGCAGTGGAGCTAGGTAAAAAAAAAAAATCTCATTCTGCTCTGCATTACTTCAGAAATCCCTGAGTGATTTATGCCTCAATTGCCTTATTCACTCGGCATGTTTATGGACGAGTCAAAACCAGACTGACCTTAAAATCAAACAGTCTCTAAATCGGGAAGGAACGAGTTGTGCTACGTCATAGATTTGCAGCAGCTCTCATAATGATGGATTACAAAGCCACCTTGCAGATTATATGTTCATTAGTCACTTTAGCCAACCTTATCTTTTATGTCCACAGCATGGCAGACAGCAAGAACGGAGCGATCCGCTCAGCATTCAGAAACGCAGATGGAACTGGAGTTACTGAATTAGTTTGCTCTTATAGCTGTGAAGTGTGACGTGGGATTGCTAATGAACATATGTGATTAGGCCATCAGCAATGGCTCTGCATATGCTCCAGCAGTGACTAAAGGACTGAGAAAATGCTCCCTAGCACAGTGAACGAAGGTGCTGCAGTGTTTTTGTGATCTAGAGCTTTCTTTAGTGTTTGGAGCTGCTACCTACAACTGCCGCAAGGAACCTGGATCTGCCCTAGAGGGTTGTGCTCCTGAAAACGTTGCAAAGTCAGTGATAGTTGCGGTTTTATAAGTTGGTGAAGTAGAATTAAATAGGGGACAGAAAGTATGACAAGCCTGAAAGTCTAAATTAGGTTGCTACATATTACGGTTCACATCAATGACTCTTAAGAAATGAAGTCTGAGTCAGAAATAGCAGCCTCACTGGGTTTCATCTTTTCCTTCTTTTAATCAACATGTGTTAGTCACTACATTAAAGTAAAATCATGAAGCATAAAAGTAAATAGGGATACAAATGGCACCTGGGATTTGGCAATAGGCTAATGTAGAAAATAATTTGCAGAGTGCAGTTGAACTTCAGGTAAGAATGGTCATATTTTGGAGAAAATCTTGAAGATTACCCAGGAATAGCCTGTCTTAGACTCTAGCCTGTCTTAAACTCTACAGTTTAAGTAATTATGCTGCTACCTTTAAAATGGCACTTTCTTAGAAATATGAGAGGAGAAAAATACTACAAAAACAATGATGAAAGTGCTAGAAAGTGTTAACAGTGAGAGCTAAGCTTCTGCCATTTCACATTATTTTTCCTACAAGTCAGAGTTTCTTTGGATTATACCCATAAAAGAAAACAAACAAATAAACACCTCTCCATACACCATGGATATGTTGTGAGCTTTACAGTTTTTAAGAAGTTCAAAACTGACAAAATGACGTAAAAGCAGTAATTTCACCTTCAAACTTGACTCTTGCTCACATCAACCTCCCTCCCAGCCCACAACCCCTAGGTAATTCAATTTATGATATTGCAAAGGCCAATTGAAATTGCAGAGGAATTTCAGGTCAGAAAGTCAGATTTATTTCTTTGTAATTGTGAGCTATTTTCCTGCCTTCTGCTATGTCCAGATCATTGTTTTTCATATTCATGAATGCTAGAGTTTGCCCTTCTCTTCTCTAAACAAAACATTTCAAAAGAGGGAAAAGAGACTACAGAATGCTTTTAATGACCTCATGATAAGAGAACTATTGACATCATTAGTCACCAAACAATCAGTGGTGCTCTTCTCCTTCCCTTTTTCATTTGTGCCATCATTGTTCTTCTGATCTGCTCTGAACAGTTCTGTAGATTTCCACACAAATAAAAGTACAGTTCTTTTTTTCTTCTCTTTTCTTTTTTTCTCTCTCACAGCTAAGCTGTACTTAGTGTGAATTTTGTTGATAGAACAGTAGGATAAGTTTAGATAAAATTAAATCAGAAAAGATGGAAAACTCAATGGAGGTTAGAGATCAAACAAGTAAAGGAAAGCTGATATTTTTTGTGCTGAGCCTTTCAAATTCTCAGAAGTAGAGGAGTGTATGCCTGAGGAAAGAAAAATTGGTTCTGGATAAAGCCTCCACAGGAATCTTTGATGTTCTAAAAATAGAAATAAATCTCCAAACTCTTTGCAGACTAAATTCACCTGTAAACATATACATTAAAGGCTGCACTCTGACATCTCTTCTCACTTTTTTCTCATCCCTAAAAGATACCATTCATCATGAGTAAGGGTGGTAGAATTAGTTCTTATGGTGATATCAATTCTCAAGGAAAAGGCATTCCAAAATCTTCCTAGTAATACATAGGGTTGGTTTTCCACCGTCACTGATCTGTTAAAATAAAAAGTAAATAAATAAATAAACTCAGGTTTATTTGTACATAGTTCAAACATTCAAATAACCCTTCTAGAAGTGACAAAGGGACTCTTAAGCTTTCAGATGGAGACATCTGAGTATGCTTACAATGGTTTCTTTTTCAGAAAGAAGTCAGAACACTCAGTCGGGGAGGATTTCAGAACTATAAGCATTGGGGCAGGTACAAGAAGAGTTGGATGTGTTCTCTGAAAAAATACTTGATATTTTCCTTGCACAGGGAGGACCAAAGACAAATATTGAGTATGTCTTAGGTTGCCCTTCAGGGTTAGAGGTCAAAAGCAACCCAAGATGGGCACTCTCTACTAAAGAAGAGCCTAATGCTGAAGGCTTAACCTGTCTCAGTGGTGGCAGGCACCTGCCCTTCACTATCTGTGGCACTGTACGTCTTTTTCCATTTGATATGTCAGATAAGCATAACTAAATGCAGCCTGAAAGGTTGCCAGTAATTGATTTGAGACACTGTTGGGTAAGCTGCCTATTTTTAGTCTTTTTTGGGTGCATGCAACAAATCAATGCTACTTTGGCTGTCTTTAAAGCCACTAACAAAACTATGGAAGCTATATATAGATAGCTGGACTGCCTGCAGATTTAAACAATGTTTTGCTACTACTTTAATCTCAAATTAGAAATGCTAAGACCTGGCATCTATCCAGCTCCATACGTTCTTGAATGGTGCCTGTGGTACAACGCTGCAGGGTGCTGCTCCTTCCCTGCAGACTTCCACACCTTTGGGGGCTTTGAGTTCCTGGTATGGTGCCTGGGAGCAACATGCTATGCAGGAGGGGAGGCCAAGTGCTCCAGAGAGAGATGTATCATGTGGAACAAAGTGGAAAAAATGCTTTGCTGTGAGATTCAGGCTCGGAGTAGACTAACGGACACCTGAAGGACAAAAGAACAGACAAGGCTATTTAGAAAGCAGCCCTGACACAGTACAGAGGGCACATGAGGCTGGTGCACGTGGGCTGCTCTGTGTTAAGTCTTTCACCCTTGGTTTCTCTTGAGCTCTGCTTAGTGTGGATTCAAGGCCCTGATATGCTTTTTGATCACAGCATCCTTTAGCAAGCAGCACCCACTGGACACCGTGATGTCCCAAAAGCTCACAAGGCAGAAATATAGTAAGTTTGTACATCAGAGCAGGATTTATTTGCCAGTGACCGGAAACAGATCTCATAATGGGAAATTACAGCGAGGAGATGGAAATGGCACATATGTCTTAAAAGTTGTTAAAAGACCAAAGTTGAGATGTCACAACCAACCTCAGTTCCTCCCTGGAGTGTTTCAGCATATCTTACCTTCACAATGTTAGAGGTTAGTAATAAACTTGTAAAATGCAATTACTCGTGCTTAATGGACTACTGTACAGTACTATTTGATTGCAAGGATAATGTACTATTTCATAAATAACACAACAGATATTATGCAAGAGGATGACCTTATTATTGTTAATCAGGACTGAAGAAGTGTACTCTTAATGTAGTGGGCTGGAATATTTATGGGGAATTTTTTCCCAATCAGATGAGAAGAAAGAAGGAAACATTTTGGAAATATCTTTCTCTGTTTTCTTCCTCTAAATTGCTAGGAGTGGTTTCTCTAGTAGAGTACATTTTAACCATAGGATTAGCCTGCTTCAGTAGCTGTCCAAATGCAGGAACAAAACAAATAATCTCATTGATGGTCTACTGGGACTAGGTGTGATGTGGAAAGCTGACTAGGAATTTTGCATCTGAGTCTTTGCTGAATGTACTGACAAAATCAGTGTACAGGGTACTTTCAGCTTGTGATTGGCAGAGAACAGGGGTCTATGTTCTGTGTTCTTCACTTAACACACGAACACTTAAAATCTTTAGACTTCTATAAGAGATGTTAGGCTCAAGCTAAAGCAAAGAATTTTATTTTCTTTATTCTGCAGACCTTAAAATTTCGCTGTTAATTTGCCATATCTGGCCATGCTATTCAGGCAGAAATATCTCTGAAAACACTTCCATTTACCTGCTGGCCACATTTGAAATGCATCTAAACAAGCAAAATGTTCTAGTGTTATGTTTTTTAAATGTCTGGCATCTCATGGATTCTTTATGTTATCTTTGTATTACTAAAAATACATAATGACCCACTTAGACATCTCAGGCAAAATGACTCTTGCTGAGGTTCTGTGATTCAGCCACCTTTTTCAGGACCAGTAAAGCTAATGATAGTTTGCATTCTTTAGACTGCTTCTGTTTTTCTATTTTTGGTTAGGCTACCAGAAGATACACTTGGCCATTTTGCTATTTTTTACAATTCTGCTGTTATCTTCACCTCCCTTGTATTCATAGCTTTACCTGTTACCCTCTATATGGCATTTTATGGTCATATCTCACAGCCCGGCGAAATGCAGCTATGTGCTGAGCTTTTCTTTATTAGCATGACAGTACATTAGCCTTGGCCCAGTACAGCTGTTTCCCTTGGTGGGAAAAGGTGGTGCTGTGAAAGGCCAGTATCAAATAGCCTTGGTGATTATTAAGCAGGTATTCTTTCTTGCAGCACTGGGCGCACAGGGGAACGCTCCTCCTAATGTGCATAACAGAAGGGTCAGTTACACAGATTTTATACAAGACTAAGATGCATATTCATAAAATATGCAGTTTTATAGAGTTTCCAAGGAATGGTTAATTTTTCCATTATGAGAGCTCATTATCACCCACCCACCTACCCCACCCCAATAATCTCCTGGTGGTCTTCAAAGACATTTGGTAGCCATTTACTTCATTTACTCCTCTTCATTATATGTCCTTTTGGTGAGCTTTGGTGAGGCTCCCTCCTGTTGTTCTTTCTCCCTCTTCCTTTTTATCACTCCTTTCTCAGGGATAAGTTGTTTCTCCTGAGGTATCACCTCTCCTGGCTGCTGACCTGAAATTTGTTTATAGTCATTGTAAAATAGATGAACAGCATTTGGAAGACAGCTCAATCCCCCTCTTATCCAGGAGCCTAGGAAGTCGTGTTTATTCCTTTAGGCCTAAGAAACTTCAGGATTTTACCCACAAGATGGAATAGTTTCAACTGGATGGCTGGAAATTACTTCGTCTTATTGAAGCCATTCTCTCAGTGGTTAAGGCACTGACAGAGGAGATTAGAGAGTCCTGTCAAACTTTGGAGAAGAATGCCCTGAGGCACACCACATCCCCCATGGGTGTACTAACTACTTGGTCTTTACAGAAAAAAATACAGCTGCAACTTGGAGAAAGCACAGGTATGCAAGTCCAGAAGATCATTTCAAACTGAGACTTAACTGCAAGTACTCCTTACAATTTGGAGATGGATCCCCAGTTATTGCAAAAATGTAGGACTCAGGTGTTCACCTTTAATCTGTTTTAAGAAGTTCCCTAATCAGAGTTTGAACAATTCTGCATCCTGCTCTGAAGTACCTATTTCTTCCAACGCACAAAGGCCTTTGTGCTCAGCTAGTGGAGTGAATTCAGATCTATGTCCTGTCTAGAACAAAATCAATTAGATAATGAGATGCTTAAGAAGCCTTTTGGTAGTCTCCGGTAATTCATCAGGATGACTAATGCACTCTGTGGCAGAAGACACCACCCTTTTACCTCACGAGTTCATCTTCCTTTCTGCTGTGATGTGTTGTGTAGCTTTGGGTTGTGTTGTGTTGAAACCAGACTCCCACTGGGCTTCACTGGCCACGAAAAACCTGGTGACAAAGGAGACAAAGTTCATTTAAGATGAGCATGAAGGATGGGAGGGATGAAAGCAGACCTTCACAGTGTTACGCTGGTCCTTGCTGTGCCCTGGTGGCAACAGGCTGCATGCCAATTTTGAAGTTAGGGATGGCAGGCACTGTACTTAAAACTTCTGTTTCTGTTGCTGATTTACTACCAACTAGGAAGAACAAGGTCTCACCTTGTAAAATACCTGAAACACATTATTCAGCCACAAAAAACAAGTTAATGTGAGATAAATGGAGACAGTAGGCTACCTGCTACAACCGTACAACAAATATATCTTCAGAAGACTAGTATGTTCTGAAGACAGATAGGTTTTAGATCCTATCTGGGGATTTAGATCTATCTTTTTATGGAAATGTTATGAAAAATGACTGATCCTTGAGTATCCAGTCCATTGACAAAGTCAGGTAGTGTCAAGTGTTCTTCTAGTTTAGATTGGCATTGTAAAAACATAGCATTCTTAATTTTTTGGCATTTCTGCAATCTGAAAACACTAGAGCAGATTCTTAATATTTTATTTACAACTTTTATTAGATGAGAGTTCTACATATCCTCTGGCTCAGTTGAAACATACAGCTGATAATAGTAAAATAAATATTAACTTCTGTTCTTGGCAGAATCCAGAGTTCCCCAGTATGAAATAAGATCTCTTCTGGGAATCATGTTAATTTTTGTCAGGATTGGAGGATTTCCTGGAATGAGCAGCAGGATGGTATTTACTTTGTACTCTCCTGTGAGCATGGCATATAAATTTGGGATTCTCAGAATGCTTTGTAAGCATCAACCTACTCTAACAATACTGTTATAAGATGTAAACTCCAACGGATCTCAGATTTTCCTTGTTGTCTCTTGGAAACTGCTGAGAGGATGAAACTGGCTAACAGAGATATTTCCTTCACCACTAGTGTTTTCATAGCCTGTGCTTTTTGTCCAAAGTGAAATATATGATGGAATCAGAGGAGGACTGTGGGATGTCTGGGGAGGAGGAATGAGGGTGTTAGGCCACAGAAAAAAAACCACAGAAATTTAAGTGGTTGAGCTCTGTCTTGTATTATAAACCTGAATCCTCCAAAGAGGAGACAGAAGGTGTTTCAGACAAAAGAATTGCTTACAACTATAGAAGAAACCTTTATTGCAAACACATATGATGATAATTTTTAACAATTACATATTATAGGTTGGTTCAGGTACTAATTGTTGGCAAGATCCAAGGGGACCTGTCAGTGAGGCTGTGTCCCTTTTGTCTATGTTCCTTCAGAGGGAGTTCATCCTTTTTTCTTTTGTCTGTTATTGATAAACTCCACTTACAAGTTGGAGTAGCATTCTCATACTCTACAGAACTGGCTACACTTTGATATCTCTTTGGGGAGGCACAGTGTTGCAAACTATGGCTAAAACTGTGTTACCTCCCTCTCAATCTTTCCGTCAGGAACGTCTTTATGACCAGATATACCTGTCAGTATTCCTAACAGACTCTGGCAGTTAGAATACAAATAATTCCCTTGTTTATGAAGATTAAGAACAAGTCTACATGCACTTGTTAAAAAGTTGTTGATGGGAATAACCAAAATATAAAGTTATGTTTGTGCGAGGAGACTGAATGGAAGTAAAAACCAGAGGAGAAGCTAGCAGGTTTCTCAAGACATAACCTTCAACCTTAAATGTGCAAGATGTAAGTGTAAGGCTTGTAAAAAGTGTGCCTTTTTTGTATGCCAGAGTGTGTCCCTCAAATTGAAAAGGATGAATTCTCAAGAATTTGTGGCTCTGCTGAAGCAGTGCTGGTAGTGTAATCAGGTTTGCATGTTCTCATTTCCTTGGAAGCAGAAGTAGAACCTGTGGGCCTGCTTTTTGCAACAGACATGGAGAAGTTAAGGCACAGAATTCATTTGTGCCACACCACTGCATGGAGTAAGTAATGGAGTAAGGTCTCTTGCTCTTTCCTGGTTAGACCTTGTTTACACCATGGTAGAACAGTCCTGTGACTCTACTCTGGCTTCGCTCTTTGTTCTGCATTATTTGATAGAAACTAGGTAGAGACTTACAGAAAGATGAGAATGTTATTTTCTCTCAGCCCCCTCCCTGGGCAGCCTGTGCCAGGCCCTGACAACTCTTTCAGGGGGGCTAAAATACAAATTTTATTGGGATTCCTTTCAGCTGCTTCATCTTTTTGCATCAGAGAAATGGGTTCAACGGGACACAAAATTCTGGTTGAACAGAAGCAATTTACCCCTTTCAATAGAAGTAAGTTTTCTGCTTGCTATGCAATTCCAGTCCAAGTCTGAATTAAGCAGGGTTAAATAACAAGGGGTATTTTTTGTGGCTTTTTTCTCCAGTTTTATCCACTATCATTCACTATAATAGAGTTTTTATGGAGCATATGCATTTGTAACTACTTTAATGGAAAGTGATAATAACAGAGATTTGCCAGCGTGATTAAAGGAAAAGAATTCTTGATGATCTGAACTCTGAATAACAATTAAACGGTAAGCACAACAATCTCTGGTGTTATGCCAACACCACAAGTGAAAAGCAGTTTCTGTGCTGAGATGAGAACAAAAGCAATACCAGCAGCTGCTATGGGCCATAGAAGTGGCTGTTTACCTCAAGACAATAGCTGAGAGCCATTAAGAGAACAGGGTCAGTCTCCAAAGTATTTATTTTTTCTGCTTCATAGTAAACAATTATTTAACAGATCTCCAATCATAGAAATTGCATTGTAGGATGGAATATGCATAAAGTCTTCTAGCTGAGCACGTTCGAGAGAGGTGTTCCTCACCTTAAACGGCTGAAGTTTATAACTATCGAATCCCTTCTTGATCGTGGATGAAGAAACCAACAGTTCCTCTCTTCTGTGGTTGAACAATTTTACAGAGTTTTGAAGTACTGTGTATTAGAATATAAAGCTTATAAGTTTGTGGGAGACAAGTAAATATATCTTTCTTTACTTTTAAGAGGGTATGTTTTTTTGTAAACATTCTTTTTAGTTGAGATAAGACATCAAATATGTGGAGAGGAAAAAAATCAAATTGAGGTTTGCTAATCTATCAGTTCAAAATCTGTAAAAGCTGTTGGACTAGGAAATCAGGTCAGTCAGTTAGAATCTAGTCTTTCAACAAAATGTTCTGTGTCTTTTAATTGATGTACGGGTCACTTATGAACTGCAATACAGATTGATATTGAGACTGGTGGTTTTACTCACCTTTCAGGCTTAAAATAAAAACTCCTACCATGAAAGGCATTCTAGTAAAACCGAAATGGAATGTTCCTACTCTTCTTACACAGATTAGACAAAGGTGTATAAAGTTCCCCAAACAAAATTTCATTTAATCTTTCTTACAGATGCATTGGCTTTTGAAAGAACAAACTGATTCTAAGTAGCCATGCACAAAACCCCACTTATTTTCATAGCTTTCAAAACTAGGAGCTTTCTGGAAGGATAATTCACAGGTATGTGCCAAATGTTTACTTAATTCTCAACTTCAGTATCAGGGAAATGGGCTTGTGATTTTGCTTTTCAATAATAGTCATAGGTCAGTAAAACTACGAAGAGTGGAGAAGAGAGCCCTCTTCATCCACCATACAGCTGTAATTTGGCCAGTCAAAGGAACAAAGAATACAACAGCCTGTCATATAATTGGGCTTTTCTGTGATTAGGAAGAAACTGGAGAGAACAGCAGGAGTCTTATTTATAGCTGAAAGAAGAGAAGGAAGGAACTTCTATTCATCTTCCATTCAGGATCGATTAAGCAAATTTTGGTCCCTAGAAAAGGTCTTTTGTGAAGCTGTCCTGCATTTCTGTGACTTCAGATAAAATGTCTGTCAAAAGTTATTGTTAAAATAGCTGAAGAGAAAGTAATGAGCAGCACAGCCACGTGCTCCTTGGGAATCACTCCTGAGGTGGTTATTTTAGGAATGTCTCACTTACAGACTATGTCTGCACTGCTGAGCTGGGTATATTACAGTACCTCTCTGGTACAATAAGAATGGCCATTCTGTTGGGATAAAAGCTCAGCTGGGTACAGTGATGCAGCTGGAGTAAAACCCAATTGACTAAGTGGAGGCATAAAATTTAGCCTTGGAAAGGAGTATGGATAGAGTGTTAGTGGAAAACAAAAAGGGATTTCCTTCAGTGTCTGACTGACTCGTTCAACTTCAGCTGCAAGTGGTGTAAAAAAGCAGTAGAAAACAGTTTAAAAGAGTCTAAAGAATTAATGGATTTTGCAAGAGGCAGTTTAAAATCACTGGCTTGCAGTGCATTTGTATAAGCAGAACTGCTACGAATCTGACCTTTTCTCATGCTTTCAGCTTCCTAATTAAATAGACTTCATATGCCTGATGTGAATGATGAAAGGGGGAAAGAAGAAACAAGGAATTTCTATCAAGAGAATCATGCTTTCAGAATAGCTTGCAATCTCTCTGATGTGGCTTGTGCTGTGATACACTCATTCCCCTATAAAAGGATACAGAGGCAAAAACGCAGCTAAAACAAATGGAGTCCAGCCCTCACGATAAAGTGCTCATTCTCTCTTCCCATACACACACTCTTCTGAGTGGAGACTTGCTCCTCAGATCAAGCAGAAATTAATGTCAGAGGCACATTCTCTCTAACCTGGGTTTACAATAGCATTAGGACTAATATTACCAAGTCTGCTGGTGGGATGAATAAAGTCTGGATACAGGACTGGCATATCCTAGAGGTCTTCTCCATTTGGCTAATGTTTGGGAGCTTTGAGCAAAGTGCATCTTCTAAGTCTTTGTGTGCTCTCCAGTCAGGTTCTGGCTGTGGCTGGAGAAGACCTCAAAACATAAAATTTTCCTTTCTGTCTTGGAAAGGAAACTGGGCACATGAGCTTCAAAGAAGCTTCTCTTACTGGCTTCTGCATGGTCTATCAGTTGTTCCTTTCAGTTTGTCACTGTGGATCATCTTATTCACCAACAGACCACAACCTTTACCAATGTGCTGGGACTCAGATACATTTGGGATTTTTCCAGGCCATTCTTTCCTATGGGTCCATGTTCCCATTTCTATATGGTAAAGACCTAGATTTTCCTAGGTATTTTGATGAATAACAACAGTATTTACTGTTTAGATTGCTTCCCTGAAAGTCAAAGAAGGCAAAGAGGTCTTTCATTAGCAATTAAATTGCCTATTATAGAAGCAGTTAAGCAAAGTGTTCCAAAAAAGATACCTAGGTAGAGGAAAAGATCTTGTTATAGTTTGTGTTCAATGTAACAGAATAATATGGAGCTATACCATTTGACTTCAAACTTGGTTCTGAAAAGGAGAAATCTAGGTAAATGTTTAAAAACATCAAGGAGTCGCACTTCCTTACTGTACTCTCTTGGTACATGTTGTGGTTTAACCCAGCAGGTAGCTAAAACAACTGTACAGACATTTAGTCACTACCCTCTGTCTCACCCCCAGGTGTGATGGGGGAGAGAATTGAAAATGGAAAAAATCCAAACAAAAACAAACAGAAAAACTCAACACCAATAAAACTTTCTGGGTTGAGATAAAGACAGTTTAATAGGGCAGATAATTGAAGAAACAATAATAATAATAATAGTAACAATAATAGTAATAATAGTACTACTACTACTACTACTACTAAAAAAACAAGTGATGAACAATTTCTTACCACTCAAAAGTCAGTGCTCTGTAAGACTCCCCAAGGATGCTCTGCCTCCAGTCCCTACCCCCATTTATATATGGAACATGATGTATAATATGGAATATTCCTTTGGCCAGCTTGTGTGAGCTGTCATGGCTGTGTCTCCTCCCACTTTCTGTCTTGCCCTCCATGTTTGCATTAACAGTGCAGTATGAGAAGCTGAAAAGTCCTTGACTGCTTGGCAAAAACTAAAAACATCCGTGTTTTATCAACATCTCATCTTTAATCCAAACCACAGCACTACCACAGCTGCTAAGAAGAAAATTAACTCCATGCCTGCCAAAATCAGGACAATTGGCAAGTGTGTTCATTTTCTATTTAACATCTCAAGGAATATATACTTCAGGTAACCCCAGGTTTAAAAATGAAACTAAAACCCCCCCAAAACCAAACCAAACCTTACAATCATCCTGCATAAAAGCTACAATGCATAAAAATAAATAGGGTTACCTAACTTGTTTGCATTTTCTATGACATTTAAAGTTACAAGTTTTTCAGACAGCAATTTTCTTAATAAAATACCACTGTGTATATGGTAAGCCTCTAAATTTTGTTTAAAATTATTTTCAGAATAATCTGGTTAACATTAAAAATGCTCAATTCCCAACCAGGGAACCCCCTCTTTCCTGAGAAAAACATTATTGTTGTTGTTGTGGTTATTGTTAATATGTCTTTAAAATCCTTGGCAACATAAACTTGGAAGTACTGTGCATCAAGAGAGAGAGAGAAATATCAGCCAGGTTTTGGTAGTGTTTCACTTCTTACTCACTTTAGTAGCATCTCCTGCACCTCTTCCTCATCCTGCTGAAGGCAGGACCTTGCTGAGGGGTAAAATACAGTAGGTGCATCTTGCAAATTGAGGTCTTATTAATCATGTATATAAATAATGAACAAAAATAAGTTTTTGCCAACAAAATTCTGTCTAATGAACTTCTGAGGAAGATTCAAGCAATCAGATGCGATAGCTTATTTTGGATTTTTTTCTTCATTCTGCTAAGTGTTAGACTCTTAAGGAAGCCTTTCTATTAAAGGACTGTTGCTTTCCCTGTTTATTGTTTTCTAACTTAGATGTTCAGCATAATCTGTCAATGTCCCTCTTGGTCATGCCATCCCAGCCCAGACTCTTTGTTTTTTCCCATATCTTATCCATTTAGCAGTTGTTACCTGGGTTACTGCTAGAAGTGGGGACAAGCATCCCCTTTTGCAAAGGTAATGCATGTACGGTCAGTGGCTTTCTTGCCCGATTTTTTTCCTAGTGTTTTTTACTCAATCATCTGCAGACCTCTTAGGTCCCAGAGTAGCTGTCTTTGGTGAGAAAGTTCTTCAGTTCTTCATGAATCATGACAAAAGTAACCCACACATAACCAGCCTCGAGGATGTTTTAGTACAAGGGAGCATCAGCAGATCCACATAAGTAAAAAGAATCTTCATGTACTTAATGTCATATAATATTGATGTGGCAAATAACTAAAAATCCAGGGGATTCTTATGCCCACCTATACAGAATGACAGGTCAAAAAGTGGCAGCTAGAACTAGTTATTCATTTCAGTTCTCAAATTTCCAGACAGTCATTGCTTCATGACTTTGATATGGTAATTCAGATCTGTTGTACCATGAAAGAATGAGGATCCTTCAAGAGGATTAATATTCATATTTAGGACTCTTCTGATATCCAAACTCCATGCAATGGCACATGTCAGTTGGAGAGATGAAGGAATACTTTACTATTCATGAAGACTGCCTTTTAAACTGAATTTGCTGTCTTTTTGTGGAGGGAGGAATGGAAAGTATTTCTGTCAAACACTATAAATTTTAACTAGCTTTGCAGGTATCTTTTTACTACAGAATGAAATAATCAAATCAGGCATGTTAACAATCACCTGTCATGTGAGGCCGAGTCATATGAAGATCAAAGACAATCAAGCTTAATCTAAAATACATGGAAATGTTGCTTTAAATGAGCAGAATTTATTATGAATGACCAAACGAATAAAACCCACACCATAGCCCACATGTCCTGTATGTGTAAGAAGTTCCTGTTACTTTCTCGTGGAAAAAGGTGTGTTTCAGGAAACGTTCAAGTATTGCTTATTTTGGGGGTGTTGTGGTTTAGCCCCAGCTGGCAGCTGAGCACCACGTGGCTGCTTGCTCCCCCTACCCCTGACATGGTGGTGACAAGAAAGGGGAGACAAAGGCAAACCATGCAGGTTGGGATAAGAACAGTTTACTGGGACAGCAACAGAATATACAAAACTGGTGATACACAATGCAGTTTCTCACCAAAACCTGCACAACAGACTTGATGGTCAAGACCTGCCACAAAGCTGGTCAGTCTGCGAACTGCACATTCTAGAGGCATGTCACTGCTCCACAGCTATCCCCATTTAATACTGAGCATAATTTCATACAGTATGGAACATTCCCTTTAGTTAGTTTGGGTGCTCTGTCCTGTCTGTGTCCAGACCCAACACCTGATGAAAATTAACCCTATCCTAGTGTGGAAAATGCTGAATTGTTGCTTTTGCAGATTGAAATTTTGTATTGTATAAAGCATACTGTTGCTAAAAGAAAGAGTTAAAACCGTGACTGAGGCCACGGGTTGGAACTCAAAAGAAATGTGGCTCAAAACTGACAGACGGTGTGGAGTCTTGATGCCATCTAAACAAAAGCCTGTATGAGCTTTTGAATTCCTTCCACCCTAGGCCCAAGACAGTTACCGGGAAAGTTAAGATAAAATCAAGTACCTGCCAGTAAGCGATTATCCCAGACAAAAGAGATGTTTAAGTGTTAAAGGCTCTCATACATACTAACTTTTCTCACTAAGGGAAGCAGGAATTTGCCAGACGTGCAATATGTATTCCATTATGTCATAAATGGGGTACTTTGGTTGAGCCAGTAAACTTTTGAAATTGTTAATCTCTAGTTAAACGGTGGGAGGGATTTCGGACTGGAAAACGGTATAAAAATGCTACGTATTTTGACCAAAAGTGTGCCTACTTTTGGGTCACCCGCTCTTGCAAGAACATATAATAAATTAATTACTGCTTCACTAACGTGTCTACCTCGAGTCCTTTTTAGGACCCGTTTTGCATTTCTAACACTAGCTGAACACAAAACATGGAATTAGCGGAAAAGTAATGAATAACATTGTGTGAAAATATCAAAGTTTATACTTTAAAGAGTGATAAATAGCTTTTTTAATGCACATTTACTTAAGAATATATTGGACTTGGAGGAGGCTGTGAGCATATGTGGGAAGCATGGGGAGGGAAAGTAGAGGGGGCATGCAGTTGGGAACAGAGTTACTGTGGTGGCAGTGAAGGTGAGCAGCTAAGGGGCAATAGCCCTTTTCAGGGCTTTCCAAAGCTATCGTGCCATCCATGCCCCAGGTGGGTACTTCTCTCTTCCCCTTCTCATCCCAGCCCTGTTCTCTCCCCTGTGTCACTTTCCCCTAGCCTGGGAAGGGGATAAGCATCCTCCCTCTTGGTTTTGGCTGCCTAGTGAAATGGGGTACCAGCATGAATGCACTTTGAAGGTGGGCTGCTGTTCCACATACCCAGAGTTTAATGTTGCTTACTGCAAGAAACCTGATTACAGCAGATGCTGTAAGCTTCAATCTGTGTCAGTAAGCCTGTGAAGGCAGGAAAACATGGTCTCTATGACCATGACCTCTGTGTGCCCTTGGCTGGACTGCCACTGCCACCCGTGCTTGTTAAATGAAAGCTAGTCAGGTGTTTCTTCACCATGCCGTATCCAGTGGAGTGACACAAACACGGTTTAAAAGAATCTCTAGGAACGTGACTCTCTTGCCTGTCACATTGAGTCTGATGTGCCCCTCGCACACACCATGTGTGCCTTTGTTTCCTGCAAACCAGCAGCTGGGGACTTGAATGTGATGGCTCATCTGAGAAAGCCCTTAGGAGAGGAAATGGAACAGAATATTTTTTATAGACTGGTTCTGCAAAGACCAGTGGCTGAAAACTGAATTCATACCCAATTAATTTACTGTGCCAGGTCAGTTTGGACAGCAGTGTGTTGGCTTGCAGCTAAAAACTCAAGTAATTTTTTATATTGCTTTATGGAATTATAAAGCTGAGCACCATATGGAACATGAATGTCTAGCTGAATTAGTATCCTCCAGAAATATAGGTAAAATGCAGAAAAATATTTTATATTTGGATGAGATACCACACATGAAGATATATTCTAACTTATTTAACTCTCTTCTATAAAAATATGTTTCTTTTTTTAAGCAAAGTAATTGTCTGTTGGGTGTTTTTTAACCAGGTTATGGTCATAGGATATGCATAAGATGGGTGATAAAAATCACTTAGACTTCCTTATCTTTTCATTTATTTAATATTCTCTGTGTACAGAGTGGGCCTCACAAAGACTGCAACTTTAGTCATTAGACTTTGCATTAAACTACAACAGAAAAGAACTTCAGCTACAGATCATGATTCAGTGAAGCTGCACTTTCATTTAAGAACTAAGAATATAGGTTCCTTCCAAAGAATTTAAAATTAGTTACACATCAAAGAATCTTAGAAACCTACTGTAAGAGTATAAAAATACCATAGTTTTCAGTGGCCTGGCCCTCTGACAAGATCACTCATTTTATTTGCCATTTTAGCTTTATTAAAACTGAATTTTGGTTTTATTTGTCATAAAAAATGGAAAATTTTATTTTTTTTTCCATGCAATGAATTCTATTTAATTTTTATATTTTAATTTCCATCACCCCTCAAGGTGGCTTGTGGTTCATATTCTAACAAAGAAAAAGAACAGTTTAGCTGATGCTTTCGTTTTAGTTTTCTTGTTCAGAGAAAGTGTCTCATAATTTTGATTAAATGTTGTCATGATGAAACTCCATGTCATAAAATACTGCTGTGATGACTCACAGGCCGATTGAACTTGCTCTGTAGTCACCTAATACTTTTTTGTGGTTGCTAAAATTCTCTTCCTTAATGTGTCCAAGATTTGTTTTATTAAGGCTCATGAAAGCAATCCCCATTGCTCCACAGATGAGGTTTTTTCATTGTGTATGTCCTCCAGAGGCACAGTCTGTTTGCACTTGCAGCGCCATCCTTCAGCCTTCCTTCCTGTCAGACTAGGAAGAACACCAGTGTTTATAAACTCAGTGCTCTGCCATGAAGACTTGCCTCTTTAGTATTTGGGGGGAATCTAAAATGTTTTGGTGGACTTTTTCATCCCATAGAAAAGGTTGTTATTCTTTGTAAAGCGAAAGGATGAATAAGGAGCCTCTGATTCCTGTGAAGGTTTCTGCGTATCACTGCAATGGGATTCATCTCGTGGCAGGCCCTATCCTTGCCAGAATTACCACTGGCCAGATCACCCAATATTTACATTCCTAACTCCTACTTAGACAACTTGAGCTTGCTCTTGGTCTTGAACTGAGGTCCAGTGCCACATTATTATGCTTGTCTTCACACACAGTGGGTAGACAGGAGAGCTTTCCTCTGCCAGCAGTAGGTCCTTTGGTGACCTGGGCCAATGCATTGGTTAATACAGTTGAATTTCTTCTTAATTTAATGCGTCGTGTCAACAGCTGAAGTTATCAGTATCCTTTGTTATTGGTGGACATAGGTGCCAATAATCAACGTAGATGTGAAAAATACATTTATGAGGATCTGGTTAGTGGAGCAGGTAGTACTGTGGAGTGGAATCTGGTGCAGCAAGAAATGGATGCTTTTTCACTCCAAAAATAACATTTTAAGGGTCTGGCAGAAAATGGTAAATAAGGGTTTCTCAAAAATTTAAAAAGGCAAGATGGGGTCTTCCTTTCTTACCCTTGTCCTTGTGTGTCCAAGTTTCACTTAACCCAGTACTTAAGGAGCTTAAAGTTTTGTGTTAAATTCTGTTTGGTAAGGATATGGGACAACAGTGAAATAATATGTAAAAATATTTTAAATAAATGGGAAGGACAGGTGTGGAAAAAAGACAGACAAGTAATAATTTCAGAAGGTTGTAGTAGTAAAGCAACCTACTGTTTCTAAACAGGTTAGAGGAATGTGTGACATAACTGACAGACACCAGATGGCTCCACCTCATTAGAAATCAGACTTTCTCTGGGTAAGGTAGACCTAGAGGGAGGCACTGTAATCCAAGCCTATCTTGAAAGTAGGGTGGAATGGACTCGTACCATTGATTTAGTAAATTTGCACTTTATTTGATATATTTCAAATTATAACGGGGAGGAGGGGGGAGGAGGGGAGTGGTGTTGTAATATAAAAAAAATGAAGCTTTGAAATTAAGTGAGGAATGTAATTTGATTGCCAAACAGGGTAAGAAACTCAATAAGGGAGTAGTCTGAAACAACAGGAGATATGCAAATTCCTGGTTTAAGAGCCAGACTGGACCCATTTGACCTATTAATCTTAAATGACAGCTGAAGTTACTCCCAAATTTAATATTTCATTATTATTTTTTTTATTTTAGCTTTTATGGATCAGAAGACATCTTCTCAATGTGAATTCTCTTGTGCAATTCTATCAACTCCCAAGGACAAACGTGCAAAATATGAAAAATGGTAATAGGCAAATTATTATTTTGATGCTGCAAGAAAAGATCAGCTTTTTAATGTTTTGACATTAGGGATCAAACACAACATATGGCTATGTGCTTTTTATCCGTTCTGTTTGTTTCTTCTCACAGTGTAAATGAATAACAGGACAACAGCCACATTGCATTGTGTTATCATTGTGCTATATTCAGTGGTTTCATAACACACAGATAGTTAAAATCTAGGGAACCACATCAAGGTGTTAGACTTGATATAAGAGCTTTCTACTGTGCTTGAAAGCAATGAACAATTCCAAGGTGAAACAGTTTCTACAAATATGAGGACAGTCATTGGTTGAATGACTGAGCAATGGAAGACACATATAGAAGAACAGATTAAGTATAAATTGAGTGTGAATATTTCACAAGCAGAGAACTTCTTTGTGATGAGTTCATACCTTTTGATTTTTAAGTACAAAAACACCTACATAAAAATTATTCTACATGTCTTGCTAAAAATATCTTAGGGCACAACTCCAAAGCTAAGTAATTAGTTCTATGGAGAGGCTTGTGGGAGAGAAAAAGTCCTTAGAGGAGTGAGATAGAGATTCTAGCTAAAAGAAAAAGAAACCAGATAAATCAACTGGACCATTAAATTGAGTCATTTTGGTTTTGCTTAATTGAATCAGCTGGCAGTCCTCCTAAAATGTTGCTGCTTGCCATCACTCTGGGAACTTAGTGGAAAACCTGTGCTCCCTGTCAAGGACAGTGACTGGGGTCTGGAATTAAGTGCCTTGACCCCACAGCTGAACTGTGTGAGTTTGTTGTGCTGTAAGTCCTTCATACTCAGAGGAAAAATGTAAAAGACAAAGTGATTGTTGCAGAAGAATGCACTGCCTATGACAGTTTCTGTATGTGTATGAACGAGACGCTGAGGCATTTCCCCAGCAATTAGGACAAGTAACAAAACTGGAATGAAAGGCTGTTATTTTCAAAGATGCTCCACTGGAAATTCCATGAGTTGACTCTAGCAGGTGTAACACAGTTGTGTGTAGAAATTAGTAAGAAATGCTGGCTATTTTAATAGTGTCTACTGCTTTTCCATGAGCTGCCAGGCTTGTGCAAGGGTCACTTCTACTCATAATTTGGCCCTGCATGGGCAGCCCCCTCCTCTCTTTGTTCTTCCCAGTGGTTGGGTTTCTCTTGCCTCATGTTGCTTTGCGAGCCAGTTGGATTTACTATTGATAAGACTGCTAAGCTAACTCAATGTCTACAGAAGCCTTTCTATTGCTAGGGTAAGTACTCAAGGGACAAATTAAAGGACTGAGTCCAACAGAAGGACACAAAAAATGATTAAGGGCCTGGAGCATCTCTCTTGTGAGGAAAGGCTGAATGAACTGGGGCTGTTCAGCCATGAGAGAAGATGACTAAGAGGGGATCTGATTAATGTTTATAAATATCTGAAGTGTGGGAGACAAAGGGAATAGCCAGCCTCTTTTCAGTGGTCTGTAGGGACAGGACAAGGGGCAGTGGCTTCAAGTTGGAGCACAGGAAGTTCTGCACTGATATGTGAAAGAACTTCTTTATGATGAAGGTGACAGAGCACTGAAACAGGCTGCCCAGGGGGGTTGTGGAGTCTCCTTCTCTGGAGATATTCAAGACCCGTCTGGACACCTATCTGTGTGATCTGTCCCAGGGAACCTGCTTTGGCAGGGGGTTGGATTCAATGATCTCTGGAGGTCCCTTCCAACCCCTAAAATTCTGTGATCCTGTGAAATCTGAGACTGGGGTATATTTATTAATAGGTAAAAGAATAATCTAGTGGTTTTAAACCAAAGGTTTATATATAAGGTCAGGGTTATATAATGTCCACTCTTCCAACCCCCCCCCCCAACCCCCTCCAAATTACAGTTAGTAAATTATATTTGCTTTTAAAACTAACTTAACTATGTAAATACGATGTTCCTCTACAGGCTACTTAGAAATACCAAAGCTTTCATTTAATTCCTCTTAACAAATAATTCTGAATATGGCCTCACACGTAAGGTTTAAAGAGCAGACAAAACAGATTTATTTTTTTAAATACCGGTGTCAGAAGATGAACTAATAAATAAATTATCATAATTTTGACAGACACATTACAAGAGGTCTCCCAAGAAACCTGTCTGCATATGAAACCATCTCTGAGTTTAACTGTCTTTGAAACTGACAGAAGAGATCAGTGTATGTTTCAACAGGTCAGACTCAGATCCATTATTCTCTCTGTGTGTTGGCTTTTAAAGCTGATAATTCTGTCTCAGACCTGAAGAAGGTCATGTGTTCCTCCAAAAGTTTCATCCCCTACAACAATTTCAGTCACCTAATACGTGTCATTTCTGCCCTACAAATGTAATCTCACCTCTGTCTCTAGATGGCCACAGCCAGAGCAGCACCATCTCTAACCTCTCTGCTGCTAATCCCCACGCTGCAACAGATGCAATCATTCCTTGTTGAAGTAGGGCTGCAAGAGTCTTCAGAAACACGCTGAAAACACCGGCCAGATTCCTACGGACCTCAGTAAGCACTGAATTTTGCATGAGAAGTTCTTACATTTACAGTATTTAATGAATGTACGGAGACAGGCAGCTGGTTATAAGGTTGAGCGCGCTCTACAGTCCAGTGGTTGCAGGGAAGGGAGGGCAAACTGTGGAGTTCTACACTTCCTGACACGTAAAGGAAACCTGAAAAGATGGCTGGGGGAAAAAAAAAAAAGGTAAGCCAGCATATAGCACAAAATTAATACAGATGACACTCCCCAGCAGAGTGCGTGAACAGGCAGATGCTGCAGAGGGTAGCTCCATCGGGATGCTTATTACAGAATAAATGATAGCATCAAAAAGTAATACGGCTCAACGATACAGGTCATTGACTGAGACTTCTCTGCTGGGAATGATTAAAGTGGCATTTAGCTCCACTGGTTGACCCTCTAGGGTGCTGAAAAACATCACATCAATACAGATCTGCTTAGCTGCTCACTGAAAGAATGACATCATGGAGACATAAAATAAGTTGCTGACTCCCAGCCTGAGGAATAACAACAGCATTTTGGATTTCAGGAAATATCCACAATGAATAGCACAATGGAAGACAAAACAAACGAGCGCATCAGGCCACCTCTGAGTTATATTGCATTCCAGCCACCTCTGAGTTATATTGCATTCAGATGTGCTCTCTTGCCAACGGATCAAAGCACTAGAGTGTCATTTTTATGCACGGGTGAGAAAGCAAAACTGCTGCTACTCAAAATATCAGTTTTGAAAAAGCCACATATAAAAAAAGAAATAATAAAAGAGATAATAGAGGAAATGCTGTAGGGGTCTCTACAGATGTTGCAAATGCATCAGGGAGGATTGCTAGGGCTTGTTTTGACAGTAGATCCTTAAGTAGTGCATGCTGTATTTAACTGAATGTTGTTTCTACCTTCGCAGGAAAAATTTCAGTATGATTATCAATAATTCTGAATGAGCTGTATCTCTTCAGGCAAGGGCAAGATCTAAGACATCACTCAGCTGCTAAACAATGGCATTGCCAGGAACAAGATTCAGTGGGACTGCAGGCCTGATGAACTTTTTCTACAGGCAGGTTTTAGATTAAGAAACACACTACTCTTTTTTGCATGTTACAAATTTAAAGTTCGATGAAGGGTGTCCTTTCAGGAAATCAAATGATTTTATTTTTCATTGTTATTCCTGGGGGCACACAAAAAAAGTATTTTCTTACTTTCAAGTCTGACTTCTTTAACTAGGAATATCATTAGCTTCTATTATGTAACAGAACTACATTTTCACAGAAGCATTGAGTGAAATTCAGTGAGTCTCATAAACCATATACATGTATTCCTATGCAACTCAAATATCCTTAAAATATCAGTCACAATTGTTTTACTGGGGTGAAAGAGGGGGAGAAAAACTTTGAATATCACTGAAGGAAGTTTTTTTTGGCAGATGTTCTTCCTTTCCTGTGGGATCAGAAAATTGGATGGAGTTTCTTTAAAGAAAAAAAAATCAAATTGTATGTTACATTTTAAAACCTAATTATTTCTTTTAATAATAGAACATAATTTTCCCAAGAAGTATATATTACTTTTGCAATTTCACTTATGGTATGGGGCAAAACCAGTAGCCAGCTGGTAGTTAACACCACGAAGACATGGCAGTTGTTGAATATAAGGAGACAAGTAATGAGCAGGACTTAAATTTTAGCGAGTATGAGTTATATGCTGTGGGGTAGGAATTAAAGTTTCTTGTACATGAAGTTTTTTCCTGTCATTGCACCTTAATTAATCTGTGGAAATGCAAATTCTTCTACCCTTGAATAATACCATATTAGAGGGATGACGTCTATACATAGCCTGTCATTCAGTCTGTACTGATCATTGTAATCCTGCAGTAGTTTGAAAACCAAAAGTAAACCTCATTAGTGCAAGAGATGTTTTTAGATATTTTGAGGCAAACAGTACCCTAGGATGAGATGAAGAAAAAACATGCATCTACAAAGGAGTCCTGTTTATGCACAGAAACACCTATTCACTATAACGACTGATAAAAATTCACCACTGCAGGGATCTTCTATTTAATCTTGCTAGTGTAGCATTTCAGTATGAAAACGAAAAAAAACCCACCATGATCTTGCTGCCTATGTGTTATAGCTGATGTTTCATAAGGAAACTCTGAAGGCCTTTTAAAATGTTTATATTCTGAACAGTCATGTCAGAAGTCATGAGAAAAATAGCTCTTTAGTATAGTAGAGTTCTATTAAAGAAACATTTATGTTATGGAATATCACTTTTACTGTGCAAATGCTCTTTATTAGTGTAACATATTTTTGTGCAAGTGATAATGTGAGCATGTATAAAATGCAACTGCCTTCTGCAGGAGAAATGCTGTGTTTATTTGCCCTCACATGGAACTTGTGGTCTATTACTATGTAACAATGTGGCTACCATTCTATCAGTTCTTACGTTCAGAAGTGCAAGGCTACAGTTCATCTGTCTGTAGGCAGGAAAAGAGTTGGGTACCAGCTTTCTGATTTGGGTACAGTCTTAGAGGTACCTCTTGTTCTACCCTACCGCTCTCTGAAGTGAATGCATTTAAACTAGATGGGAGATGAGAAGCAGCAGAAATTACATTCTCCACACACATATGCATGGCAAATTAAAGCTTTTGCCTTAATGGGTAGGTAGGAATAGCTAAGCAGAAGTTTCTCCTGGTAAGTGTGAACAACAACTTCAGGGAGAGGTAAAAAAGGAGGATGGGAATGAAGCCTACTAGATGTGGGGTTTTTATTGGACAGATCAAGAACCGTTCACTTTCCTCTATGCAACATAACTTCTTCCAGCTCAGCCTACTGACATGTAGTGTACTGTTGGCTGTAGGTTCAATCCATAATTTTTTAGGAGAACCGTACCAGTAGTTCCAGGATTCAGTGCTGTCAGCACCAGCAACTGTGCAGGACAGTTGTAGTCTGTGAAACAAAATTAATTGCCACTACATTATCTTCATTTGTAGTGAAGGGGTAATACTTTACCTTCTAGTTAATTGATAGCCACCAAGATGACAGCCAAATTAGTCCACAACAGCCAACCATACCATTGAAAGCACAATACTGAATTTAATAGAAGAGCTACCTAGTGAGCAGAACCGATTGACAAAAAATTACAATATGGGAAGTGGTACATTTCAGGCCAGAAGGCAGAAGAAAGATTGACAAAATGCACTTTTCAGAGAATAGCTTTAAAATGTTATTCCATGCTTATTTTCATTCCATAAGTTTCTCATTTGGCTAAGGATTGCTGATCTGCTTAATTTTCAAGATGGGTAAAAGCTATTGGTGTTTTTGGCATTAAGTGTAAGCAGAGGACTTTGTAGGCCTTTTTAGGCTATAGTTTAGGGCTGTTCTAAGTATATTTAGGAAGCTGCAGTATATTGTTAGGACCTATAAACCTTTTATGGGTAAGAATGCACTGCCTAATATAACTTCACTGAATTTCAATGTGTATAACTGAATTAACACCTAGTATCCAAATAGTAATTGTCATTTGACATTACGTCTGTCTCTGAATCCTTATCAAGTACTTTATTTTCTGCTTCTTTCTGCTTTCTCCCAAGCAGGGAGAACTTACACTTTCTGAGCAGCAGAAGAGTTAGATTCTGAATTGATAGACAAGCCTCACTGATGTTTATTGCAAACATATTTTGTTGAGGAGTGAATAATTAATTCCAGACAGGGAAATAATGGGTTATAATAATAATGATCTCTTATCTCTAATTTCCTATTAGTAAAGCATAACACTGACATATAAAAAGCCATAGGTCTTCAGGCATTTTCCTACCATTGCACAGAATACAACCTCCCCTCCAACAGGCAACCACAGTAAAGAAATGCAGAAATTCACCAGAGCATGCAAATGGTTCGAGTAAATACTTACAGAATGAAAAATCTGTGAACAGATTCTTCTGCATCTGTGTTTATATCGAAGCCCTGTAAATAAATGCAGGATACATCAATTCAAATATGCTAGTTTGGCAGCATGCAGCATGTAAAGCAGTAGTTTTAAGTCAAGTTTAGTTGACACTGCAAGGAGTCAGTCACTGCATAAAGGAAGTGTTTACAATAGTTAAGGAAATCTGACTTGCAATCAGATCAAATGGTAAAAGAGAGTAAGTACAACATTAGTAAACCTGTTTTTTAAAAAAGCAAGCCAGAAGATGCTGCATTAATCTCTCTGCAGGTCTTGAAAAAATTCTGTATGCAAAGATCAGAATCCCCTGTTTCCAAATGGGAATAAACAGCCCCTCTGAGGTCAGTGCAAAGAATTTGCTTTCCTCCAGACTCTCTGTCGTGTCATCCTTCTGTGAACCAAGCTCATAAAGTTTTGCCTATGCTGAAAGGCAATATACATGAGCTCTACCTCAGCACTCTGTGGCTACTGCAACCTAACTTTTGGCTGTATGAGTGTATGGAAAGGACTGATGAGCACTGACTCTTGATCTGAGAGGTTGTTGTGCCCTGCTGCAGCACCCTGATGGGTGCAGCAGGTTTGGGACAGCTTCTTGGATTCATTTTGCTAAAGTAGGGGTTAGCTGCTAAAGGCTTAAAGGTATCTCAGATATGTCTTCATTAAGCAGTGGTCACAGTGACTGGAATTCATCCTTGACCAGACATTGACATCTGCATTTGAGCTAATCACTTGGTGCTCCCTAGGTTATTATTCTCCATTATAGTCAGCAGAGAAAAATGGGCAGTTTTAGAGCACAATTTATCTTATGCTAAAGTAGGCATTGGAGATAGGTGAGATGAATCACATGCTGCGAGTGCCTCTTTCAGTCTGTCAATTAAAGCAGCCTAGGTGTGAGCATCGACCCTGAAGACTTCTTCAGGCAGGTGAGATGAATCTTCCCTCCCAGGCTGCAGAGTGAATGTGCTTAGGTCAGAAAGGTACCTCCTGAATCTTTAAATGGATAAGCCTCTTAGTGTTTTCAGGATCAGTGAAGTTCCCTTCTATGTTTGCATTAAGGAAGTTATTTTTCTTTTGTGGGTAACGCACGAGTTTGTCTGTTAAAATGTATAACCCACAGTGCATCAAATGACTTGACACTGGGACCAGAGAAGGCATCACTAAAAATGAATGTTTCAGTGAGGTACAGAGCAGTTCAAATCACACTGACTGCCTTAGACTTCTCCAATTAACCGACACATAGGTGTAAAACAGTTTCATATTGTCAGGTATAGACTGTCTGGCAAGAGAAAAGCATGCCTATGTATACAAAAGGAGTAACTTTATGCTTAAATTTTTATTACACAACTTTTTATACTTTTTTCTGATCTGTTACATTCTCCCACTGGTTTCAGAATGCTGCACAATGATCCCAGACAGGCCCATGATGAGAAGGGCTTTCAGTCAGATCTTCAGCAGGGTAGGACATGTTGGATGTTCTCTGAGGAACAGTTTGCTAAAACTGTATCTTCACCTCCCAATCAGATTGCTAAAGCTGAGGTAAGGTCATACACACATACCAAAGGGTCAGCACATTGGAATCTTACCTGCTTTCCTAGCCTTGTACAGGCTGAATTTCATAAAAGATGTTGCTTCTTCCTCGCTGCTTCTCCTGGCTGCTGAGGCATTGTCCTGTGTTTACTGTTACGTATTTACAGTCAATTGTGGGAAATGGAAGAGCGGCCCTGGAGAGGAGACACAGTTGTGCTGGCTGGAGAGAAGCCAGGAAAGCAAGAGAAAAAGCAGGAGATGGAGGGTCTTGTAGAGAGGTAGATGTGTGTGTTGTTCAGCAGGGAGGTGTGCTTTGTAATGTTGAGGAAGGTTCAGACAGGAAGACTACCTCACAGAGAGAATACCCCAGGGTGGGACAACCCTTTGCATAGGAAAGTTGTGTTAATAAAAAGTCCTGAAACCTGATTGGAGGCTGCTGTGTCAGCCATCGAGAGGGGATAAAGGTTTGCTCAGTTGTTATTGAAGTTGTCTTCGATCCACCGCAATTGGAGTCCGTGCCTTTCAATACGCCACAGACAATCACATGAATGCCCTGCTCTGATTTTGGCTAATAATCCACATGTCAACCCAGCAAGAATCATCCCCATTCTCAAAGGAAGCTGAGGCGGTGTGAATAACGGGAAAATGTGTGCACAATTTTTTCCTGTTTTCTTTTTGACACCTTCATGAAAATTAGATGATGTCTAATGCAAAAATTGCAGCCAGCACAATATTAAAAGAAGAAATCCTTATTTGCATGAAATTGGCTTATTTTCTAGAAAGATGTATATTTTGAGCTTAGTTATTTAGAGCACAAGGAAATAAATTTCAGTGGAAATATTTTTTCACATAAAAATGCAAAGTAGAAAGTTAAGCTCCAAATCTCAGCAAATGAGAAATGCACTATCCAGTTTACATTTCTAGCTGTAAAATAAAAATATTGAGTGAAGATCCTCTAAAACCCATACCATACATATTCTGGTTTTTACCTGCTCAGGAAGCAGTTTGATTTAGAATTATTCATATTGATTTCAAGTAGCTTTATCTAATGGTGTATTTTGGAGATGTTAAGCCATATGTTTTCTTCCCAGACAAAAGTACACAGGAAATTGAGTAAGAAACTAAGGATTTGAATCTGAGACTAGGGCAGTCCTTGGTGCTCAATCCTGCTTAGGGCACATACGAATTGTTTCTTGGTACTGAAACATAAACCCCTCACAACATTTCTTTAAAGTGGTAAATATTTCTGGACCTTTAAGTCTGTCAGGTCTCTTTAGATTTCAGCTTGCTTTAGTGTACACAAAGAATCACAGAATCATAGAATTGTCTTGGTTGGAAGGGACCCTTTAGATCATCAAGTCCAGCCACCATCTGCCATCCACTACTAAACCATGTCCCTCAGCACTGTCCTTTAAATACCTCCAGGGATGGAGACTCCACCACTTCTCTGACTAGCAGGTTCCATTGCCTTAACCCACCTTCTCTGTGAAGAAGTTTTTCCTAATATCCAATCTAAATCTCCCCTGGCATAACTTGACACCATTTCCTCTTGTCCTATCCCTTGTCAGTAGGGAGAAGATGTCAGCCCCCACCTCTCCACAACCTCCTTTCAGGTAGTTGCAGAGAGCTATTAGATTTCCCTTCAACCTCCTACATACTAAACAACCTCAGTTCCTTCAGTTGGCTTCACTTCAATAAATTTCCAACAGTGCAATTCCTGCCCAAATCTTCATGTTTGCTTTTCAGTACAAGAGCATGCGTTGCTTTGCATGAAAACAGAATGATTCCTGTTTCCTGCTGCTGAGAGATCCATCCATCCATCCATCCATCCATCCATCCATCCATCCATCCATCCATCCCAGCAAAGCTAGCAAGAGCCTTTATGCCTGTAACTCCACATTCACACCCAGCTGGCTGCCTTGTACTGACCCTGCATTGGGTAAACCAGCATAACTGCCTCACAGGAACCTTAATATCCTAATTTGCCTCAGAGGAATAATGCTCCTGTTACTTAAAAAGAAACCCTCCTCCTGTCTCCCTCTCTTCTTTTTCTCCCTGTGGCTTTTCTCTCCCTACCAGTCACCACTTTACCCACAGTCGGCTATTCACAGGGTCCTGTAGCATCTAGAAGCATTTCCATGTGTTAGAAATGAATCTATCTTACTTGGAGAAGGATTTACAGAACAGCTGAAAATACAGTTTGCATTCAACAGCCTGCTATCTGTTCCTTGCACACTTTACTTGTCCCCTCCCTCCATGCTTCAAGTAGGCCAGGCCCTGAAGAGCAGTAATGAAAAACACAAGCTGTGTTTTTGTTTTTATTTTCATGAAATGGACAGGGATATGGAAAAGTGTCTGCAAATTTCTGGTTTTCAGAATCAGTAACTCTCATAATATTTTATACAAAAGTGACGAAGGCCCTTGTCAAGCATGAATAAAAAATGACCCTGATTTCATTTGACATTTGCTCATGTTTAATTCAGAAGAAATAATTTGAAATTATAAAAAGCTGTGTTTGTTTTATATATTTAAATTGATTTGTTTTAGAAATATTTTGGTAATTTCTGAGAAAGATGTGTCTGTGTTTAGAGGCTTGTTACTATACGTCTAGATTCTGAGCTGCATCTCCATATGTAATCATATGCACCCAGTCCTAGAGTAACAGATACCCAGGAGTCTCTCTTTTATCAGCTGAACTTACATTCATCACCAGTGTTTAAGTCCTGAAGACTTCCTGCAGGTGATTTTCAAAATCCTTTAGACTAAGTCTTATCCTCTTATATTCACAGCATGACATAGAATCATAGAATCATAGAATTGTAGGGGTTGGAAGGGACTTCGAGAGATCATCGGGTCCAACCCCCTGCCAAAGCAGCTCCCTAGGACATTTCACTGAGATAGGCATCCAGACGGGTCTTGAATATCTCCAGTGAAGGAGACTCCACACTCCCCCTGGGCAGCCTGTCCCAGGGCTCTGTCACCCTCACTGTGAAAAAGTTTCTCCGCATGTTGGTGCGGAACTTCCTGTGCTCCAACTTGCAGCCATTGCCCCTTGTCCTGTCCCCACAGACCACTGAAAAGGGGCTGGCTGATTGCCCCTGCATCCCCTGCTTAAGATAATTATAAACATTAATTAGGTCCCCCCTTAGTCTTCTCTTCTCAAGGCTGAACAGTCCCAATCTTCTCAGCCTTTCCTCATAGGGGAGATGCTCCAGGCCCTTAATCATCTTCGTAGCCCTTCTTTGGACTCTCTCCAGGAGATCCCTGTCCTTTTTATACCAGGGAGCCCAGAACTGGACACAATACTCCAGGTGGGGCCTGACCAGGAGGATCACCTCCCTTGACCTGCTGGCTACACTCCTCCTGATGCACCCCAGGATCCCATTGGCTCTCTTAGCCACCGAGGCACACTGCTGGCTCATGGCCAAGCTGTCATCCACCAGGACGCCCAGGTCCTTCTCCACTGAGCTCTTCTCCAGCAGGTCATCCCCCAGCCTGTACTGATACAAACGGTTGATCCTTCCCAGGTGCAAGACTTTACACTTGCTTTTGTTAAACCTCATCTGGTTTCTTACTGCCCAGCTCTCCAGCCTGTCCAGGTCTTGCTGGATGGCAGCGCAGTGTTCCTGCGTGTCGGCCACATGTGCCAGAGGAACACAGTTCTATAAATATACTTCTAAAATAATTTGAAATTTTTTTTTAAATTTTTCCTCAGCTGTAAAACTGAATGCCTTCACTACCACATGGCTAGTTCTGCAAAGACAGACATAAGGGTTTCTTTAAAATAACCTAAAGGAGCTTGCCATATCCTAAAATAAGCAAAGTATACAGTCTCTTTCTTCTTGGAACTTGGCTGGACAAAAGTGGTTGATGGGTCTCATTGGGAAGCTAAAAAATTCACTTCCCTACCAGTTGAAAGGTGCCATTTGAGATTTTACAGTTCTCTGAAATATTGTTTTTTTAATTCAGATACTATATATAAAAGGACTACCTATTTCAAAGTAGAACCTTATTCTCTTATGTCTTGACTCAGTGTAATGGTTCAGGGAAACTTCCCTTTTCATAAGAAAAGTGGGAAACAACTTTGTATTTTAAACATCATAACAAATTGGTCAAAGCTTTGGAATTTCAATTACTTGCAGGGGAGGGGATGATGAGCAGAGGGCAGCAAGGACGAGATCAATGGTAATGAGTTTACCCTAGGTTTTTGCAATCTTTGTTCTTTCACATTTTTCTATATACAGACCAGAAAGCCCCCTGGAGCATCTGTCCTACGAGGAAAGGCTGAATAAGCTAGGACTGTTCAGCCTTGAGAAAAGAAGACTGAGAGAGGATCTGATTAATGTTTATAAATATCTGAAGTGTGGGAGACAGCGAAAAAGCCAGTCTCTTTTCAGTGGTCTGTGGAGACAAGACAAGGGGCAATGGCTGCAAGGTGGAGCACAGGAAGTTCCACACCAATATGTGGAAGAACTTTTTCCCAGTGAGGGTGACAGAGCCCTGGGACAGGCTGCCCAGGGGGAGTGTGGAGTCTCCTTCTCTGGAGATATTCAAGACCCGTCTGGACACCTGCCATGTCCTAGGGACCCTGCTTTGGCAGCGGGGTTGTACACGATAATCTCTGGATCTTCCAACCCCTACAATTTTGTGAATTCTGTAAAATCATAGTAGAATGATATCACTGAGAATTACTTAAAAAAAGTCCAAGTTAACATGTTTTACTGAAATAGGAACTGAAATATTTTTAAAGGAATAAGCAGTATTTCACTATATTAAATCAATAACTTCTTCCAGGCATTTTTAAAAATATGTAAGAATATCTTGAGCCTTGTTGACTTCATGTATTCAACAGCGAGTAACCCTAATGTTGTAACCCAGACTCATTCAAATCTCATTTGATTGCCTAACTGAAATAATTTACATGGATAGATACTTCTAGATAGATCTTTCCTGAAGGGACTATTGTGGGTGATGTCCAGGACTGAACCAGAGGTGAAATATTGCATCCACATGAAGGATTGGCCCTGAAGGCTAGGGTGAAAGTCACTTTAAAGGCAAGCATGAGGATAAACATGGAGAAAAACAGTTTTTTCCTGTCTTTCTCTGAAAGGGCTGAGAACCTTCTGTAGTATGATTGTGTTCTTAGGAGGCAAAACCCGTTTTTTTATTAACAGCAAAAGCATGCTTTTCCTTGTTGAAGAGGACTTTGAAAATCAAAGTCATTTAGTCTAAGGATAGAAGATTTCAAATGCCACTCTGAGAATGTGGCACCCGCTTCAATGACCATGAAGAGAAACCCCATCTTTTGTGTGTCTGGCAGTCTACTGCACCTTTGGAGAGAAGATACAGCATATTTTTATAATGAGGGAAATAAAAGGACGAAATACCATCTTCAGAACTGGCATGAAAGAAATAGCTCAGTAAGTGACTTCTGGTCTGCAGCATTTTGCCGAGAGCCATAGCCTGCGGCTGCCTGTAAGACACATGTCATTTAAAACATCAGGCGGTTCAAGGGGTGAACTATGAATGCTAGTGTACTTGGCTGTATGGCTGTACTGCCATGTCAAAGAGGTAAAGGAATTAGGTGGTTCCACTGCACATCAAGATTTTTCTGAGCAAAAAGTAAAATAGGAGTGTGATTGCTTGAATAAATTGCTGCCTCAAACAAACTTGGATGAACTGTGTGCTTCTTCAAGAAAGAAACTAGTGTAAAGGGCTTTAGAAATATTGGGCTAGCGTTTTACTATTATTGATAGCATCAGTTATTTCTGAACACTATCGAATTCCACACTAAGACCTATCTTACACTGTGGGACAGAGCAGGGTTGCTAGACACCCCCTAGAATTTATTTTATTAATGTGCACATCACAGGATCATCTGGGTGTATCATTTCCAAAGGAAAAATCAGATTAACAAATCCTAGATCTATCAGAGACATTAAATTGCCAATGCTTCATTGTTACTTTATCTGAGAGTGAATTTTAGCAAACAGTGAGGGTCACTGAGCACTGAGCATCAGCTTTCTGAGTAACAATCTGAAATGAAAGGAAAAAAAAATACAAGGCTTCCCCCTCAAAAGCAGAGTTTTAAAATGAAATTTCAAAAATAACAAGAAGATTGCAAGATGGATAAATACTGTTAGGTAGGGAAGCACAAATGAGCTATGAGGGGAACTTTTACTTGGGCCATCCCTAACACCAGTTACTCATGGCGTGATGCGGCAAATGCAGTTCAGCATCTCAGCATCACGTGTGGGTTCTGGCAGCAGAGGTATTTCTGGCAGGGAGGCATTCTCCTCTTTTAACTGGGAGCCACTGTTCCTGCATCAGGGGCAGCGCTCACAGGTTTTGGCTGGAGGGGATCTCAATGTAGCATTTACTAATGTATAAATCCATTTTATTTTCTAGCACTTTTCTTATTGTGTATATGCACACACGCATGTATGTGCCACGGAACGCAGTGGAGGCTTAAAAGAGCAGAACTAAACATAGTAAGCATGTTATGGGTTACCCAGGGTAACATTTTTGTTTGTTGCATATGTGAAAAGAGGAAAGAAAGAGATGCTCTCTAATAGTTCTATTTTATCTTTCTTTGAAGCGTCCTTTCTCATAACATCGAGTGTGCTTTTGTAAGCTTGGTGATAACCAGTAAAACTCCTGCTGAAGGCTACTGAGCAGGCACATGAATTGTTTATGTATGGAAAATGTTTACTTTTCGGAAAAAATATTACCTGATGTAAGAGTCTTCCATGAAGTTTGTAGTTGCCTTTGTAAGGCAGGGGTAAGCCAGTATAGTGTTATGATTTCTTCTATGCCACCATCAAGACAGAAATGCAAAGATTTTTAGGTTTATAAATTTTTAGGGGGATGTCCCTGGTGTAAGAGCTGCTCTGTTTATAGCATGTGCTTTTCAAATTTTATCAGTGCAAAGAGGCTTCTGTCACCTCTTGATTTTGATCCCTTATAAAAATACATAGAAGAAAAGAGACATGTTGTTTTTTATCAGTTCATTTGTGGGGGCTTGCTTCTTTGTTTGTTTGGGTTCGGTTTTTTTCACAGGAGTGGTGTCCTTCACATGAAAGACTGGGTTTTTTTACAGTTTCAATGAGACCATTGGGAGCTTCACTGCAGTGCACATGGCATGTACATACTGTATGAGCCATGCAAACAACAGAGCCTGAAGTGGAGACTGGAGCTGGAAGTATTCAAGCTTGCCTCCCTGTTTGTTGCACTATTTCCATGGCAACTGGGTGCTAGAAAAAGATTCTTGCTAAATATATCACTTGTGCTCTTTTCTTGCTTGATATTTTTCTCTTCTAGTTATGAATTACTACAAAAAATAGTCTGTCATGATGTTTTATTTATTTACACTTATGTAAGTAGCTTTGTATTTATTTTGTTATTGCTAGTGGCATTGATTTTAACTGCTCACGTTACCAGAGAAGAAAGCTAAATGATGAGTCACTGTGACAAATAAAAATGTAAACTCTGCCAAAAAAACCCCAAAAAGTCAAGATGCATATGTGTATCAGCAAGTATCAGGCACAGATGTTTTTGTTCATACAGGTTTCTTTTTTCATGCTCAGTCCACCATTTCCTGTTACCTGTCGTACATGATCCCAGCCTAACTTCTCTTCAGGTATGGCAAGACAAATCAAATGTGGCAGAGAGTTTATCTTTTCAGTGCTCTGCACTTCATGTGAGAGCCTGGGTGCTTCCAGGCAAGCAGCAAGCAGAGTCAGTGTAAGCCATCAATTAAAGTTCAAGGAGTGATGTTCACTCATGCTCTTTATCTCTGGTAAGAAAATGTCTCCACTGGTGTGCCAAGGGCTAGCTAACAAACTAGCCCCATTTAGCTGGGGAGCATCCAACCCTGATCAACCACCAGACACTGCCACACGCTGGGGATGAAAATAATTTAATGGAAAAAGAACACTGGATTGCAGCTGGAGTCCCACTCTGCAGTGGGTGGCAGCTAAACCCACCACAGGCATGAGGCAAATCTCCCCTTTCTCTCATGCAAATCTTCTTTGCTGTTCATGCCTCAACCACAGAGGCATGAACACAGAGATGGGCTATGGATCTCATCGCCTGCCTTTCTGCTTCATATCACCAAATCTGGGATTCTGGTGACAAATCTGCATACAAATCCTTTGTATGGAAAGGAGATGATGAACGTGAGTCAGCAAGTCAGGCTCCACTATCTGTGCTATCCTGAAGCTGAATAACAATGTAGTACAGACAGGGAATGATGATGCTACCACCATCAGCAAAATAAACCCACTCACCTGTCAGATGAAGGGGAAAACTGTCTCTCTCTAGTGGCAAAAGTCAAAAGGTGGCCAGACAGAGAAGTCCCAAAGTTGCACAACCTATGAAGGAGAGCTGGATAAATGAGAAATTTGGGCAGCTTTGCTTTGCTATGATTAGGCACCTTGGCTCTTCAGTTGTTTGAAGAATTAATTAGTTGGGAGTTTATCAGCTCTGTGCTGAAACAAAAAATATATATATTCCACTGAAAAATACCTCTGTGCACGCGTGTGTGTGTGTGTGTATAAATCACCATGATTTTTAAAAATTCACATAGAACTGAAAAAAGTCATGAAAAATTAGTTAATCTTGCATGGAATATGACTCTTTAAAGGTTGAAAAATGACCCTTCTATTTCACACCATGCACTGTATTCCTTAAAAATGGAAAAAATATGAACAAACTACATTATAAAGGTTTGATTATGAGAAGGTGGTGAGAAGGTCTCAAAAATCAGTGCACAGATTTTTTCAGCTTTGAGTAGGGACTAGATATTTAGAGAACATGACAGTAAGGCTCAGACAGTGGAAAAAAATGCAAGTAATGCCTGATTTTTCAGTATTGTTTTAAACTGAGCTCTCTGCCGTATTCTTCTACAGGAGCATAAACCCATGATGTAGATAAAATAATCAACCATCTAGTAGGGACAATTAATAATAGAAGTTGCAATTAATTACAGTTGTGAATAATCTCCAGACACAAAAACCAAACTTTTTTTGTCAAACCACTGAATAAATAAAAAGGGACAACATTTTAAAGCAAAAATAACATTACAATAAAGACTGGTTTGTGAATGACTCAAGAATTTTCTCCATCCTTCAATCATGCTTTACATTTGTAGGCAAAATTGTATTTGACCAAGATGCTGGACCTGTACATTGATTCTGGTTTAGAGATTATGATTGCATGTATTCCCTTGGTATTTAAAATGACAGAAAACTACTATTCCTTCATGCTACCGGAGTTCTTCAGGAATGTTTTTTGCCATTCCACATCCCTCTTGGGGTTCTATCCCATAGCTGGAACACAGCACTTTTCTAGTAAGCTTGCTGTGGAAACGAGCTGTGCTCCCAGTAACTTTGCCTAACGATCAAGCCTTGACCTCTCAATGTGCCACCAAATCAAGTCTAGCTCTTCAGCAGCTGTCATGAGTGTTGACATGTTTAGCATTTGGTTGGTGTGCCAAGGAGATCCGTCAGACATCTGACTTCACCCAATCACTGAAAACCATCTATTTGCTTACATATACAGCACAAAATGAGTGCTCACAATCTCAATGGAAATGCAAAGTATGTTGCAAAATCTGGCAAGTGTACTGTGCCATACTCCTGAGCAGGATTTAGCAGTACCCACACCAAGACATTAATGTGAGCTTAAAGTTAGGCAGCCAAATGCTTGGCTTTTTCAATCAGTTTCAGGAGGTTTGTATTCTGATGATGTATTTCAGCCAGGTGAAGTAACTGAGTTTTAAAGCTAAAACTGAAGCATTCCCAACCAAATTAATGGAAGAGTTTAACTCATGCACTTTAACTATACACTTATTTTAAATTCCTTCACTTTGCACTAGCAGATGACATCTAAACAAATATTCCTAATAAAAGTCTCAGTAGATATGAATAAGAGTCAGTGTCCATTAGTAGAAATAAAATTTTGTGGTCAACTGACTGAAAAAAAAAGTAACTTTATTAATGTGTCCCAATGTTCACCTAAATCTGTTTTTCACAGGACTTAGTATAATATGCAGAGGTCTTTTTATTCTTGTTGCTGTTATTTAGAGGATAATATTATATAAATTGCTATAAGATTGCATTGATCTCCTCTCTTTGGTGGCCAGTGATAGAACCCAAGGGAACAGCATGAAGCTGCAGCAGGGGTCACTTAGGCTGGATGTTAGGAAGAGGTTCTTTACTGAGAGGGCTATTGAGCACTGGCACAGGCTCCTCAGGGAAGCAGTCAAAGCACTGAGCTTGGCTGAGTTCAAGAAGCGTCTGGACGATGCCCTCAGTCCCATGCTCTCACTTGGCTGACCCTGTGTGGAGCAAGGAGTTGGACTCACTGATCCTTATGGGTCCCTTCTAGCTCAGTTTGATGATCCTGATTCTATAATCACTGTAGAATCTCCTCATATACAAACAAAAAAGTACTGCAGCCCCACAGCAGCTCAGGGTAACAGGAAAAAGCCCTTCAGCTGGCGTGACTCCCTCACTGCTATTTATTCCCTTGATGTCCTCTGCTGATGGTATAGCAAAAATCAGCTGAAGAGGAAGACTTTACCTTTCACGGGTGCTGGTTTTGGTGTTAGTGGAATTCACCCAGTCTCTGAACTGCATGCAGTCTTAGGAGGAGTACTGGTAAATTAATAAAGACAGATACAAGTGATTTTTCCTGAAAGTGGCTTATATTACATGGGTTTTAGTGTCAAAAGAGAGTGTTTTATCCTATTTTACGTTAGTCAGAACAAACTAGGACAATGAATTTCTTCAAACTTAACTTTAGTGTTTATAAGTGTGTAGTACAGAACTACCAGTGAATTTTCAAAAGAGGCTGATTGAACAAGGCTGGAGACTACATACCAGGAGTAAACTCCGTACCAGTGTAATCTTTACGTCCACAAATTATCTGTATGTTGAAAGACGTGCAGTAAGAAGTCAAGTATTCTAAATAGGAACTCAGCATTTTTAAATTGATTGTATGCAACAGTAAAGTCCTGCAGAGTTGTGATGCTGTGTCCTCCGTTGTGCCAAGGGAGATGAGCCAGTTTGTTGCAGCTAAGAGTAGGGCCTACAATGACATGTCCATGTGTGGCTGGGAATTCTCTCAGGAACCCAAAGCTTCAGCTTTCAACATGAGCAACTTAAAGAGATGTTTTTCCTGAGTGCTTAATGCTACCTGAAGACAAGTAAGATCAATTGTCCTGGGAAGTGCCTCTCTTTCTCCTTGGTTACATATGGATTTTAAATGATAAACACAGACCTGCTACCTGAACTTTAGGTGCCCAACCACGCTGTTGTGCAATCAGGATCACAGCAATCATTCTGAGGACTCTTGCAGGTTTAATCACTCCCTGGCTGGGACTGGAAGTGGTTTATTTAGTTATTTTTTTGATATTATTATGATTTAGCATCAAAGGTTGCATATTTGTGAGTTAGTATTAACAGCATGTTTGTGCCTTTTCATTTGAATCATTGCCAAAACTTGTAATATAATATAAGATAATGAAATAACTACCCAGCAATTTGTTGTACTTCAGCTCCTACAGAAATAGCATGTGCACTGACACAGCTCCATTAAAAAATGCCAAACGGAGTCATTATGTTTATTATTACCACAAGCTACCCACTCCCCCAATTTAAAGGTATATTTAAGGTTATTTAGGCCAGACTAGTAAAATGTAGGACTTGACCTCTGTTGAAACTTTGGTTGCATTAGTTAATAACATGTTTCTAAAGCACTAAAACAACTATGTGGAACTGGAAATTGGGTATTTTCTGTCTCAGCTTTTCCATCCAATTATAATTTACATGTACTCATTAAGAATCATTTGTCTTGCTAAACAACTGATCATCTGGAGTGGCTTTACTGCAAAAGTGATTCTCTGATATTATTATTATTAGACAAATCCCAATAATTAAAAGTGGCCCTTAGTGATGACACAGTATTGGTGGCATGAGTTTTTTTAGCAGTCAACACTAAATGGTCTCCTGCATCAACTGGTTTATACCAGAGTCATTCTTTAAGGAGTCTGTAGGGCTATGTAATTTAAGATTTGCTCTAAATAAAATCAGAGCCTGCTTAAATGCCCAGTTGTCCCTTGTCCCCCTTTTTTATTGGAAAAACAAATCCAAAGATACGTACTGTCATGCAGTGGCATGCCTGGCATGGGACCAGGGAGTGATCAGCTTAGCTGCCGGCTAAATCTTGAACTTGTGCCCCCCCCAAATTTGGAAATGCTCATTTCAGCACACAAGACTCTTTAGAGCAAGGGATGCTCTAGAAAAGCTGGCTCTGACAGGACAGGAGGTACAGAGCCAGGAGTAATCAACCGTTGAGGAGCAAAGGCACGGTAGAACTTGCACACAAGCTGGGACTGGAGTCAGGAAAACAAGAGGCAGAGAGCCATACAAAGGCAAAAGCAACAAGGAAGGGAAAGACAGGGATTGCTTACTGACAGTTGAGTGCATGATGAGGTGTCAGGTGGGCTAGGAGGGTACACGTCCCTTTCTGGGCTCCTCACTATAGCAGTTAAAAGGAGATTTCTAAATAAATCACGCTATGGTGCCTTTTTATGGATGCTTTAGTGTTCTTTATTCTCACTTTTCCTTCAGGGTGTACCAGCAAATCCTCTCTTGGCATCAAAACAGGCAGAACAAGAATGTGTCCCTCTAGTTGTTGATAGAGGTTAGTATTTACATCACAAAGGCCATGGGAGAGAGTTTTTGTGCTGCTGGATCATGCAAAGAAGGTACTCCTTTTCTAAAGGAAAAACATTACGATCCATGGGGGGTTTTTCAGGTTTTTGAGGACATTCAAACTTATGTGTTGAATTTTTTATATCCCCCTTTTATGGAAGAGAAGTAGAATAACGTATATTACCTTGTCTAGTAATTTTTGATGTACATGGATACTTAGTGGTGTAAGCAGAGATTCATGCTCAGTATACGTGAATTTGAATGTACTTGTGTTTCTCAGAGTCTGCAGCTAGCATTTCAGACAGGGACAGGATCCATTTATTGTGGCAGAAGTTGTATTTACCCAGTTTTTCTCCCATTTTGCATGCTTCCATTCGATCTTGGAAGCACCTTGAGTTAAGCTTCTGATTTGTAAAGCATGTTTAACCACTTCTGCAATACGTCGTGCACTGAGCTGAGGAGCCCGTGGGAATTCTGTTCTCTTCACTCTCTGAATTTTTACAACTCCAAATAAAACGAGCCTCTGTCTAACATCACAATTTCAAAACTGCCTCATGCCAGAGGCTCTGAAAAGCTTCAATCCTCCTTCTTTCTTTTTCAGCCAGCCAAGAACAAGTCAACATTAACACAATGCATGTATTTGAATAGTTACAACTTTTCTTTTTTCTATTTTAAAAAAACCTCTTGGGTTCAATTAATGCCAGCTTAAGAGTAGCCCTTTCTGCTCCTAAAACAAGAGAAGGGGAAAAGCCCTCTTCCCTTATGTTGTGTCTGCACTGTCATGTCCATTGGTCAAAAGAAATAACAGAGCTAATTATCACATCTGGAGGTGTGTGGGTGGGGGTTGGGTGGGGGTGTTAAAAACTTCTGGCCATCATTTTTTGCTTCCCCCTCCTTCCCTCCATCAAAATTTAGGGCTGACGGTTGTATTTTCTAGTCTGTATTTCAAAACCTCATTCTTGTATATCTGTGAAGGACTGGAATTAGCCTGATATTTTCAAGATGAAAGTGCACGGAATTAGCCTTTTACCATCTCAAAACTCATCTCAGTAAAAATAATATAAAAGTAAAAGTAAAAGTAAAAAAACTACTGCTGCTACTACTATTATTATTAATAATTATTATTATTATTATTATTATTAGTAGTAGTAGTAGTAGTGATATCTGGTGTGTTTCTATGCATTCAAATTACAAGTAATCATATCGTGTTTTATATGCTTCCAAAGTGTACCTGCCTGGTGCTGCTAAGTCCATCACATCACCAGAAACCTTTATTCCACCTCTTGGAGCACTTTTTCCCCTGATCATTGTTCCAGCTGACCACACCTCCGTACCCTCTCTGAAGCCAGGTACCACCCAGCTGCTGAGCCTTTTGGCACAGCTGGGACACAAACCCGGCTTAGCACTGCAGCAGCGGCAGCAGCAGCGTTAATAAGGTGCCACCTTCTGATTGCTTTAAGATGTGCATCCCACACTGCTAGCTTCCGAAGTCCCCCGGAAAACAAAAAACACTGGCTAAATGCTGCTGTCTACTTGTCCGGAAAAATGCACGAGATCCTCAGTGACAGGAGCATTTACACCGAGAAAGTGATTCTTGCAATGTACAGCTGTCCAGAAATAACAGACACAATTTTGGGTATTTCTGAGAATTTACCGGATCCTCAACTTTCAGGAATATTTCCAAAGTCCTGAATGAATTGGTCGGTTCATCTTAGATGTTAGGAAAAAAATCTCACTGAAAAAGTTGTCAGGGCCTGGAACAGGCTGCCCAGGAAGGGGGTTGAGTCACCATCCCTGGAGGTGTTTAAAAAAAGGTAGATGAGGTACTTAGGGATATGCTTTAGAATAGGAGGATGGGAACGGTTGGACTCAATGATCTTAAAGGTCTTTTCCAACCTTGTGATTCTGTGATTCTGTGAATGTATAACTCTGTTTTTGTTAAATTACCCTAGATTAGTGACTTGCTTTCCATTAAAAAATGCTTTTCATGAAAAAAACAGTGGCTGAACAATAAATCTGTAGGATGTCACCTACCAAAGGTGTTAAGATTTTTGTCTTCTATACAGTCTGGATGAAGTTGAAGAAAGGGTTTTTGCTGAACATCACTATGTCCATTTCGCTAGAAGTTATTACATTCTATTTTCCCTGTAGGTAAGGTCATTTCATATGAATCCAGCTTTTACATCAAACCTCTGTAAGGCATATAAACTAGATCAGGAAAGATCCACGTCAGACTGCAGGCATGGGTAAGCCTTTAAAATGAGCCATGCCTATGAGTTTATTTGGAGAAAATTATATAGTGATTTTGAGCTATTGATACGTGCTAGAACTGGTAGATTTTCAGATGCATGGTGCTTACCTGAAAGTGCCAATAAAGAGCACAAACCAGATATGATGCCAAACATAAAAATTCTGATGAAAAATTAACTATTGGCTACAAATATCACACACTTCTCAATACCTCCAGTGTTCCAAGTAGGTTGAGAGTGGCAGTTTCCATGCCTCATTCCTTTCAAAGGTTGTTCTTTAAAATAACCTTGACAGAAAATGGCTGTTTTCTGTCCTCCTTACAGGAAAGAAGGTGGTTACATCAACATACACTTGAATGCTATTCCCCTATGGGGACCGTGGCAAGGGACAGGCTGTGTGGCTGAGGGTGGATGTGGGGTTACCAGGCTTCACCACCATGGGAGGAAAGCTGTTCAGCTCAGCAGTACCAGGCATTTTTCAATGCCTTTTTGCATTCAGCAAATAAAGAGTTGTCCTCTCTTGCCATTCCCAGAGCTTCTCTGCCCCTTGGCTTTTTCTTAGTTCATGGTCTGGTGGTCTTGGTCATGTGAAGATTTGAGGGTGGGTGGTTCATGAGGGCTGGTCAACGGTGACAACAATCTCTGCCTTCATTTACCTCTCCCAAATGCCTGCAGAATCAGGTTGGTTTTGCTCAAGGTTATGGTATATGCGTGCATTTCACTAGCCTATTATTTGAGTTGATAGGCTTTTCTATACAGCGCGGCGCCATGGGCTAATGTTTGTCCAAAGTGACATTTCTGTGTTTTCCAGCTTAACCTTTAGACGGCTCGTGCGCATGCCAGTCACGCACAGCTCACAGGCACCTTCTCTGCTTATAGCTGTATGCCTCGTTGGCTGGTCTATAAATAGATTGCTCTTTGAAAAGCCCAAAAGCACCGGCCAATGGACATGTTCCCTCCTGTGGCTACAGGCGGCATCTGACACATTTTTTAAAACGTGTGGAAGCGTCCTGCTGTTCTCCTGGAAGTGCATACACCCCTCACAAGGGAAAGAAGCATGCCCTTTGGACCTATGTTCATCCCAAACACAGTGCCCATAGAATTGCTACTCTTTAAAGCAATCGGTTAGCTCCCAAGTAAAAAAACCATGTGTGAAGATATTATTTCTAAAAGCAGGGAGCTGTGCATAACACCATTCATATGTCCTCCAACAGCTTCCAGCAAGAGTCCTCCTGTCATCCTATGCTGGCAGACAAACTCTTAGCTGCAGCTATAGAAGTACATTCCCGTTGTATTAAAAAAAAGATGTAGTACAGAATCGTTTTCACTCTAGCTTTCTGGGGAAGCTCAGGTGCCCTAAGAATGGGGATGGCTTAATGGAAATGATTGTTGTTGTAGTTTTGCATGGCTGGGTTCTGGTGGAGAAGGGGGCTGCAGGAGTGGCTTCTGCAAGAAGCAGCCAGAAGGTCTCTGCAGGCCCCAGAGAGCAAACACCAGCTGGCTCAAGGCTGGAGTTGTTGCTGACCAAGGCCAAGCCCATCAGTGATGGTCACAGGGCCTCTGGGAATCACATTTAGGAGAAAAAAAAGCAAGCAGCCCTTTTTTGCCACCAAAGAAGGGAGCAAAATAATGACTAAAGTGAAGTCTGCTAAGAAGGGAGGGGTGGAGAGAGGTGCTTTAAGATCTGGTCACACTTCTCATTACCCAACTCTGGTGTCACTGGGTGTGCAGGGCAGTGTCATAAATTAGAGAGTTTTCTTTCCTTTCCTTTTCCTTTATTCTGTGCTGAGTCTGTTGTGCCCGTGACACTGATTGCAGACTGATCTCTCCCTGCCCTTATCTCAACTCCTGAGCCTCTCAATATATATTTTCTCCCCTGTCCAGCTGAAAAGGGGAGTGATAGAGCGGCTTTGGTGAATGTCTGGCCTCCAGACCAGACATACAGGGCTACACCACCACCCTGTACACCAAAGAAGATCATTTAATAATTAAGGCTTTCTGTAAAAAAACCCAATTTTCCAGCCAATAAAAAGGGAAATATTTTTTTTTTTAGAAAAGCTGTCTTTGATAGTGAGACTGGTTTGTGTTTCAGTAGTATCACTGTGTCCAGTTCTGGGCTCCCCAGTATAAGAGAGACACCAAGAATCTGGAGAAAGTCCAACAAAGGGCCACAAATGTGGTAAGGAGACTGGAGCATCTCTCTTAAGAAGAAAGGCTGAAAAGTACTGTTCAGCCTGGAGAAGAGAAGGCTCAGGGGGATCTTATAAGTGTGTGCAAATATCTGAAGGGAAGGTGCAAAGAGGACAGAGTCAGGCTCTTTTCAGTGGCCGTGGGCACAAACTGAAACACAGGAGGTTCCCTTTGAAGTTCAAGAAACATTTTTTTACTGTGAGGGTAACCAAACACTGGCACAGGCTTCCCACAGAGACTGTGACATCTCCATCCTTAGAGGTGTTCAAAATCCCTCTGGAGATGGTCTTGGGAAACTGGTTCTTGGTGGTCCTGCAGGGATGTTAAACCAGATGTCCTTCAAAGGTTCCTTCCAATCCCAACCATTCTGTGATCAATGAGACAATGTCTTGTATTTCAAAACATATACTGTAAATCCTTTTCCTGATAGCTTTTTGTTGTCATTATACAGCCTTTGTAGACCCCCTGCATCAATGGGGTGGTTAAAATCAACTTAAGAGGTGTGAAAGGAACATTTATTCAGGCAGGTTATTTCATTCAAGTATAGAAAGAAATGTCATTATAGATTGCAAGAATCATTCTGTTTCTGGGAAAAAAAAAAAAAAGAAAACTCTGCCATCAATTTATATAAGATCTACTTTTGCAAGAGAGATGTCCAAATGATTGGTGCCTGCTTTTAATGTGCAAATTGCTAGAGCCAAGTTACAACCGTATGAGTACTCCAGTCTTTGAAACAGATAAATCAATTTAAAGTAGCAGGTGGGGTTTTGTCATGAAAATAAGGAAGGTTCTGATGTTCTCACATTTTTCAGAATAACAATTCTTAGTCCTAATCATGCTACTCTGAAAAGGGGAAAAATTCATAACCTACTGAAACGTTATTATATTAGTTAAGTGAACTCTAAAAATTACTGTGTTCCAGATGTGGAAGAGAACAAACAGAACACATTAAAAAGACAGTTAAACATTCATTAATAAATACTGACATTTACAGTCTGCTCTCAGACATCAATTATTTTTTATCTGGCCAGAGTATCCTGATTATTTTCCTCCTCTTTTTTTCACATACCTTTTAGACATTCAGGCTTGCCCCAAGAACTTGCTTACAAGCTCCTGCTATTTATCAATGCAATATTAATCTTTTCTGAGTAAATGTGGTGCTAGTTTTTTCTTTGTTGCAATTGAATCAATCTCAATAGTTCCTGATCCTGGTGTTTTGGGTTATTTTGTTTTTACAGGATTTTTAAGGACACTAAAGTAGTGAGGAATATTTGAGACTTCATGTAAAATATTGACTGCGGTCAAGATTTGTGACTTATTTGCAATTATGGTTAGCAACAAAGCAAGAAGTGCCAAAGTCACTTGGTATGCACATGATTAAAGGATTACTCTCTCTCCCAGGGATCTAGTTATTATCAGAGTACCTCCTTTGTTCTACAGTCTAGTTAATTATCAATAGACTAAATGTATTTAGTCTATACAGTTGCCCTGCTGTTTGAGGGAAAGCTGCTAAGTTATCCAAAGACGGCCTTTCACTTCAGAGCTTACTTTCTACATCTGCTTCAGAGGGCCTGACTTAATCACTCTTCAATTGTAACTAAAATATTCAGGTTTTGTCACACATCTGGAAAATGTGGCCTTTGTATCTGTGAGATAAATTTGAAGAAAGTAAAAGTCAAATTAGGAGTCTTGGTCAGGTATTTTTTAAGTATACATAATTAATGTTACAATTTTTCATCAACTTATCACAGAATAATCCTTTGGGTTGGAAGGGACCTCAAAGACCATCTAATCTCAACCCCCTGCCATGGGCAGGGACACCCTCCACCAGGTTGCCCAAAGCCCCATCCAGCCTGGTCTTGAACACTGCCAGGGAGGGGGCAGCCACAGCTTCTCTGGGCAACCTGTGCCAGGGCCTCACTGCCCTCACAGGAAGAATTTCTTCCTAATATCTAATCTAAATCTCCCCTCTTTTATTTTAAAGCCATTACCACTTGTACAATCACTACACTCCCTGATAAACAGTCCCTCTCCAGATTTCTTGTAGACCCCCTTCAGATTTAGGAACATTTAAAACCCCATGTACTATGCACATGATTTTAACTAGTGTCTGAGAATCACTGTTTAGTCTTTTATTAATAAGAAGGAAGCTTTTGGTTTTTTTCATTCTGACAAAGTTAGAATATGAATAATTAGTCTCTACTCAACACACTGACACGCTGTTCATGAAGTAGATCATAACAATCTCCAAACAAAGATTGTTAAATCACCCTTTAACAAAAGATATCATTATATTTTTAAGGTTTCAATGTGAATCTGCATTCATTTGCAAAAGTATTATCTTAACAGCTGTTTTTGACAGTACACACATATGGTGCTTAGCAAACCGTGAAAATTACAGACAGTGTTGAAGCTCCATAGCAGGGCAGATAAAAGCTCTGCCTGGGACTTTTGAAGGCCAGGAGGTCCCGTTAGATGTATATCACTGCAGGACCAGCCTGGAATGTTTAGACCGTCTCTGAAATGGTTAGATGATGTACAGGAGGAGGCAGTGGGACAATTCTTATTTCAGCATAACTATAAATCACTTAGTAAAGAAGTGATAAATATAGGAAATTCTATGACTTCTAATACAAATCAACCTAAAGGTACTTTATTTTATTCTGAGCTTGGTGTTTTCATCTATATAATCATAAATTCTTCCTTTTTTACTTATTGCTAGTAACAAAGGCTAGTGCAAGTGTTGTATTCTGTATTGGGCTACCATACAGGTACAGGGCACTTTCTAAATATTTAAAATAATTCCTAAAAGGTGCTTACACAGTGACTGTTGACCAAGTCAGTGTCTCTGAGAGAACTACTTCCCCGCTGGTTTAAGAAGGCTACTCCCACCCTCACAGCTGCAAAGTGGTACCTGGGTGCCTTGTCATGATGCAAGATGACATGAATCAGTTGAAAATAATCTCTGGACAGCAGAGTATTGTCCAAGTTGAAAGCTGTAACTTCTATGAAGTTGTTGCTTCTGTTGCTGGCAGCCATATGGGCTTACCCGAAATCACCATCCATAGCTGGGGATTGCTTAAACACATTGTTGGGAAACAGTTTTACTTATAAAAAAAAAACCAAACTTTTTTAATTCCCTCTTTGAGACACGAAACCAAGCTCAGGACTTTAGTTTTTCCTGAGCCTGCTATCCGACTTATCCCAGAGAAAACATATCCTCAGCCCTTGCCTATGTATGTACCCTGAATTTGCTGTGGATTGCATGGGATGCCCCGCAGAGGAGATCGAAAACCTGGGTTAATTCTGTGACAGTTTTCACTTGTGCGGAGAGCACCGAGCAGCTGCGGGTTTAGCTTCCCAGCCTTGTCTTCTCGGGCCTCCCCCACCAGTGGGCTCCAGGTGGCAGCACAGGCATCCTTTGCGGAGCAGGTGGAAAGGTTTGGCCTGAAAAGGTTCTAATTCAAATTACTATGTCTTCGCTGTTCCCGGATGAAGCTTGCAATGAAAACACAGCTGTAATTTTAAATTTTAATCCTTTTCACAACTGTCTTCATTAACATTATTCTTAGAATCATCTGTGGCAGCTTTCATTTCTCAAAGCCTGCTTTCTCTCTGAAAAGCTACAGGTACCAAACTAAACTGAGCTAAACCTTAGGAGAAAGCTATCGTGAAAAGTTTACATGTGAGTCAGAAAATGGATGTGTTTAAATCAATTTTTCAAATATTATTTTCTTTAAACCATACCCTTATTATTTCAGCAAGCTCTTATTTTATTGTTAAGTATAGGGCTCCTGCTCTTTGCAGAAACGAGAGATGGGCAGGAGTTCCTTGGCTCCTGATATCCTCCTTTTAGCAGTTCCAGATACAATGGCGTGTTAGCCCATAGTCCTTCATCCCCTTAAACCAGCCCAAACTGATGAGTCATGAGGACCAAAGATCACTGAAGGTGAGTGGTGGGGACATGACAATCCCAGCTTCATCCACTGACAAAAAGCTTGAATCAAATCACATCAGGTTGTTGGGGGTTAAGAAAGAGAATGACCCACTCAAAAAAACAGCAAGGAAGTAATATGAATTATGTATATGGTATGTATACAGTAGTATAAGGTAATATAAAACTGTATGGCTGCCATTAGATACAAACAGACACCTGTAAGATTACACAGGCTTTAACAAAGTTTTTGACACACTGAGAAAAACAACCTGGATTTCAGATGCTAATGTATATTATGTTAGTTCATACACTATATGCTCTCCCTCCTGAGCATAATTCTGCTTTTTGCATCTTATTGACTCCCTTTCAAACACTCCGTGGGAGTCTGTGCTCTTTCCTGAGTCACGCTTTGCTATATCTCCTCTTGTCCTCTTACAGTTACTACAAGGTAGCTCAGACACCAAAAAAAAGGATATTTTCCCAAGTGCATCTGTTTTATCTTTTTTCTTACTTTTTGGATGTAAACTCTGGATGAAAGGTTAATTATTGCAAACAACGTCACCTCTCTCTTGTTTCTGTTAGCATCAGGACAGACACATTTCATCCAGTTTTGCAGACATGGAGAGTAAAACATGTTACAAACCCTAGAACGACTTTATGTCCAGTTAGAAGAGGCAAGCAACTCAGTTTTCAGTAACAGAGACAAGCAGGAGAAGAGAATCTATTGAGGGACAACAGCAGCACAATAATTTTACTTACTATAACATAGTAAAAAGACAGTATTTCTTTAGTAAATAACTTTAAAAGCAGTCTAAAAGCAGTGAAGTTGTTCAACTAACAATAAGCAATTTTCTTATTAAGAAACAGATTTCTGTTTCCTAATTCCAGGTGTTATGGTAGTACAAAATATCTTTTTCTACAAAACAAATAATGTAGATGTGAAATCCTTAGAATTTCAAGGGAGTTTTTGGGTGGAAGTAGCATTAAGTCGACCTGCATGATGGTTGAAAACATGAAGGCTAAATGCAAGTAGTTTGAGTTATTTTTCCAGAAAGATACAATTTGCAGTGAAGTAGCTTCTGAAACAGGTTCATTAAAGGAATCTGTGCTCTGTGCATTCATTAAATATATTAATGTGCTCTGTTTCACATGATGGACCTTTGCTGCCTCTCTTTGGGGTTGTCCATTCTGAGGGCTTTTCTCTGATCTATCCTCATGCACCATCACGGGCTTTTTTCAGCTTCCACCCCTGGGAAATTCTGGCTGGGTTGCTTCCTATTATTGCACCTGCCTCTCTGGAGAACTTCCTATCTTGACTGCTTTCTCTCAGGATTAGTACTAAAATAAGGCCCAGGAAATAGACTCTGATGATTTGCCTCACCATCAGACTTCATTATATCAAAACTCCTTCTGACTTTAGTAAGTGGATTCCCTGAACCAGAGCTGAAAGACTAAGCCTTATATCTTAATTCAGAAACCCTTCATTAACTAACTTCATGGATCTGCAGATGAACAAATTTGTCTTGCTAGCAGAGCAGAACAAATAATAAAAATTTGCCTTTCTGCACGAGTGCTCCAAGAGCATCTCTAAGCTTACGTGTGACAAAGAACCCCCAAAATGCAATAAAACTTTCTCCTGAAAATAGGTTTCTCTCTATTTCTCTCATTTGAGTCCCAAGCATACAAACTGATGTTATATTCTTGCAGTGGTTTTGGTGTAGATTCTAATCGAATCCTATACATCATTTGCGTGAAACACGCAAGTTGAGGGCTTTCTGAAATGCTGTAATGACAACTGGGCAGAATGAAGGACAAGAATCAATGGAACGGAAATGTTCGGTCCCATTAAAGACATGATAAACACAGCCTAATTTTCTGCATTTGTACTAAAGTAGTCATCTGCCTTACCCACGTCAGTAATTTTCCGCTGGTTACAAGCAGAGCTTTCAGATTATTATCAGCAAAGCACTCTTCCTCTTTTGAGGTCGCAATAAAGTCAGAGAAAACAAAACAAAACAAAACAATGTATTTTAAAAGCTTTATGATTGTCTGTCTCTGTACTCCAGAGACTTGGGGAGATGATTATCCTCCTCTTTTGTGTGCTTCAGCAAAGGCACATCCAGTAGTGGTTTACAAACTGAGGATCACTAGGAGTGACAGATGAGTTTTTTAACAAGCAAGGCTGTCCCCACCAGCCTGACTACACACCTCATGCTGTCCCTGCTCCCGTGCCCTGACTCTCCTGCAGCAGCACACTGCTGCTGCACTTGCTTCACAGGAACCACCAAGAAGCAGGTGTTAAAACATGAGCTAAAATGTCAGAAAATGATTGATGTGGTGGATGAAGCAGTTCTTTCAATCAGTCTCCTTTTGGGAAAGGAAGATAGGACATTGGGATTGGATCTGGACAGAGATCATCAGAGAGATATTAAAAATATTACAAGGATTTTTATCATTTTGGAGTAGTAATTTCCCAGATGTAGACAGAAGAACAAATAGCTTGTGCGAAAGGATTTTAAGTCATGTTGTTTGGCGGTGGAGGGACTAGGTGACCTAGCATGGTCTAATAGTTTTGTCTTCCTAATGTGATTAAGAGTGAAATCAACCAAGTTTCCTTATCTAGTGAAGACAGATTATGTGTATATATCCCCTGTGCTGTAATCTGTATTGCACAAATGGCCAACCACTTTGTGAAATTTCTTTGGGGAGCTCTGGAGTATTGCATGGTCATTGACCAGAGGAAAAATAAGTTAACTTATTCAAAAAATTAAATGTCTGACAAGTACAGGTAAGTTGCTGCCTTGCTACATAGGCATTAGTCTTCTGGGGAACAGTATCTTTGTACCTGCTCTTGGTTTGAGCCAAGCATGAGGGAAAATGTATTTTCTTAAAGCTCAGGTCTAACTACCCTGCTTTGAGACCACTGTCATAGTGCTGGAAGCTCCTGGGTTTTCGGGGCTCAGGCCTGAAGTGACTGGGGCAGGATCCCCACCCCAAAGGCATATGGGTAGCAGGACAGGCCCCAGCAGACAGGGTCCTGTCCTAGCCACCCCAAACCTGTAAGCAGTGCAGGTGACTTCTACAGGTGAAGTGTTGATATTTTCCTTCCAGAAGTGGTTTCAATAAATTAATTTGCAACAAATTTTCATATCAGCCCATGTGGCACAAGTCAGTTTGCAGCATGGCTTCCATTTTGGTGTTTCTATGAATTTGTGGAAAGTGCCTAAACTTGACTTGAGTTTTTCTTTCAGTAGTTTTAGCCTATATTTCTCATCAAGTCAGCAGGTGCATTATTTCTTAAAAATCAAAAAAAGTATGTTCAAAAAGATAATTATTAATTTTAAGTTTAAGAAAGAAGACAGTGGTTTATACCAGCAGAAATACCACAGAGAACCTAAGCAGTTGCTCTTTTTATCTTATGTACATAAAATATGATTTTTTCCATCTCCTTTTTTTTAATTCACTAATCTTCCCCTCACCCAGTCTTTGAAGTTTTTCCTGTCATTAATTAATGTAAAATCTATTTTACAGCAACATTCTTTTGGCTTCACCTTTTTTCTTCCTCAACTTCTCTTTGTACGTAATGCTTCTCAAATAATTTACTCCTAGAACACCGTTATTTTGGTAATGTAGTAAAGACACCAGTCTTCACCCTTTCAAAGAGTAAAAGGTGAAATGTCTGGTTTTTGTTCACTATGTAAATGAGCATTAAAAAGATGAAGATGTCCCTCTATGCAGAACCTTAATTTTCAAATAAGATTTTGCAGGTTTCTTTCTGTTGCTTCTCTTGAACAATAGCCCAGGTTGTTGAAGTTTTCATATGAAAGATAGTATCTCTATTACCCTTCCTGGAACTTCATATGACTAATGAAATGACATACAATTGTGCAATTTGTACCTCCTATTGCAATTATGTTAGAAAAAATGGAGGTAAACTGATATCTGCTCCGTATTTGAGAAGACCTGGAGGAATAAATTTACTGGCAAACTTCTCATTGTCTTTTACAATGTACATAAAGCCAGGAGCAGGATCCACAGGTTGGAAACTGTGAAGACTACTGTCTCCTTGCTCCTGGAGCTGAACATCACAAAGCTGTTCTCTCTGTGTATCAGCCCATGGAACAGATCTCCTGTATTGTTAGGAAAATATACATAGAGACATAATTTTGAAAAGTCCTCTTCCAGCAACTAGAGATCTTCATGCTGATAATATGCAGAGGTAAAACATTCAAGTTCAGATGATTCCTGAGTTGTCAAGTCTGAGTAAGAAAATATATATTGCTGATTTGCATACCAAAATCTATTGTAACATAAAACCAGATAATTATTTTGGTGGAAAAGACCTTTAAGATCATCAAGTCCAACCATTAACCTAGCACTGCCAAGACCACCACTAAACCATGTCCCTAAGCACCACATCTATGTGCCTTTTAAATACCTCCAGGGGTGGTGACTCACTTCCCTGGGCAGTCTGTTGCAGTGCTTGACAACTCTTTTGATGAAGGAATTTTTCTTAGTCTCCAATCTAAACTCCCCCTAGTACAATTTGAAGCCATTTCCTTTTGTCCTATCACTTGTTACTTCAGAGAAGAGATTGATACCCACCAGGCTAGAACTTCCTTTCAGGTAGTTGTAGAAAGCAACAAGGTCTCCCCTCAGCCTCCTTTTTTCCAAACTAAACAACCCCAGTTCTCTCAGCTGCTCCTCATCAGACTTGTGCTCTAGACCCTTCACTAACTTCATTGCCCTTCTCTGGACATGCTCCAGGATGTCAATGCCTTTTTTGTAGCGAGGAGCCCAAAACTGAACACAGTATTCAAGGTGCGGTCTCACTAGATTGGAGTACAGGGGGATGATCACTTCCCTAGTCCTGCTGGCCACATTATTTCTGATACAAGCCAGGACGCTACTGGCCTTCTTGGTCACCTGGGCACACTGCTGGCTCACTCAATCCCTTTGTACAGATCACCGATAAAGATATTAAAGAGACCCGGGCCCAACACTGAGCCCTGGTGACCACAACTTGTGACCAGCCACCAACTGGATTTAACTCCATTCACCACAATCTTTGGGCCTGGACATCCATCCAGTTTTTTGCCCAGTGAAGCACTTGCCCATCCAAGCCATGAGCAGTCTAAAAGAAAAATAAGCCTTGTATATTAACTTTCTTTTTCTTGACACAGCAGTACCCAGATCCTTGTTAGCATTACATAAAACTCTTGCAAATAGTTTCTTTAGATCAGTTAGATGGTCTTTAAGACCATTTTAGCTTTTGTAGGCATATTCTCTATTTAACTTTATGCAAAACACTTGTAGGAGAACCTTCCATATGAACTTGGAACTTTGTTGCACTAGACAAATTTGGAAATATATTTCTTCCTGACTGCAGATGTCAAAAGATGGAGAGCCCAAGTATCCCAAGGTTCACGGTTTAGTACTCTTCTGTTGAAAAATGAGCCTTTTATTTCTACACAAAATTGTCTAGCTTCAGCTTTGAACCACTTTTCCTGCCATCTTAATGAATATCAGCTCTTCCTATAGCTGTAGATAATACAAAAGAAACCTCTTAAATGTCTCTTGGGCCTACTTTTGTTATATTCTTAAGTATAGTAGGGCACACTTTCCAGGTGTCAAATCCTTCTTTCAAACTCTTTTCTAAATGTGAGTGTTAGAATATACAGAAAATTTCAGAGACTATGCAGAAAATGTCAGTAATGAACCTATTACTGTCACCCACAGAGATAAAGTAAATTATTCAAACCTATTTGATATTTGCTATATTTCTGCATCCAAAACCTTTATTTGCAGAATTAAATGGAGAGCATAAGATTCCTTATATATTATTACCCCGAGTCTCATTTACCCTCCTTCACTTGAGAGTACAGTCCAGAACCTGAAATGTGTGAACCTCATCTTTTGTTCTGAGATGTTCAACATTAAATGTTTTTTACCTTGGGTCCAATGTGACTCAGATTAGTTTGCCTTCACCATTGTGCCTATCTTAGCTGCAACCACATCTCTACATTCAACTTCATTAACAGTAATACAAATTATTGCTAACTAAAAGCAAAAGACATTTCACTATAGAGTGCATAAAGTCTACCTATTTCTAAAAATTAGAAATATAATGGTTTCTCAGTATTTTTTTCTTTTCTTCTCAATGTCTATTTTATGACATAATTTAATAGTCACCATTTATATTTGGTGACAGAACCATTTCCCATAATGTTCCTGGAAAAAAACAGAGTAAAATTTGGGCATGGATACAAATTAACTCCCCAATTTTCCCTCCCAGTCTTTATCAATATGGTAAATACATAAATCTTGGCCACTTGATACCCATTGCTCTGGTTCTGCTGCTGCTGGGGAGGGGCACTGCAAATGCTCTGACTTCAGGGAAACTGTCAGATACAGATTATGAATGTTAGACTGAATCAGCTTTCTAATTATATTAGCTTTTAAGGTTTTCATAGAAGTACATTAGTCTCTGCAAGTCTTGCAGGTGAAATATTGTGACATTAACTGGCAGCTCTATTCACACTGAAAGTTATTTATTGCAGTAGTAAAATTTAAAGAAATTACATGATTACATATAACAGAAAAATTATCATACCCCTGTGGTTCTGACTATCTGGTTACATCCTGTGCCTTGAAGTCTCCCAAGTGTGTGATTATCTAATAATAATCAATTGTTTACTGTTTCAGTACCAGATGTCAATTTGCAAAAGGAACAATAATGGGGAGAAGAATTTATGTCTAGAGGGGGAGTTGCATGTATACATATTTGAAGTCTTTCTTATATTTATTGAAATACTTAAGGTTTTGAGTAGCAGTATACATTTGCTTTCAAAAGCTTCTGTTGCTCCAGATGATTTAAAGATCACAGAATTCAGTTTCCCAGGCCTAATGGCCTGATTTTAGTTGCAGTACCTTAAGTTCCTACTGATTCCAGATAATTACTGAACACAGATTTCTTTTTTGTGCCCCAATGTTCGTTTTCGTAAGTTAATATTACAGATCCGTGTCATAAAAAGTTAGCTCAAAGACTGTAAATCAAAATTACAGAAAGAAATAAAAACTAGTTTGATATCAGTCGCTGAGGAGAAGGTCTCTGGAGCGGGAGACTCCATTGAGGCACCCTTCCTGAAAGCTACAAGCCACGGGCATAGATCCACGAGGGCAAATAATAAAAAATAAAAATAAAAAGGAGAGACTGAGTGATGCACTCGGTGGCAGCCATTGCTCCTAACCCTGACTGCACTGAGCAGTGACCCATTGGAGGTGGAGCTAAGGGCAGCAGGAATAATCCCTCTCCATACAAGAGGGGCCCCTGGAAGCATCAGTGACCAGGAGCTCAGCAAACAGGATGGGAAAACAGGGTGTGGGGCATCAGAAGAGCGTGGCGTGGCAGTTTGCATGGCAGTTCCAGCAGGCAGAGCAAGCAGGCAGGGCGAGCCCTCCCTCCTAGCTCAGAGGAGAAATTGAGCAGACTGGCTTCTGCTCACAGTGTACGCAGGTTGAGCCAAGGGTTTCCTGTCTGCTGTGTGCCCAGACAGTTAAACCATGGTCTCCACCAGGCGGAGAGGTTCACCCTACAAAACTGGGGCAACTCCAATGGAGGGCCTGCCTAGGGATGCTGCGGTTCAGGTCTCTGGCTGCAGGGAATGCCTGAGTCTGCTGCTGCCAGGGAAAAGAGGCAAACACCTCACCTGTGTGAGGTGTGAGCAGGTGGATGATCTGCTTTGCTTGGTAGCTGAACTAAAAGAAGAGCTTGAAAGACTGAGAGCTATCAGGGAATGTGAGCGGGAGATTGACTGGTGGAGTAGCTCCCTGGCATCCCAGAGGGAAGAGTGCCAGAAGGACACCTCACAACTGAAGACGGTCCCCCTGCCCTGTCCTAGTCAGGTAAATGGGAGTTACCAGAACCCTGAGGAGGGCTGGAAGACAGTCCTGTCTTGCCAACGTAGGTATCCCCCCCACTTACCTACCCCACTCCCCCACGTTTCCCTAAGCAACAGATTAGGGGCCCTGGAAGTTGAGGAGGAGGTATGTGAGGGGATGAATGCAGCCCCTCTGTCTCAGAGGAAACAGAAGCCTAGAGTAAGGTGATTGACTGCATGCCTTGACACTGCCTCTGTTAAGCAAGGGAGAAGGGTAGTTGTGGTCAGAAGGGTCTGAGCACCTGGGAAGAATACAGGAATGTTGTCAGGGCCTGTAGGGACGTGACTAGGAAGGCTAAAGCACGCTTGGAAATGAAGCTGGCAAGGGACATAAAGGACAATAAAAAGGGGTTTTTTAGATATGTGAATAGGAAGAGGATGACCAGGGATAATGTAGGTCCCTTGCTGAACGAGGCAGGTGTCCTGGTAATGGGGGATGATGAGAAGGTGGAGATACTGAATGCCTTCTTTGCTTCGGTCTTCACCTCAAAGGCCCCCGGGACCCACAGGCACTGGATGAAAGTAGGAGTGTTTGGGAAATGAAGAGCTTCCCTCTGGTTGAGGTGGGTGTGGTCCAGGAGTGTCTCAAAGGGATTAATGCACACAAATCCATGGGCCCAGATGGGATACATCCATGTGTGCTGAGGGAGCTGGTGGAAGTGATTGCTGAGCTGCTCTCTATCATCTTCGACAGGTCTTGGAGAACAGGAGAAGTGCCTGAAGACTGGAGGATAGCCAATGTCACTCCAGTCTTTAAAAAGGGCAAGAAGGAGGAACCTAGTAACTATAGGCCAGTCAGCCTCACTTCTGTCCCTGGAAAGGTGATGGAACAGCTTATTCTGGATGCCATCTCCAAGCAATTGGGAGAGAAGAAGGTCATGAGGAATAGTCAGCATGGATTCACCAAGGGGAAATCGTGCTTGACCAATCTCATAGCCTTCTGTGATGTCATCACCGTCTGGGTAGATGGAGGGAGAGCAGTGAATGTCATCTACCTTGACTTCTGCAAGGCTTTTGATACTGTCTCCCATGACATCCTGATAGCAAAGCTGAGAGAGCATGGGAGAGATGAGTGGACAGTGAGGGAAATGTGAGGGACAGTAAGGTGGGTTGAGAATTGGCTGTCAGACCAAGCTCGGAGGGTTGTGATCAGTGGAGCGGAATCTGACTGGAGGCCTGTGACTGGCGGTGTTCCCCAGGGCTCGGTGTTGGGTCTAGTCCTATTTAATATCTTCGTTGATGACCTTGATGAGGGAATAGCATCCACCCTCAGCAAGTACACAGATGATACAAAGCTGGGAGGAGTGGCTGATACACAGGACACTGTGCTGCCATCCAGCGAGACCTGGACAGGCTGGAGAGCTGGGCAGGGAGAAACCTAATGAAGTTCAACAACAGCAAGTGTAAAGTCTTGCACCTGGGAAGGAACAACCGTTTGTATCAGTACAGGCTGGGGGATGACCTGCTGGAGAAGAGCTCTGTGGAGAAGGACCTGGGGGTCCTTGTGGATGACAGGTTGGCCATGAGCCGGCAGTGTGCCCTGGTGGCTAAGAGAGACAATGGGATCCTGGGGTACATCCGGAGGAGTGTGGCCAGCAGGTCAAAGGAGGTGATCCTCCCCCTCTACTCTGCCCTGGTCAGGCCCCACCTGGAGTATTGTGTCCAGTTCTGGGCTCCCTGGTATAAAAAACACAGGGATCTCTGTGAGAGAGTCCAAAGAAGGGCTACGAAGATGATTAAGGGCCTGGAGCATCTCCCCTATGAGGAAAGGCTGAGTGAGCTGGGATTGTTCAGTCTTGAGAAAAGAAGACTAAAGGGGGACCTAATCAATGTTTATAAATATCTTAAGCAGGGGATGCAGGGGGAATCAGCCAGCCCCTTTTCAGTGGTCTGTGGAGACAGGACAAGGGGCAATGGCTGCAAGCTGGAGCACAGGAAGTTCCACACCAACATGAGGAAGAACTTTTTCACAGTGAGGGTGACAGAGCCCTGGGACAGGCTGCCCAGGGAGGTGGTGGAGTCTCCTTCTCTGGAGATATTCAAGACCCATCTGGTCACCTATCTGCAATATGAGCTAGGGACCCTGCTTTGCCAGGGGGGTTGGACCCGATGATCTCTCGAGGTCCCTTCCAACCCCTGTGATTCTATGATTCTATGATTCTATGATCTCATTCTGTTATGGTAATTTCTCCAGGAGACACATTCTAAAAAATTAATAACTTGTACATGAAAACAAAACCCACCCAATGTACTTCAGCCATGGGGAAGAGTAGATCTTTGTAAAAATAAGGCTGCAGGTCAGAGCAACCCAGCTTTGTTTTTCCCCAAGGCCAATGTATTGCAAAAGGGTGATCATTTAAGTATGGAAGAAAATAAAAAACACCTGTAAGAATCTTATTTACGTGTTACTGGAGGTGGTAGATTGGGAATGTGTAGTCTTAGAACTGCAGGAAAGAAGTGAAAAGGGTTGTGCCTAAGCCCACCAGATGTCGTTACAGGGAAAAGGGACCATAACCATGAGAGTGACAGAGTTTCTTTTTGCTGGGAGCCATGCTTTGAGTCTTTCTGTAGTGCAGAATATCTGAGAAAGAAAGCAGGTGAGAAATATTTCAAAATGGACACCCAAAACTTGGGGATATTTAAAAAATCTTAATACGCTCGCCTGATCAGGATATTTGTAAAATGGGGAGAGAAAACCAACCTGTCACTTCACAAAATATGAAAGTAGTTATTTTGTGTAGCATCCTCATAATGTGATGAAAAAGAGAAAAAAAAGCACATGAAAATCAATATTTGTTGCCTTGGAGAATGACAAGAATGCAGCGAATGAAAATAAAGCATGGGTAGTCTGCTCACTGAAAACTGTTGGTAAAACCAAAAGTTGAATGGGTGCTCATTAACTGAGCACATTTCATAGTAAACTGTAAATGAAGCAGAATTCCAAGGAAAGCATAAACCTAAAAGACCCCCAGCAAACTTTTCAGTCTGTCCATATCCTTCAGTGGATACAGGCTGAGTTGGCAGGAGGCAGAGCAAGAGAAAAGAAATGTCTATAGAGATACAGCTCTGAATTGTTCTCTTTCCTCTACAGTATTGTTCTCCATTACATACTTAATGTGACTGAATTATATTTGCACAGAAAATTTAAATTCTTCCATTAAATAGTTATTGAGCTCCTGACTTTGTATTCTCAATAAGGCTGCATATGTGTGTGTGTGTGTGTGTGTGTGTGTGTACGCACCATAATATTATAGTGTAAATATCTCCAATGAACCAAGCAGCAGTTCATAACGAAAATTTCATAACAAGATTAATCATGCTATCTTCACCAAACTGCAAAACTGTGTAATGCCCTTCCCCCCAAAAAAAGGATGTTTGGCTCTTCACTGTACAGCCTGTCATAAATTCTGGGCCCCAACTTTTCATTACGAGAATGACAACTGATTTATTACAATATTGTGTCTTATTTTGAGAATTTAATGCACTAAGTGGTGAAAGTCCCTTTTACTATTTGACATACCAGTCCTCAAAGGAACTGAAGAAGTGAGACAGCCATGTATATACAGTACATTAAAAAAAAGAAAAGGGGTGAAAATCCTGCTCCCCCTTCCTCCAAGAGGACAAAACAAAGATAGGAAAGGGAGAATACTTCTGTTGTTGAGAAACTCTGCCAATAGTGCAGTTTTCCTCTGCTTCCTAAAGCAAAGGCATGACTATGTGGCATATTTACAGCCTGTAGGATCCTTCTAAAATTCATTAGAAACATTCTCCTGAATGATGTTGGAAATCCAGTTCAGCTGTGAGACTTCCAAGTAATGCCTGGATCCAGTAATGCTACATGGTTTTTTATATATAATTTTTTTTAAATTTTATTTGAAGTGAGTTGAAAGCAATCAGGAATTCTTTGGTCATCATCACAACTAAATTACTTTTGATAACCCGTTCATCCCAGTTTAATTAACCTTCCCTTTTATTCTCTATGATCTCCTAATCTCTATCCTTAAACTAGGCTGTGAACTCTTTGGGACAGAGAACTTAATATGCGTTTATTTTATGCTGCCTCGTGATACACATACTGAGACTGTAATTTCTGGCAAAAAGAATTTAAACCCCCTCAAACAAAAAACTTTTTGGGGCAAATAAATTAAGAAGCTGACATTCAATGCTTCCTTGTGTAAGAAAGTACAGAATGTGGATGTGCTGTCTGTAGTGAAGCGAAAACTAGAGGGAAAGAAATTTTCCAAGTTACTTTACAGTGCTCTGAACTGCCTATGAGCAGAGGCAGGCGATTGATTTATTCAGTTGTGTTAATGTTTGTGAACTCTTTTTTTTCCCCTCTTGTTTTTTGTCTTTGGCTTAATTACAGAATTATCTTACTTTACAACTCGCCCCCCAAAATCCCAATCCAAAGCCAAAACCAAAACCACTACAAAACTAGTATTGCTGGAGGTAAGCACTTGTACCTATTAAGCTGTTACTCATTTTGTATTGTTGGGGCAAACTGTTCTCTCCCTGTGAGTTATGTGAGGACATTTTTAATTGCAGGTGTAATTCAACAGAGAACGTAAAAGATTTCATTAATTACTTTCTTTTGAAGCTGGAGTTTACCTTATAGTTAAATTTGCTATAGTAATAACCTATTTTTTTCTGCTTTTTTTTTTTTTTTTCCATGAGGGAATTAAAAGTTTTGCCAGGTGTGAACAGTTTAAAGTATATCAAAGCAACGTCATGCACAATATGTGCAACTTGTATAATTTTAGTTTGAAACCATTAAGTTTCCTGGCATGAGGCATATATGCATTTATGAGAACTCACATAGAGGACAACAGGTGAATTATTCTACTCCACCCCATTAAGTATTCTGCATATACCTGTCTATACCTTATTTTGCATTTTTATTATTTGTAATTACCGAGTATTTGGGATGAGCCATTGAAATGAAAGAGAATTTCTGAATTAAAGATGACTTGGAGGCACATTAGCAAACAATATTTAAAAAAAACATAATATGAATACGAATATAGGAAGCACTGGGGCACAGCAAACATAGGAATTAGGGGATTGAAGTATGGTTTTCAATGTTGAGTAGCTAAGAAATCCAGATATTTATTTTAAAATATTCAGAGTAATTATTTGGTGAAGCCATCCTCTAAATTTGATTGTGTTGAATTAATTTTGAATATGTTACCTCAGCTTATGCAATAGAGGTAAACTGACCTGTGTAAGAGCAGAGAGCTTGGGATGATGAATTTTTCTAGCACAGTCCCTGGCACAGTTTGGCCTGGACTAACTGCTACTCTCCAAGACAGTCCATGTGCACCAGTCAGGAGTTCACAACAGGCAGACACCAGGACAGGGTTTGAATGTGGCTACCCTGTTTTGAGCAATAAGAGACCACATGTATGGATTTGTAGTCAGAACCCAGTTGCCTTCCTTCAATGCCATTGTCCAGCACAGCAGTAGTGTGTCATGGCAGGACAGGGCAGTTTTAGGGGTATACTGAATCCCTGCTTTTTGAGAGGACTGGGAAGGAGAGATGTCCAGGCTGAAAGGTGAGTCCAGACTCTGAGAGATCTGCAGAGGCAGTGCAAAAGGGAGTTGGGTTTTAGGCTGGCAGCTCTCATAATAGTGTGGCCTCCACACTTAAGTCCCCCTCATAAACTGACCCTATAAACAACAGTGTGCCAACTGATGGCTTACATGTTCTGCTGATCTAGGAGACAGAGAGAAATACAGCTCTTCTACAAAGGTGTATGCCTTTGCTTGGATAAAATGAAGTTACTACATTATCTGTGTGGTGAATATATGTATTCTCTGCATGGGAATTATGACTCACCTTCACTCACACTTTCTTTGGTATCTCAAAGAATACATCAATAACTGCATCTTCTGACTTCAATAACGTAGAGATGGTCCTGGTAAGGCATCAGGGAATGCAGGGTTGCCACTGTAAACAGAATGAAATACTTAATTTCATGTAAAATAAGGGTGGAGTCTTTACTGTGAACATTTTTCTTCATCCTTGTATGTCAAGTGGGATTCACTAGTTTGTTTCTTTTTCAGAGCTGCCATGTTCTTTAGATTTCATTGCATGAACATGGTGCGATGGCTGCTAGCTAACTCACGTCTTTCAATTCATCAGAAGCTTTCATTCCAAAGAAGAAAGCAAACATAATTTTCAATCTCTAGATATTTTGTTATCTCAATTATGGCTGCTTTGCCTGCTACCATATTGCTCTGTTTGAATGTGCCATATGTCACTCATAATATAACAATGCAAATCCAAGCAGGAAACATTGCTTTGAGCTGACATAATAATAATAATGAAATACTGCTTCTAACCAGCTTAGAAAGCTGTGCCAATTACACGTCTCAACTTCCTCTTAAAGAACATGGAGAGAGTGGTGACACAGAAGCATGTAAAATTGGCTCAGATCTTAGTCATGGAGACTCCACAGTTAAAAATAATTAACTAAAAGGAGATAGATCATCTAATCCAGAACACTTTGTGAACTGTAAAGCACTTGCGTTGCAATGAAAGACTAAAAGCTTGCCTATGACACATCACAGAAGGAGAACAGGAAAGATGAAGGTCATTTTCAATGTTGGAACTGAACAATTTCATAGAATCATAGAATCATAGAATGGCATGGGTTGGAAGGGACCCCAAGGATCATAGAGCTCCAACCCCCCTGCCACAGGCAGGGACACCAACCTCCAGGTCTGAATCTACACAAGGTTGCCCAGGGCCCCATCCAACCTGGCCTTGAACACTTCCAGGGATGGAGCATCCACCACCTCCTCTCTGGGCAGCCTGCTTCAGCATCTCACCACTCTCTCTGTAAAAAACTTCCTCCTAATATCTAATCTAAACCTTCCTTCCTTTAGTTTTAATCCATTCCCCCTTGTCCTGACATTGTCTACCCTTTTAAAAAGTTGAATCCCCTCCTGTTTGTATGCTCCCTTCGGGTACTGAAAGGCTGCAATGAGGTCCCCCCGCAGCCTTCTCTTCTCCAGGCTGAATAAGCCCAGCTCCCTCAGCTTCTCCTCGTAGGGGAAGTGTTCCAGCCCTCTAATCATCCTCGTGGCCCTCCTCTGAACCCTCTCCAACAGTTCTACATCTTTCTTGTATTGGGGTCCCCAGATCTGGACACAGTACTGCAGATGGGGCCTCAGGAGGGCAGAATAGAGAGGGACAATCACCTCCCTGTCCCTGCTGGCCACCCCTCTTCTGATGGAGCCCAGGATACCATTGGTCTTCCAAGCTACAAGAGCTCTAAACCTGTGAGAGATTCAATCTTATCTTCATGAACTTTGGTTTTCCTTATATACCCAGAGACAATCCATTACTGGCCCTCAAAACTGCATTTGAAAAAGAATATTCTGGTTCCTGGGTAACTGAGAGTTAGACACCGCTTCCTATCAGGCACTTCAGTTCCAGTAACCACAAAATGCACTAGGTTTTAGAGCCTCTTCCTCCCGTTTCTCAACAAGATGTACCTGAAACAAATAATGGAGAAGGAAAGGCTAAAAGTCCACCCAAACTCCATTGTGCCAATAGATTGGTTTTCTCCTGTTTCACCTAGCAGTGATCATTTTTGTTATTAGCAGTAGCATCTGAGTAAAGCAGTGATTGCGAATGACATGGAAAATCACATTTTTAAATTTGGATCTTGGCTAAACTGTCTGCCATACTACTGCCCTGTGAACAAAAGAGATGCACAGCTGGCAAAGAAAATTGAATAAGGATTAAGTGAAGCACGCTGTAGTGCTGCCGTAGGCCTCTGCCTACAAGTTAGAATTAGGTGAACGCTACAGATATCCGTCTATACCCTTTATAAATGTACCTTTTTCTGGTCCACAGTTCAGGATCTCTCTATGTAACCCTCACTTTAGAGATGAAAGACATGATGCTAGTGCTGTTTAATATATAAAATGTGATGAAACAAAATCAATAATATAAAATTAATACATGAAATCAAGCTGATTTGTCTGTGCTTTGTGCACTCAACTGGCTGAAGTAACTTCTTGTATTTCAAGAATACTCACATCCTTCTTGTATGTGAGAAGTTCCTCTATTTATTACATGGTTAAGTCATGGCCATTTATTTGTGTATGAATCCTTAGAATTATAGATTTTGACCATGCCTACCTGGAAACCAGCATAAATCTGATAAAGGCTCTTTGCATTGAATGTGTATGCAGTTGTTCTAAGATATTAGAATATCTAAATGATGATAGGCATAGTTTAAAGAGTCTTTTTTTTCCATGAAAAAGTGAGTTTAGGAAATAGAATGGCTGGAACTTTCTCTGTCTCAGCTATTTTATTCACAATCTTTATCCATGTGTAAAGAGACTATGCAAGTGGGATAGCTACTGCTTAAAACCAATGATTATTAGCTAAAATGCTCAATTGAGATCTTGAGTTAGGAAGCAACTAAATGCATTATTATGCTTATCAAACAGTCTTTCTCCAAGGGAGCCATCTGTCAGGAGAGCAAGGATTAGACCTCTGTGTCTCCTTGAGCCAGTCTTCAATGTTTTCTGTGCTGCCATCATCTCCCAAGTCTCTGGGCTTTCCTTCAGGATTTTATGCTTTGCTATTTTGGTAATTTACATCTTGATTATTTGGGCTACCAGTAATCACCATCTGAACAAAACAACCTCTGTAATTTTACTTTTTTATCCTGTCAGGATCTGCTCTGCAGACCAAGTCACAACACTTTCTCACCTGTAGCAGTTTCCACAGGAGTATGAGCTAACATTAGATGGTTGGGGCATATTGGGACAGGGACTTGCTCCTTGGAAAACAGGGAACCAAACTATGGCAAAGGAGGGGCCTTACAGAGTCTGCATTTCACAGGGCTAAATAAGATTTAAAGAACTGCACCTAGTTTATTCTACCAAAAAACTCACCAAAACCAACCCTCCTTCTTTGGAAGATGAGGTTTGGATTGGGTGTCAGCTATGTTGGCAATTAAAGCTGTTACTTCACATGGAAAAAAAATGCACCACTGCTTCATGACAGCTGTCTGGGTGCAGACTCTTATCCCAGTGCATAGTGCCAGTAGGTTAAGGTTGTCTCTGCCTCCAGAAAAGTCTTCCTGGCAATTGTAACTTCAAAGATTTTTGTTTTCCTGTGTGCAACAAACACTTTACTAAGTTTGGGATAAAAAGAAGAAATAGTACCTATTTTCTGAAAAGAAGATTCAATATAAGATTCAGTATAGAAAAGTTTCATGTTATATTTTGCTACCTTATCGATATGTTAATATACTTTTCAATTTACTCATAAAATCACAGGTAGTTCTTTGTACTAAATGACCTGTAGCAGATTTTTAATTATACTGCAGTAGCTCAGAAGCAGTACCTCAGACGTAGTCATATGATTTACTGGTGCAATTATCTACTGAACTGCCTTAAAACTGATGCACTTTCCAGGTTTGGGTTTGGGGTTTTTTTTTTCCCCCTTTAAAAGATGTAGTATGTCAAAAGCTAGTTCTAAATGCATGCATCCAAAATGGAATAAATCTGACTTCAATGTATTTTTTTGCTCTAAAACAAAGTCTCTTGTATTTGCAGTTGTTAGTGGTGCTATAAATCAGACTGTATATTTTAGCATCAGAAGACCCATGCCTTTAGGTGAAATAAATCAAAATTCTCTGCAAAGAAATAGAAGAGATGTGGTCACAACATCTTTCCGATTCCTTCATCCATCAGCTAGTTATGAGAATAGACTTTCATGTTAACTTTATGAAACTTAATGCCAGAAATTACAGTGAACTTGTTCCTAGCCGTCTTCTTTCCTCTTCCCACTTCTGACCCACCTGTGGTGGTGTTCACTGATGTTTCGAAGAATTTCTTCTAGAGATGACCTTACACAGGTTTCTAGCAGAAAGCTACTTCACCTTCAAGCTTAGACTGCTGAGAATTAAACAGTTTATTGAGAGCAAAATTAGTGAAACCTGGTTTGTTGGTATGTGGAGATGAGTATGGATTCCTTGGTGATGAATAACAGCTGAACTCCCAGAGAAATTAACACAATCTCTCTCATTTTCATATACCTCTTTCCTCTTCATAAAGCTTTTCTTTTCCTTACAAATCATTTCGCTGTATCTTACAAAAGAGTGAAAATTTAGGATTTCACCAGTAATCCAGTTTGTGTTCAAACTACTAAGAACATGAGAATGACTCCTAGATCGGATATTAGGAAAAAATTCTTCACTGAAAATATTTTCAAGCACTGGAACAGGCTGCCCAGGGAAGTGTTTGAGTCACCATCCCTGGAAGTATTCAAAGATGTGTTGATATGGTGCTTAGGGAAATGGTTTACTGGTAGACTTGACAGTACTAGGTTAAGGGTTGCACTGAATGATCTTACAGGTCTTTTCCAACTCAAACAATTCTATGATTCTATGATTCTCTTGATAGTGAAGTTCAATTTGCCTGTCACGTAGGCCAGAGTGAGTTACCTTTCAGGTAATTTGAAATGACTAGTAAATCAATTAGGATGGATTAAACTGTTTTCAGCACCCACATGCTTAGCTACTTTGTGGTAGTTTTTGATCTGTATCTTTCCAGTATGTTTACCTTCAGACCACACCTAACTGTCCTTTTTGTCACTTCACAAGTGGTGAGCACTACACTAACCAAGATTGTAATGACATGGAATTGAAGATTAGCAGCAAGGCTACTCCTTCTGCCTATAAGAACAAGCATTAATACTTTGATGAGCACTGAAGTAATGATTTTGTGAACAGCTGAGATGACCTAATGACCTCCATAATGATGAAGTCCTCCTGGATTCCTGCTCTTCCTGCTGAGAGTGGTTCTCCCACGTGCTTGAATATTTCTGTTTAAATAAAGACACCTTAAATTACTAGTGCAATTTTGGACATACACTTGTTTCTCCAAACTCTCCTAGCTCCCTGGAATCATGCATTTTGTGTGGCCACATCTTCTTGGCTGGGATGGGTCAGCAGGTACAAAAATAATCAATGAAAGGAGTGTTACAGACCAACACAGAAAAAGGCACCCAAACAAAGCAAACCTTAGTTTCTTGAGGGAAACCAGGTTCAGATTTTCTTGACTTTAGAGGTAATTTAGTCTTTGCAATTCTTCCAGTCTCAAACCTGGCTTATAGAAGTTGCATCTCTCCTCCTAGGGCATTGTTGTTCCCTACCTGTGTTGCAACATATTGTATTCCTTGGTTGTGCCAGTAAAATTATTGCACTCCAAACTGATCACTTTGAAGTTTATTGGCTTTCTGAACATGGATGGCTCAACTGCTTTGGATTATCAGAACTTTACAAATGGTAGTATTGGCAAAATTTCTGGAGCAAATATATAACTGAGAGAAGTGGCTGGAGAAAATGTAACCATAAATTCCACATTATGTCATCCTTTCTTTTAGAAAATCCATGCAAAATAAAAGTAAAAAAGGGGTTCTTCTTTTGTCTGTGTTTTGATTACAATGAAACCACAGAAAGTGGTAGAGGGAGAAAAAGGAGCTTACAAGCCTATAAAGATCTGTAATTGTCACTTTAGTTCTATATTTCTGCAGATGGTGTACCCTTTCAGCTTTCAGTTTAATGCTATGTGTATAGTATGGTTCCATGCTTTTAATTAACTTCTGTTTAGTAAATAGATATTCAGGCATGGTTTAGCACTGCAATTAGAAGACTAGGGTTAGGTTTGAGCCCTACTGTGCTAATTAAAATACTTTTGAGATCTGTTGTTCATGCATTAAAATGTCAAGCGATTGACAAGCCATAAGTGAAAAATTGATCCTATTACCAAGCTAGCCAAAATGTGCTGCTTCTTTTTGGCTTTTTTTTTTTCCCAAGATTTAAGATTTATTATGGTCATTAGAAATACAGATGTTTATATGTATGTGTCTTGGAATTAATTTAACTTTTCTGTTCCTTAATGCTTTTCTGCTTGCTGTAAGACAGAATTATCAATGGCTCCTTCTGTGAAAGAGACTGTTCAACCTCTTTCAACTGAAATTTTAATCTGGAAACAAATGACTGGCATTTCCCACATTAAGGAGGTGGGGGCCATCAGTTAGATCCTATAACTCTTCTACTGGAACTGAGAAATTCTTACTGATTGCTAAAAATATATAATAATAATCTACAGTGTTAGGTGTACCAAAGAAGTCTAAATACAGTGTTGCAAGACCAATGAAGCAACGAAGAATAGTTGCGAACAATATCCAGACATGGTTTTTTAAATGAATTATTGGAAAATGTGGGTTAATCCAGCAAGTCCTAAACAAACTTACCAAATGCACATCGTTTTATAGTTGCTTTCTAAAATTTATCATGATCCATTTTAAAAGTGGAAAGGGAACACTCTCTGAGAACCTTGGTGCCCAAATGATGAGATTTCTTTTTTTAAATTCAGATCTCCAACTATCTACATTCATGTTCCTGTAAAACTGATTTGTTCCTCTACCATTAAGATTCCTTTTTACTTCATGCTAAGTAGTCCCTAGCACTTAGATGCAATGCTGTTAGGTCCTATCCCAGCTATAACTTGGCCAGATTAAATTAGCCAAATTGTTTTTGTCAGCTTCTGTAAGGCAAATTCTCCATCTTAAGATCAGTTCATTACCACTTCTCAGCACTTATTCCAACGTCACTTAATCTTTCATGGACTCTATTACCAGAATTATACACAGCTTGAAATATGTCATACGAAGACTCTTTGGTACCCTAAAGAATGGATAGGTTGTTCCTGCTTTCTATTGGAAATGCCTCATCAGAAGCATCCAAAGATCACATCCGCCTTTTTAATGACTGCAATACCCTGGTGACTCACAGTCATCCCCTGTGATTAACTAGGTTACGCAGGTCTTTCTCTTCCTCGTTCTTTCTAGCTGATGGATTCTCAGTTGAGTTTATAGCAGAACCTTATATTATTGGTTCTCAGAAGCATGACTGCATTCTATACAATTGAGTTTTGTACTATTGAATGTCATCAAAAATGAATTCCGTCTGGTTTTATTTGCTTGCTTTTTATGTTCACTTTCAATAAACACTGAGCAAACAACTGAATCTGCCTGACTGCCTGCAAATTGGGACATTCAATGAGTACTTTTGCATTCCCCCTTGCTAATATACATATATATGTCTGCTAACAGAGCTTGTTTGCTCAGCTAATCAGGGAATGGCAATAACACAGTCTGCATCATTGACCCAGTCATTAGCCAAGATGCTTCAAAGTTAGTAAGTTCTAGAGATGCTGAGACTTACTGTGAGCTCCAGCTTGGCCACAACAATCAGTAATAAAGATCTCATTGCCTCTAGTGAAAGTGGAAATGAGCTTTTTGCATTTTAATTCTGTTATTTGTTCTTCTATTTTAAGATCAACATTTGCTCTCTGTCAGCCACATAAGATTATCTGCTGTCCTTAACACTTTAAAGGTTGTTTTCTGTGGTTAAAATATTTTGTGCAAATACATCCTTTTTTGCTGTGGGAAAACATAATTTTGTGGAGTGTCCAAGTTTTTCTATTTTACACAGTAAAACTAACAAGTGTTTCAGGTTGCCATAAGTACTAATAGATGATAATTACCTTTGGCTCCTGAATGGTCTAGATCAGTGAACTAATTTCTCCAAAAGCCTGTCCCCAAAGTACCACATACATTAAAAGATACTAAAATATTCTGTGCATCTGTTAAAAGTTTTTTTTTTTTCCTTTAAATTGTCAAAAAGCAGCAACAATCACTGGAACTAACAATTCCTAACAATCCAAATTCCAAGTGTCCTTTTTCCTTCAGTTGTTACCTTGACTGTGGAGCAGGATCTTGAAATTTGGAATCTATTTACAGTAATGTATTTTTGGCCATTTCCATAAATATATGGGTAAGAGATATTCTTTACAAATCACCCTGTGCTCAAAGCATAGGTTTAACAAAATTTGATTGGAGTCCTTGAAGATTTTCTCCTGATTAGATGGACAGCTTCAGAAACTACTGATGGTGATGTGTGCCCTTCACACACAGTGACTGAACATGTGACAAAAGTGTAATTGAAGGTAAACATTTCCATCCCTTTTGTCCTCAGTTGTGCAGGTGTGGAAATTGGAAACAAGATCTTATTTATATAAGTCCTTAGTGACTTTTATCTTGCTTTATTTTTGCTTCCCGACACCCCTTCTTTTTTAAAATTTTATCTAGAAAGCTTATATTTCTGGCCCTAATATAGGAAGAGATTTTCTGAAGCTTTGCTGAGCTAAAGACTAAGTGGAGACAAGGGAGATAATCATAGAATCATAGAATTGTAGGGGTTGGAAGGGACCTCCAGAGACCATCGGGTCCAACCCCCCTGCCAAAGCAGCTCTCTAGGACATATCACTCAGGCATCCAGATGGGTCTTAAATATCTCCAGAGAAGGAGACTCCACACTCCCCCTGGGCAGCCTGTCCCAGGGCTCTGTCACCCTCATTGTGAAAAAGTTCTTCTGCACGTTGGTGCGGAACTTCCTGTGCTCCAACTTGCAGCCATTGCCCCTTGTCCTGTCTCCACAGACCACTGAAAAGGGGCCGGCTGATTCCCCCTGCATCCCCTGCTTAAGATAATTATAGACTTTAATTAGGTCCCCCTTTAGTCTTCTCAAGGCTGAACAGTCCCAACTTACTCAGCCTTTCCTCACAGGGGAGATGCTCCAGGCCCTTAATCATCTTCGTAGCCCTCCTCTGGACTCTCTCACAGAGATCCCTGTGTTTTTTATACCAGGGAGCCCAGAACTGGACACAATACTCCAGGTGGGGCCTGCTCAGGGCAGAGTAGAGGGGGAGGATCACCTCCTTTGACCTGCTGGCCATACTCCTCCTGATGCACCCCAGGATCCCATTGTCTCTCTTAGCCACCAAGGCACACTGCTGGCTCATGGCCAACCTGTCATCCACCAGGACCCCCAGGTCCTTCTCCACTGAAAATAATAATGGTTGAAGTAGAAAGGAGAAAAATTGGAACCAGAAAGCAGGAAATGTTGGTTGTAGAAGTAGATATAAGATGGTATGTGTCTAAAGAAAGATATTACAATGGGATGGTGAGTGAGAAATCTGGGTAAATGGTATGATTGGGTAAAAACATCAGGTTCAGACAAGAAATTGTGTGTTGAGGTAGAAGGTAGATATGTAGGCAGCCAACATGGAGACAGGGTAAGTAACTCTTTGCCTTTGACAGCAGTTGCTTGTAAGTGCAATTAGTTTTATTTTCCCAGTCAATGTTTTCTTCAGATTATAGGGTTAGGATCTGTCCTCAGTGAACTTAGACTGTTTTAAGTGACCTTTAAACTGTCTATGATCCTGGCACAGTTCTGTAGGAGAAAGTCCTTGATTCTTTTCTTGGATAAAATTTCTTTTGTTTTAATTTTATTTCTTCAGAAAACTAGGAATCTTGTCTATTGTAGTTGAAATTCATCCTGATTGATTTTAGTTGCCTAAAAGTTATCTTGGTCTGTTAGGGAATATGTATTAGGGAGACTTTTTTAATCCATTTCCTTGAGTTTGGTAACCCAGAAATCTAACCTAGCCTAAATTATGCATTGAAGGCTATATTTTATGTTTACAGAGCTGGATGGATCCACTATAGCTCTTAGGGAGCCATATTTTGTATGGACTCCTCTCTGTGACAGAACATGAATCAACTGTGTCCAGTTTCCCTCTCCAGGTGAATTAAATGTAGAAAACAGAATAACAGAATAGTCTCTATAGTGGAAATAACTTTTTTTTTTTTTTCTTTGTCCAGGTGTAATGTCATAGCCAACACAGGCCAAGGAGTTGAGTCTTCATCCCTAATCATACTTTTTATAATAGGAAGCGTGTCTTTGACAGCAAGCTTTTTACTAGGAGCTAAGAATATTTAGGCTTTGAAGTTTTTGGGTTTTTTTTTTTGTTTCCTTTGTGTTTGTTTGGGGATTTTTGTTTGTTTGTTTCTCAGCTTTGACTCCTGGGTAGTGATTTGTGAATATTATTCAGGTATTATTCAGAGCTGTAACTGAATCAATGAGGTTTCTGGAATGTGTGGAAGACAAGTTCCTCTGGTGGTTTGTCTTCCACACACTGCAGAAACCTCCTAGACTGTTTCCTCTCTGCTGTATTACACTTCCCGTCAACCTCTGGTAAGTTGAAGTCTCACAGAAGAAGAAGGGCTGGCGATTGTTTGTAAAATAGCTTGCCAGCCTCTGCCTCCTCTCTGGGTGGTCTATAGCAGACTCCCACCACTATACCTGCCTTATTGCATGCTCCTCTGATTTTTACCCATAGACACTTAACACCGTCATCAAGCTCAAGGCTATCAAAATGCTCTCTAACATAGAGGGCTACCCACCCTCTCTCCTTCCTCGCCTGTCCCGCCTGAGGAATTTGTAGCCAACCACAGCAGCACTGCAGTTATGTGAGTTGTCCCATCACATCTCTGTGATGGTGATCATGTCATAGTCTCCTTGTTTTACAGTAACTTCTAGTTCCTCTTTGTTTGTTGCTCATGCGGAATGCATTGGTTTCATAGGGAACAGTTAAGAGACCCTAAAACACATTTCTCTGAATCAGTTGCTGAGTTGCCCTTTCCTGTGACCATGAAAAGGGTTAAACAAACAAACTCTAAACCCTCAGCCTGTTTATTTATGTAGGAGAGGTAGGTGCTTAAAAATTATCTCCAAGAATCCCAGATACATGTGTCTGACAGGAAAAGTACATACTCTACCTCTGAACTTTGTGTTCCAACCTGCTGAGCAGCACCAATATCAGCTCCCACCACACATTTTATTAAGGTAAATTAATTGTGGCAATGTTTATTGGAGCATTAAAAAACAGCAGTAAGTGCAACAGCAAAAAAACTATGCGGAAGTTACTACTTCTGCCTTCAGAAATAGAGTTTGAGTTCTGCATGGTAAATAAGTCATAGGGTGAAAGAATGGGGAGAAAAGAAACCACTGAAGTGGAAGCCTCACAAGATAAATACTGCTTCTCTGAGCACTGTGTAGAGGGATCTGTGGAGAAATGCTTGGTCATCCTGTTCCTTAAAGACTGCACAATGACACATCTACACAAGGGCTGAAGTAACCTTTAAGAGTCTCAATTTGGACAGACATGGGGAAGGTAGTCTGCTTACTTGAAAAGCTGGTTATTGAGAAAAAAGTAAATCTAAGCCACTGCTTATTTTTCTGTGATTTAACATTGCCCATTACAAAGCCTACCCATCTTTAGATGCTCCATTTTTCATCTGGGAGATCAGGGCACCATATAATTTTAATATGTATTTATGAGATAGGACGTTGGTATTTTTAAAAAAATCTCATTATGAAATATGTGGGAAAATAGAGTTTTACAGCTGTTTCAACTTACGGTAGTTATTTCTGAACTACGTGCCTATTCCTTATTACTGTTATCACTTGGTTCTTAGTTGTAATGGCCACAGTCGCTGTGCTGGTCCCCATATGTTGCATTACTCCCACCCTGCAGTTTCAGCAGAGTGTTTTGAGAGCCTGCAACAATAGGTAAAGCCCTCTGACCCCATAGCCCGTGTCTCAAAGCTCTGTATTCTGGCAGCTACATGTTACTTCATTTCTTGGAGTTCCATGATGCTCCCCATCGCTCTGAGTCATTGCAAAAAGCAGCTCGGAGGTTATGGTCTATCCACACAAAATCAGCGAGACGAAGCCCACTCATTCTGCTGAATTAAACTAGTTGCCGTTTCCCACTGCCCAGAGCCCAAACCAGTCAGAGCAGAAAAACACAAACAATGGAGATGAATTTTATTTATCATTTCTCTCCCTTCCTGCCCCAAGTAAAGTAAGGCTTCACTTGCAGTTTGCTGGCATTAGTCTGTCTACCTGTTTGCAATTCTGACTGTGGTTTTCAGCGTTACTTATTGTTCAAGGTGAAAACTAGAAAGCTGAAAGTATAGCTTCTAGTTTGTATAATGGGCAGAAAGTCAATTTGAAATTCCTATTCAGTGCTTCAGGCAGAAAAATGATTCTGCTGTCCCCTGCTGCCACCTTTTCCTGTCACTTGTAGCAGTTTAATCAACAACTCCCTCCTTTGAATATACAGCTTAACTTCTGTAAGTAGGTATAAATGCATCCTTCTACCAGACAAAACAACCAGACCAAGTATGCAAAGTATGGAGACCATGGGGAGGCAGAGTGACTCTACAGAACTTAATTGCCATTCACTTTTTGTTTTTACAGTATTTTTCCCAGAAGCAGAAGGGAAGAAAAGCACCCTAGCCAAAGGCAATCCTTTTTAATAAGCACAGCATATAAATATAGAAGAACATTGTTTTAATTTTTTCTCAGACTTGTTAATTATTCCAATATATTCTTTCACAAAATAACAATGCACCTGATGAACCAGCTTGTGCCATCCTGTTGCTATAGAAATTGCTTAGTATAAGTCTCCTGGCAGTGTAATCAGTTTAGTTCCCTTTAGCTATCAGGGAAAAGGCAAAATAGAGCACTTCTGGTTTGCAATTTGTATTTAAACAATTTCAAATTCATACATACAGATTTAGTTTTCGTCTTACAAAAAGTTAGATTCCTTTTATATCATCTTTGTACCTCTTCACTTTCATTTCTTTCTTTCTTTGCAGTTGTAAAGAGCACAAACAAAAAAACCAAACCAGAACTGTTAGGAATGAATATAAAAGATTCTTGTGTACACAATAACCCAAACTCCATTAATGGTTTCACAGTAGCAAAATATTTTCAGTTTCAGATTTTTGATCTTGATCTTATTTTTCTATTTGGTAAAGCCAAAGATAGAGAAGCTCTAGAGAGCACAAAAAGCTTTTCATTTCAACTTTATTTGAACCAGATTCAGGATAGGATGTATTTCTTGCTGTATGCTTTTCTTACTATGCTCCTTGCACAACACAGGGCTGATCCCAAGTGGGACTTCTATGCACTTCTCCAATAGAAATAAAAAACTGGATGTGATGCTAAAAGGGGAAGGTTGAGAATTAGGTTCTCTCAGTTTTATTCTCACATGTATTCTGCTACTTCTTCAATATTCTAGTTCTTTCTGGTTGTGACTGATTTGATTAAAACCAAAACAAACCCTTATTTTCTCTTTGTCTAAATTTTTTCACTCTTGGAGGTAGTCTTGCCGAAAAAATGATTGCTGTTAAGATTGATTGCTAGAAGATGGGAACTATTTGCAACTGAGAAACTTGTAATAGGTGTTTGCCCTTGGTGAAATATTTGTGGAGAAGTGAGAGCTCAAGTGTCAAAACTTCATTCTTGATCAGATGTATTTTTTATTACCCCTGTTGTTTTGTTTTTTTTCTAGAATAGATTGGTGATCAGAGAAAAGTTGATTTAATCATTTTCCATCCCTGTACACTACCATGTGTCTTCCTCCAGACTGTGACGCCTATCTTAAGTAATAAGGCATCTTTAAATTAATGAGTTGTAAGAAAGAATCAGGGTGCATTCTCAGCTCATGGCCCTGTGAGAAAGAGATAAGCATCCAGTGCAAGATGCTGAACATTACAGGAACTCAAATCCTAGCTGAGCCTTTTAGTGTGAGCATGATTCTGGTAAGTATGAAAGTGTCTTGAGGCTTCAATTTAAATCAAACTAATTGAAACAGATTAAATGGCAATGCTAGTTTCCTTCACTAAGTTTTCAACTGTTTAAGCTGTGTGCAGAATGTTGAATTATTTGGGGATGCATCTAGAAAAGCATGAACTAGGATACTTGATATTTCTATTAAAGATAATTTTTACTCATGGTAAATTTTGTACTCCTTATTGTAAGTAAAAGCCTGTATTCGGTTTTCCTCACACAGACCAATTACTTATTATGAATTCTGAGCTGTGGGCAAAACATCAAATCTGCAACTATCCACTATAAAAAAGTAAAAGTCTATTCAATGATTTAACTTTTTACCACAGATTAAGACCCAAAGTCATGATGACCATGTATAGTCTGTGTTTTCGTGTACACAGATTTGCATCCACAAAGGTTGTTTTTGAGAAAGAGCAATGAAGAAAAAACACCCTGAAAAAAACAAAGTCCTGGAAGAACAGATGATTTAAACCTTGTTGTTGCCACTTCAAGCAGCTGGTGCCCAGATGAGATCCTCTATTCATGATGAATTCAAGTTGAAACTCTTGTTTCTAGAAACCTCCATATCAGATAAAAGTCATGGGGAAAAAAATCAATCTCCTGCTTCAAAAACTTTTCAATTTTTCAGGAGAATGTAGGTATATACATGTCTGTGCATATGACATGGAGAGAAAATGTAATTTGAACTTTTCTGTATGATTCTAAAGTTTCTTTTTTTTTTTTTATCCTTTTACCTTAAAAAGCAATGTGGGTTCCATATCTTATTTGCATGTTATACCCATTTCTTAAATAAAGCTCTTCTGATGGTGATGAGGACAGAAGTGAACGAAAGACAAAATAATGAGTAATAAATGTGAGATCTAAGGAACAAGTCTTCTCAAATGCCACTTCTGAAGATGTACTTCTTTAAACAAAAGTCAGGGTTTTCATTATCTGAACTGTGACATTTATATTAGGAAGCTCCAGCACTTAACTCAGGTGTATGTAGGACTTGCGAGCAATGACAAATTTCTCTATGCTGATTGACATACTTTATTACTACACTGTTCCTTGTAGTGCCATGTCTACGTGGAACATTAATAATTTAAGACTATGTGTGTTCAAGTTCAGTCTTAACTTTATCTCAAAACACAAAGGTCAGCCATACAAGGAGAAGTACAAGGAGAGCCACTGCAAATTCACAAGCCACCTGGCCTGGTTTCCAAGAAACCTGCCCTTCTTACACATGCAAGGGACACCAAAAGATTTCTTTTTAAAAATTTGAAATAAGCTGAGTTTTGTCTTGAGGAAGTGTATTAGTCATGGATAGGGACTGCACCCAAAACCTTGCAAGCGGCTTCATTGTTTTTGTCTCTGTGACTGTTATTTGCTTTATTTTGTCAACATCTGTGAATCTTTTGGTATTTATATCTTGCTAGACTTAAGAAAGATTCAAGTTTTGCAAAATCCCATGAACATGACACCTATTATCTGGAAATAAGCACACTGGTCAAGAGTAAAGCAATGCAAATTATCCAGCTAAACAAAACCCAGTGAATGTGATCAGGACACCTAGATTTAAAGCCCAGAGTTCATATTTCCTTGTCCAAAGACTGATCTGTGTATTTCCATTGGCAACGTAATGACATTCAGTGGCTGATCATCAGCAAGTATCTATCTCCTCCTTGTGGGAATTTGTGTTTCTCCACTCCATTGGGCTACAATTCTTAGAGTTGCAAATTTGTCTGTTATAAATTAAAACTTTCTAATAAGTCTTTCACCTAGAGATACAGAAAACAATGTTTATTATTACATTTTAAAT